>OV656733.1:13605000-14205000 GCA_927399415.1 Macaria notata | reverse complement strand
CAGGTATGGAAGGTCTGGGCGGGTGGGGCGGTTCCAGCGGCGAGTACGCACGAGACTGGGATGAAGCGAGGCGGGCCTGGCCTGTGCCGCCCCGACCGGAGCCTGTGAGTATCATATCAAACAGTATCTGCTTGTAAATCTATATCTATACTATAAGCTGAAGAGTTTGTTTGTTTGTTTGAACGCGCTTATGTCAGGAACTACCTACTGGTGCGAATTGAAAAATTCTTTTTGTGTTGAATAAACCATTTATCGTGGAAGGCTTTAGGCTATATAACATCACGCTGCAACTAATAGGAGCGAAGAAACAAAATGGATACAGCGAGTTATATACTATGCTACTCTACCAATGTAGGTACAATCCAGCGTGTTGGTGAGACTAGAACTTACACCGAGACTTGTCCATGACAACTTTACTTACTTATTACAGCTAACTAATTAGAGAAACCGATTCCATTATAAATAAACAATGTCTTTTTTGTACGCTGTACGGACTGTTCGCTTTCACTATTCAATAAGTACCGCCCTAAAAAAAACAAATTCTCGCTCCATGTTCTCTACGAATTAGTCGCTTCTTGTATTTTCTCATGCCCGATATCGCCAAGTGCCTGTTGGTGTGTTTTATAAGCCTCGTCTGAGAGCTCGTTCCAATTCAGTATAATCAGAATCATTTTATTGCGTAAATCATTTGCACGTCAATACAAAAATTATAAAATATTAACAATTTAATATTAGATGTCATAATAATTATCCTAGTACAAAGATGTAAGTACTAATGTACTGGTTTCAATTTAGGTTTCGTAAATTCATCAATAGTATAAAACGAGTGCTCGATTAGCCAGTCTCGATCTGAAGCTACTGAAGCTAGGAGCATCAATGATAGAGTCCGCCAGTTTATTATATACCGTCGGCATGACATGTGTGAGCTTGTTTGACTTTGATAGAGTTCTGTTTACTCCAACAATTTTACGAGTGTCCCGCATGCTATAAAGATAAAAAGATAAAGATAAAGAATCTTTATTGATAATGTAAAATTGTAACATACATAGGTATAAGTACTAATATCACAGAATATGCTACACAAATTACAATATCTCGTCAAATTGAATTTATAACATTAGGCTTTTATAAAATTTTAGAAGTTACATATGTCTAGTTTTATTAATAAAACAATGAAAATTTTTGTTATTAAAATCATGTCAAACATAATAATAGGTATGTAATCATACAATATGTCAACTTAAATAAATCTTGGTACTGTCACTTTAGCTGTATAGGGGCTAAAATGACAATTTGGCATCACACTCCTTACTCAGTAGTTAATTACATAATTTCTAAGCAAGTTTAGAATCAATTGGTAGTTGACTGTAGTCATTTTCAAAGTATTCTTTAAAACTGTATAGCGTCTGATCTAACAATAATTGTTTGACGCTATTGCAAAATTGCTGATCATTATTCAAAGACTGAATGTGTGCGGGGAATTTATTGAACAGTTTCTCTCCCATTATAGTGGGTAGTTTCTTAGTCATACACAGCCTAGGCACAGTTGGTTTCAACAATACTCTGTTTATCTTGGTTCTATTTGAGTTATAAGTCTTAAGTTTAAACAAATGTGGATTTCTTTTTCCAAATTTTATAATCTCTAATATATATTGTGACACTGACGTCAAAATCTTCAACTCTTTGAAATGGTTTCTACAAGACTCTCTATATCTACCTCCCACAAGTACTCTTATTGCTCGTTTCTGCATTATTAACACTCTTTCAAAGTCTGTCGCATTGCCCCATATACTTATGCCGTATGAAATACGGCATAAGTATATAAGGAACCAAGCTGTCATAAGTCACGTACGAGTCGAGGTTCTTCCTCATATACATAGCCACTTGCAATATAACTATACATGGCAACGTTAGAATCCTCGGACTTCGGAAGTATTCCCTGGCGGGAGTGTTGTACGAGACTCCTACGATGGCTCTAATGGCACTCTTCTGGTGTATAGTAGTCTAGTATACAGGTTCCACTTTGAGTCCCAGTCTTCGCAAGTGCGAGTATTACTTCTAGCCTAGTGTCTAGTATTAGACCTAGTGTAAATCGTCTGACTGACCTAGGTAGGTACGTAAAAGAAATGAAATGAAATATTTATTTCCTGGAAATTAGGTGGTATGGGATGTACATTCAGTATGGCTCTCTAGTTTCCACCCGAGAAGGGTTGAGATGTGAGTATTTGTTATAGTATCTATTAAAATATGCAGTCGTGTCATGGAGGGTTTGTATCACTGTAGTGAACTTTAATGCAGTGATACAAAGTCTTAATGGCGTAAGGCATGATTAAATTTAGTTGTAATAATTTTCGACAAAATTATTGACGTAAGTGCTAGCCGGTTATTACAACTATCAGACGTTGTACAGTTCGCGCAAAACTTTATGAGCTCTCTGAAGTTAGGCCCGAGTACGTAACCGCGCATGGTACAGTTGAGCGCACAATCATTATTGTAAGATTTAAAAAAAACATAGTACATTTATGCCTATCACAAAGTATTTAGATTTTAGGTATTTTTACGTGCAGTAAGATATTAGAACAAACTGGTAGGTATTTATTTAAGTAAATTAAAAACTTTAATATAAAACTTGTGCATTTATTTATTTATGTTTGGCGACGTAGCACATTAAAGCGTCCGCGAGGCATATCTAATTAAACCAAAAAGTTCGATAACAGTAAGAAACCACAGTAATAGAACAAACAAATAACAAATACAATATAACGGTGACAAAACTTAACAACAACAATAACAGAAACAAATAAAAATAACGAAAACAAATAACAGTAAAAAAATTACAATAGGAATGAAAATTAATTGTTGCACTCGACTGTGCTTTCGTCTACAACGTGCGCAAATGTTGTGTACGAACGTAGCACTCACACTAAGGCACGGCGCAACGGGACGCGAGCGGGGATACGGCGCGGGGCGCGGGGGCCGGTGCCCTCCCCGACGCCCTGTCCCGTCCCTCGGATACCTATAATATGCGTACTGCGCAGCCACTAGCGTGCGTGTTCCGAGAGCTCATAAAGTTTTGCGCGAACTTATATCTTATGAGTGTTTCAGCTTGGCGCCTATTCTGTAGACTAAAAAATAAATTAATAATTAAGTGAACCATGTGTCCAATGTTTCAGCAAGAGGTACCAGTGTACATCCCAGCCAAGACGATGCCGGAGGTGGCAGGTCCGTACGTGTCGGGCGGTCAGGCCACGCTGCGGGACAGCGCCAAGAAGGGCCCCCCGCAGCCCGCGCCCGCGCACGCCGCGCCCGCGTCGCCGCCCGACCTGCGGGAGGAGCCCCGGCCTGCGCCGCCGCCTCTGCAACATGAGCGGGTCCATGCTGCAGAGACTGAAGTCCATGAACACAAGGTAAGTAAGTCGAGGACATAGATAGGTAGAAAGATAAAAAACACTTTATTATAAACACCAACAAACGGGAAAAAACTCAATGAAACATACAAAACTTAAAATTAGTGTCCAAATTGGCGACCTTATCGCTCAAAGCGAAGGGATCAGGGTGCAAGTAAAATGGTAGACATATAGAAATAAGTGTAGTTATTATGTATTTATTTATAAATAATTCACAAATGTCGGTCCCGGTCTCAGTTCTAGAGTCTCTGGTGAGGGTCACGTCCGAGGGAGGGCTCAAAAAGAAGAGACTATTGAGTTTGGTTTCCGTGGAAGGACCTGGGCGCCCACCACGATGTGTCTGCCCAAGAAAACTCCCCTAACGAATTAATTCTGCGGGGGAGTCACGACCCTCAGTCATGAGGAAATACGACTCAAAGAGAGAGATTGAGTTTGGAGAGGTCTAGAAAAGATGGAAAGAAAACTGAAATTTGCTTAGCAAGAGATAGAAGTGCTTGAAAATTAGAGTCTAGGTATTGTTATAACTCTCTATAACATTGTAACCTGTACCGTACCTACCACTACCACCACACACACACACATATAATACTAGGTACGTAGGTACCTCCTTTGTTTCTTTAATTATGATGCGACACTGTGGCCTAAGGGAGCATGCTACTGAAATGGAAATAAGTTTGTAAGTCACCTTTTTCCTCAGGAAGTGGTAGCGGCGCCGGCTCCAGTGTCCGCAGACCGGGGTTCGGATCCCGGCGCGGGGCGCGTGGAGGCAGAGCGCCATCTAGCGGGCGACGAGCACGACGGACTCAGCGAGCACCCGCCCGCTGCGGTGCTGCTGCTTGTCCTTGGTGAGACTTACTTCATTTTTAGTTGTAGGAATGAACAGGTTCACACAAGAATAAAACATGATTTAGAAAAATACTTACCTACCTATGGGCATTCCACGCAACTATAGGTACCAACTGCAGCTATGTAGAAATCACAACATAAACACTATGTACCTACTTATTATAATGAGATAGACTTTTATTATATTGTCGTAAGTGGCGGCTGTATGCCTGAGTGGTCTTTTCTAGGCAAATACTGGAAATTGTAATTTAAATATTATGTTGGATTATTAGGGCGCTTCCAGACGTTAGATATAGAGGTCCATGTGTTAATCTAGGCTCTGTTCTGGGCTTTACAAAGGTTAAAGCAACACACTATATATATTTTTAAAATGGTTTGCCCAGTAGGTACCTTAACTATTTGTTTTTGTATTATACCTACTTACTGTGTATTTGTATTACTTATGTAGACTACAATAATCAAGAACATTCATACAAGACCCCTGCTAACTCCCACCCCCCTTGCACCCGCAGGTCTAGGTCTGACGGGCGCGCTGGCGGGCACGATAGCGTGCCGCGCGCGCGCAGCTCGCCGCCGCCTGCGCAGGGGCAAGCCCTTCGCGCACGACGCAGACTACCTCGTCAATGGGATGTATCTGTAGACTGTACATAATCATCATCAATATACCTAAGCCATGTCACTTCTAGCCTTTGTCCACTCATTATATATAATTTCTACTCTTATTGACACTTTTGCCACGTTAAATTGTAGGTCCCGGCTGTTGGTCAAGTACGGCAGTCGTTAAGCAGCTTAGGTAAGTTTCTCTACAGCCCGCCTGATGTTAAGCAACGCTGTCGTCTAAGATGCAGCACGTACGGATTACTTACATATTTGGATTTGTATCCTTGCGTTTTTAATCTTTTATATTATCCTCGATTACGTTAGTTAGTACGTTTGTTATAAAAATAGAATGGAAGATCATAAAATCATAAACTGTTAAATCGGAAAGAGCATTCAAGAACTCATATTATATTTTTATTTTAAGTACTTATTCAATATCTTTATTTTTATGTACATAATAAGGTAAGCATTTGGTTTTGTTGCAGGAAAATTCAATTCATGATCAATTTCAATTTTAATCGATATAAAATCGACTTTTAGTTTTATTCTTATTTTTTGTTTTGAATTTTCCGGCGACAGGTTCTAAAATGCATGTAGGTAGGTCAACAAGAACTGAATCAACTGTGCTGCTTAGTAGCACATAATATCAAGGAAATCAATTTATGAGGATTCTAACGTTACGGTATGGGACTTAGTTACAAATATCTTTGTTTGAATAAAATATTAAAATGACACTTTCATGTTTGTTTTATTTTAGTGTAATTTAACAAGGTTACTAGGAAATAACGAAAACTAGTTTCCATGTAGAAAGCTAAACAAACACCAGCAATGAAATGAAACAAAAACAATGTAACTGGATTATTTTACTATCAATTCTTTACCAATTTTTCAAGTATATAATTATTGGTCAACTAAAAGGAGGTCTAGTAAAGTTTTGAGTACTACTAACGGCATAATCTATCTTCCATACCTCAAAGCTATAGCTATTAAGGTTTTCAAATCATACATTTATAACTATGGTGCTATTTCATAAAATGGAAAGTTTGTTGGCCTGTTTATTTCGATTCTTACACGAATAGGGAAGCATGGTGATGGATTGTCGTGATTGTTGGTGTGGAGGTAGTTTCAGGTCTTAGTCTGACTTTGGATACTCATTAAATCGATACAACGTGAGCGAAGTCGCGGGTATCCTCTAGCAATGCTGAAAAGATCAAGAAAGCAAGCATGGAAGGAAGCAAAAACAATATTTCTTTCAACGCCATCTTTATTCCTGTCAACAAGTATTCAGCCGCGCGGTGCGCCGTGCGACACAACACCATATAAAGTAACCAAAATATAAATCACAATTCATTCGTAAAGGCACTATTTTACATATTTATGTCTAATTTTACAAGGTGCCGCAAAAACATGGGTTTCAACCGAAATAAAAATACACAGTGGAACATACAAACATTTTGCAGTCTTATTAAAGTTTATAGTTATAATCGTTACTTAAGCCATGTCAGAGGCCCTTAGAGCGGTTTGAAAACTCTCAACACCAGAGTTGGCCAATCTCATTCGATAAGAAGATAGTAAAAAGCTAGCTTAAAAAAAAGCTTGTCTTTTTTCGGGCCCATTTCTGTGGCACCTCGACTAAGTATTACAGGGCTGAACTTGCAAGTAAAGACCGCAACATATCTATTGAGGGGCACTTTGAAACAACTTTACTTAATTTCATATTTTTCAAAAGACGTCAAATATATTTACTGAGTAATTGACTGAAATTCAGGACATAATTCTGATCAATATCCGTATATAAATTAATTTTAAGGGACACTTCGGTAAAACCTTTACTCACCAATCAAAATAAGTTTTCAGTCAAGCTTGTTTGTCATGATTATTTACTATTCCGAACTAAAAATATTTCAAGTTCTCATTTATTACTCAGTAACATGAAGGCTACACAACTGGAATGTATCTTACAGTAGGAAACTATATAAAACTGACGAGCAGTTATTCAATAGTAATTCAAAACTAGGATTTGACTTGCATAGAAGTATCTATATAAATTATTGTAAGTTTGGAATGAATACCATGATTTCAAAGAGATAGAACGTTAGAAAATAAGTTTATATGTAATAGTCATTATTTATTATGACTAAGCACTTAATTAAACTTGGCTATCAAATGCATAAAAAATCTAGACATAAGTAGGTAATTTATTTCAGGAATATCTGTATAGGTTTAGCATTCCTACTTATTTATTATGATTCATAATTGGATTCTAATTTTTAACTGACTTCGAAAAAAAGAGTCAAGTCTTCTGACAGCTTTGTTTTTATAATAATTATGCATCCTATCTAAAATATGTATAAAATTCCTTCTGGCTATATATTGAACTTAGAAAAATTATCCGTTTTTAGTTTAGCAGAAACTGATATCAAAGTAATCATTTGCATTAGATTTCAGCTCGGTGACGCCTGGTTCAATATCTTAATAAACTTGATATGGCAGAAAAATAAAAAAACATTACATAATAAATATGAAAGAAAATGATTACTGGATGGTTTCATCACAACACTGGGAAGAGAGCAGAGCCAAGTACCCATACTACTGGCATACAACTATAGCTACGTATAAAATAAGTATAACATATGTATCTACTCAATCTAAAACTACATTTATGGTCCACACAGGGTCATCATGCAAGACATGTTAAGTTGAGGGTGTACATGCTTGGTACATATACATATATGCTAAGAATAACACATTAATTGTATTGTTGCGGAGGCTTACGATTCATTAAACTGGTTTCCAGCCAGCGATACTATCAGCGACTGAGTTTCTACTATATTTATTATTTTACAAGATTCTCATGTCTCTTAGATTTTTTTTTTTAATTTGATTACGTAGTTTTTTTATCATATGGTTCTTTTATTGAACATAAATGACTCTTTCTAATATGCTAGTTCAAGGATTTTATTAATAAATATTCAATCACTTCAAAAATATTGTAACATCAAGACCAATAATGCATAACATATTGCTAGCAGATGCTAGCAATATGTTATGTTGCTTTGTAATGTTTAGGCCTTGCTTGATAACCCTGAACAGAGTGTATAGCTCCGTAGACATGTCCCGTGAGTGTATGTGACATTCGTGAGTAGGTACTTTGCAAAACAAGTGGAAATCATAACAACATTCTAATAAACATAATTATCACTACCTACTATACACTATACAGGCTGTTTTTTAAAGTGTTTATATTGTTTATGGTGTATCACCCAGTTCCTGCTATTATACTATTTATAATATAGGGACAACAAGTTTCACAAGCGCCCGTAGCTCAGCTAGCGGAGGAAGTCGCTTGCGATTATCAATGTTAAGCAAAGGTCGACGCGGTCAGTACGCGGATGGGTGACCGAAAAGTAGCATTCCATTTTGGGCGCTTCCGTGGGTCGGACGGATAACACGTTAAATTGTAAGCTGTTTGTCTAGTATGGCAGTCGTTAAGCCATGTCAGAGGCCCTAAGGGTGGCTTGATAAACTCTCGCCACAAGAGATAGCCACTCTCATTCGATAAGAAGAAGAAGAATAAGTATCAACATAATGCACATTAATTACTTATGTTTCCGAATTTTAATTAAAAATCCTGACATCCGAATACAAAAATCCAATTTACTTATATTAGTGTTAAGTTCACAATATGCCTAAGTTACGGTTATTACGTTTATATATTGTTGAGCACAACTCGTCTGAAGTTGAGTGGAAGGGTGAAGCCAAAAGCCACATTTACTTCAAGATGTGGCTTGCTTGACTTTATGAAACCAAGTTCCTTCAAAATTACTGGAAAGGTATAACAATTAAGTATTGTATCCAAAAAATTGCAATAAATTGAGGGCTGGAAGGATACACCACATATGCAGTTTATAAAAGCAACCTATATATTGAATATTATACTCCACACACATGTAAATATAAAAACATGTGTAAATAAACATTTAAACTATGAATAAAATAATTATCTCACTAATAAACAACCTATGTCATCATCTAAATTAAATCAAATCAATTAAACCATGATTTGATATTGGAATACATCATTTATATATTTTAACGTAATCATTATTTTTTTTGTCTTTTTACGTAATCTAATAAATACACAATAGTACATTGAATCTAAATCCACGCTTTGCGTTTTTATCTTTCGCTGTTATTAAAAGAAATAGAATTTATATTACTCTATGAATAGAATTATTTGTTATTTAAACAAATAATTCTATTTATTTTAATTTGTTTAAATATTTTCTTTAAATAGCCGCTGCACTTACACATTTCTACATGTGAAGCTTATTTTAGTGTTCCAGTATTATACAGAAAGGTGTTGCTGGCAAATTAAGAATCACAATGAGAATCATCAGAAGCAAGAAAAACTCAACTTTGATTATATATTCCTAACTTTTAACAGACAAAATCAAAGTGCTGTACATTTGAACTTGAATGAAAATGAAATTATAGCATATAGGAACATATAACTTGGATAGTCTTGAGATTCCTGTGGAAAATATGAATTGCTTTAAAAAGGTCAATAATTGTATATATTTTTAGCATGGTATAATAATTGTATATATTTTTATTTCGATCATATTCACATGATTTACAAGTAATTTATTGTTATAAATACTAATATTGTATTTGAAGGCACTTTTATAGTTTTAGGGTTAATATATCTATTGGTATGTCAAATATTATTAATGAATATTTAAAACAAATTGATATATTATTTTGTTGTTTCTTTTTCATTTCTCCCATATAAGTAAAAACATAAATGTGCAAATCGCTATAGCTACTACAACACAGTTATGCCAAAAAGCAGTGAAGCATCTCAGCTCTAAATATTTGGAAAACTAATAGAATTATCATAATTAGTTTTTTAAATAAGCAAATTTACACTAAACTAGGCAAGCTTTAAATTTTTGTTTTTAATAGTTTTTATAAAACCTAAACTAATAAGTCATTTCACTAGTTTTTCGTACAAATCGCATATTATAATGCTATCTAAAAAACCAATACTTATTTGTCCTAGTATTATATGAAAATGTCTTTTCAGCTTTTATCAATATGCACGATACTGGTAGCACAATACACTAATTACGTGACAAGCATACATATTTATTAAAAAAAACTAAATAGTTACAATATTTTCTTTTTACAGTTCCCTGCTGTATCCGACAGTCGAGAGCGAATTCGCAATCACGTGAACTTACCGACTTGTTCATATCACCGCTGTAGCCTGTGTCGCGGTCAGAGCGGCAGAGGGCGCGCGTGCGCAAGGTGGCAGTTCTCTACGTAGAGCTCTTTGACGAGCAGGTCTGCGGCGGCGAGGCGCGCGTGCAGGCGGCGCACCGTGGCCTCCGCGCGCGCGCAGCGGGCCGCCAGCTCGGCGGGCGGCGGGGCGGGGGGCGCGCGCCGCCGCTCGGCGCGGGACAGGCGCTCCGCCAGCGAGGCCAGGCGGGCGCGCGTCTCGCGCCGGTAGCGCGCGAACTCGGCCTGCACCTCCTCCACCTGCACACATCATGTTTGTGTACATCAAATGTATGTTGGGTAAGAAATCTCTCTCTTTGAGTCGTATTTCCTCATGATAGAAGGTCGTGACACCCCGCAGAATTAATTCGTTAGGGGAGTTTTCTTAGGCAAATACTTCGTGGTGGGTGGATAAGATGTCTACAGATTTAAGCACATTAATGGATGGATAGACGACATCAAGTTATTACCTATGTGGTGCCATTGTCCACAAAGCATCACTATTATTACACAGTTTTTTTTTCAACATTCATTAGTTGAAGGTTCGTGGGACACCATGATAAGAAGAAAAGGATGAAATTGGGGGAGATGGGAGACCTTTGCCAGTAGGACAGTGTAGGTTAAAAAACTTGCTTAGCTGTAATCAACGACATTAATAATACCTAAATGGACCGGCCTTCTCAGTACTTTACCATGCAAAAATATAAGTCGACATCTGTTAGATTTACATGTTACGAAGTTCTAAGTAAACATCGTAGCATAATTGTTAAAACGAGATAGGCACTACAAAAAGTTGCAAGAGAAAATGAGAAAACAATACAAACGTTTATCAGTCAAAATCAAGTCAAATTGGCCGAACACAGAATGAAGTACCAAGTGAGAGACGTCTCTCACTTTTTGTAAAAAGTACATGCTTATACTTTTTGCTCGCCTAGGCCGGTCCATTAAGTATTATTAATGTCGTTGGCTGTAATACCTATATAATGTATTTGACAGAAAGATACATATTTGTACTTCTTCGTATCATTATTCATTTGAATAGTTTCAAATAAGCAAAAAATAAGTAGTAGTAGTGGTGTCAGTAATGAGGGCTATCACGTATGAAATCGCCGCTAGAGGCGCTTGTGTAGCGTGAGGTCTTCGAAACGTCAAATGTCACTGTATGTTTACGAGTTGGCTACGCGCGCGCTTTTATATTTCTAATTAAATTAATATTGCGTGTATTAACAATACTTTAGATTAATTATGGCAAATACAGATTACGGATCTATGAATGTCAGTGCTTTAAAAGTGGAGTTAAGAAAAAGAGGTGCAAAATTAAACAGTCTGAAAGAACAGCTAATTCAGAGGTTAGTTTTTTTATATTTACCTACAAACAATTTCTTGTCTAAAGTTGTCTTGTTTGGCTTCAAGACTATGATAGAAATAATAATTTTGTTGGAATCATAACAGATGGAATAAAAAATGTCAATTTGGCATAGTTATACTGTTGAGTGATTACCTCCTCTTCCTGCCTTCGGACAGTTCATACATCAGTGTAACATCGAAAAGTGTATCACCTGACTTAGATATAGTGAATATTTCTACTTACTTTTTAGAGGTTTACAAAGACAATGTGGGTATGACGGAGTGTGCTGCAGTTCATAGAAAAGGCTATAATATGATGATAAATGAATATTTGGTGGCTCTAGTGACATGTACACAAAATAATTTGCATTTTTATAGGGGACAAGTCCACTCTGAAAACACGTAAGCATTGTCATATTTTATGAGCATTGCTTTTGAATCTGATGGAAAAATTGTTCAATCCATGTGTGAGTGTGCAGCTGGTATGGGACCAAAAGCAGTGTGTAAGCATATAGCTTGTGTATGTTATGCAATTTTACGATTTAAAGAGCATTCTGAATGGCGTAGTTGACCCTGCAAATCGCTATTAACCACTGCTTTGAGATACTTTTATCTTTCCGAAAGTTATGTCCACCTTTCTTTTCCGAGCAAAACGGAACTGCGCAACACTGTGGCATGGCCAATACGTTTACATTTTAGTTCTAGGGTATTAAATATGATCTAATATAATCATCTAATGAAGATTTTAAGACAAGTTTTGGCGCTCGTAATACGAACTTTGACAGCCGTAGTTTAGGACCTCACGCTACAGTGGCGCCATCTGATGAAACAAAAAACGATAGCCCTCATTATCTAAAATTGTTAGTTAGGTCTACTTCAAGAGGGCTTCATGTGCTCGGGCAATGTTTAATTTTCTATTAAATTATGTGTGTTTTAGCTTAGTGCTTGTTTTGTAGACTAATAATAAATAAATAAGAAAGTAAATAGTGTAAGTACCTGTGCCTCGAGCGCGGGCGCCTCCGGTATGGCGGGCAGCGCGGGCGGCGGCAGCAGGCGGCGCTCGAAGTCCGCAATGCGCGCCACCAGGTCGGCGAGGCGCTCGGCGGCGGCGCGCGCCTCCGCGTCCTGCGCCGCGCGCTCCTCCGCCAGCTTGCCGGCCCAGTACTCCTCGCACGCGTCGTACTCGCCGCGCAGAGCCTCCAGGCTGCACTCCAGCTCCCTGAAACAGGCGATCAATCTTATTTATTTCTTATCCTACAGTCCATTAGGTCTATGCTGAGCTTTGAAATTATCTGAGCGTACATATTATGTAGAAACTTGTAGGTGTGACAAAATAGACCCATCAATGGCTGTGGAATGCATTTTTCTCGTTTTTAAACTTAGTGATCTTTTCTAAGCGACCTAATCTGGACAACAGTCAAAGAATTGACATGAATTTAATAAGAACTGCAATTTTTTACATAATATCAGTTAGTAGTTTATGTACAAAAAATGTACTCACTTGACGAGCTCGGTGAGCTTAGCTCTCTCTTCATCCAATGCAGCGTCTGTGTCTGCACTGCCTGGGGCTGGTGCAGGCGCTGCCTCCTGCGGAACATTGCTCTTATTAGATTAATAAACAGATCACAGTGCTTATAGACTTAGTCATGATCATATTTTTAAATATTTCATATCAACAAAATAAAAATACTCAAACATCATTTATTTATATAAACACTTACTTCATTGGACTTGGTAGACAGCAGTGAGTTGAGTTCAGCTGAGAGTGTCCCGCCGGGCGAGGCAGGCGTGGCGGCAGCAGCCCCGGCGGGCGGCGGCGCGCGCTCTAGTGCGGCGGCCAGCTCGTCGGCGCGGTCCCGCAGCTGGTGGTTCTCTTGCTGCAGCTCCGCCACGCGAGCCAGCGCCGCGGCCGCATGCTCCGCCGCCGCAGCCGCGCCAGCTCCCGCGGCGGTGGCGTCTCGCAGCTGTTCGGCCAGGCGCGCAGTGTCCCGCTCGGCCGCCGCGGCGCGCTCCTCCCCTGCCTGCGCACGCGCCTCCAGCTCGTCGCCACGCCGCCGCAGTGCTTCTATCTCATTGCGCGCGCGTGCCTCCGCTTCTCTCAAGCGCGTCACTTCATCCTCGAGTCTGGCGGCGTGCATGGCCATACGCTCGCGCTCCGCCGCCGTCTCGGCTGCAGCCCGCCTGATTTCCTCCGAGTGCCGCGCCTCGGCTCGCTTCAGGCTCGTCTTCAACTCATTTTCAATGTGAGCGTGACTCTCGTCCACTTCTCTAGCCAGCAGGCGCGCACGATCGTTGGCTTCTGCGACGTCCGCGCGTAGTTTGTCCCGCTCCGCAGCGGCAGTGTCTCGACGACGCGTGGCGTCGGCAGCTCGTAGCCTGGACAGGGCGAGTGCAGCTGCGAGCAGCGCCGCGCGTCCTTCCAGTGGTTCGTCAAAGGCGCGCAGCTCCTCATCGAGTGCTCGCTCGAGGTCGAGCGCGCGCGCTCCGCTCGCAAATCCGAGCTCAGCGAGCAGGCGGCGCGGCCGACGCACGCCGACCCCTTCCCACGCCTCCGCGATGTGCTCCGCCTCGAGAGTGCTCTCCACCTCATCTCGCTCGACGACGGCGCTCGCACCGCTCGTATCAAGATCCGTACTTTCTTCCATCGCGCTTGCGAGCGACGCGTTGAGGCGGTCAAAGAATTCCCCGACGGTCGTCTCAGGAGTGGGAGACTCTTCAAATATGCGCTCGATGAGGCGTCGGTCGATGGAGTGCATGCGCAGGGAGCGGCACAGCGCGAGCGCGTCGTCGCGGCCGATGAGGTGGTCGTGCTCGAGTGCCGGCTCGTCGTCGCGGCGTTCCACGGCAGATGTGCTGCGACGGTAGCGAGGGCGCTGCGCGCGGGCCTCTGGCTCCAGGCGCGAGGCGGACGCGGCGCGCGGTTCGTCTCCCGAAGCACCGTGCGCGGGCCGTGAGCGCCTCCCGTACTTCTTGGAGCCGAAAACGAACTTGGGCTCGAGTTCCCGTGCAGCACTGTCATCAGGCGGCGGGTCGGGTGCGCGCGCCTCGCCCAGCACGCCCAGCAGCCCGCTGCGGAACTGCGCGAAGGTCACGCGGCCGCTGCCCGCGCGCCGCTCGAACAGCGTGTCTACGAGCGCAGCCCCGCGCTCCTCCAGCTGCAACGCATCGCAAAGGTTGTTCACTGCAGTCTCGTCGAGGGAGTCCTCGTTGTTCACGTCGAACGATTTGAACATTGAATACAGCTGTTGTTCGTAGTGGTTCGTGGCTGGGTCGCCCATGATTTTGCCGATGTTGGAGAATTGACCCCGACGAGAATAGTCAACAACAAACCATTATCTACGTTAATTAGTACATGTAGTTATTTTCCCAATAATAATCCACGAGATTATGTACAAAACAATTCAAATTATAAGAAAATTTACATATTAAAATTGGTTAATTTCTTTTTTGTTTTGATTAAATAAGAAATGTCAAATTTATAATATTTACGTAAATGACAATGACAATTTATATTTATTGACATTGAAATGGGCAAATAATTATGTTGTCGGTTTATGTCAAATGTCAAGCCGATGAAGAAACGTTCTCAAATCATCGTTTTACATTCTCAACCAGTGAGTTGGGAAACGTGAACATCTCTTATTGGTCTGTGGTTGGGAAAATATATGGAGATGAAATTGTATGCATACAATTTTAGTTATGCAAATATGAGGCAGATCGACATAAGACTAGGAAACTTATGTTTGTCTCTTTCTGTCAAATTGCTGATTATGTAAGACAAAAGAGACAGCAATATGTATGTTTATGTCTTTTCTAGAAATTTGCCGATCTGATGTTTGTTACTTACCGAGTCGCGTGCCTGGTTCGCCATTTTATGTGACAGACTCAGTGGTACCTTAGCTGTCAAATGACTGTAAACAAACTCGAGTTTTGTATTATTTATGCGCAATTCGCGAAAAATAACATATATTATTCAAATTGCATGTAGTTTGACTCAGAAACTTGTACCTACCACTAAAAAACAAAAAAACACTTACATTATGTCGGATTGTATTTTCTTTATTATATTATTAATTATTGATAAATTTATTTATAACCAGCCATGTGTGAAAAAGTGGCCAAATATAAAAAAAACCATACCTAAATAAAAACTAACTTATACAATAAATATATTGTATTTATATAACACTAGCTGCCCGCCCCGGCTTCGCAAGGGTACAACATCGTAAAATATAGCCTATAGAATTCCTGGATATTTTAGGTTTCTGATGGGAAAGAATTATCAAGATCGGTTCAGTATTTCAGAATACATAGATACAGCCCTACAAAATGAACATGATACATATACAGAAGGTGTTCTCGAATACATTGATATTAATCAGTGAGGAAAATGAAAATAGTTTGATTTATACCAAATCAAGAGGAGGTTTAAGATATGCCTCATCCGGTGTAATAGAGATTATAAAGAAAACAGAGAGCTTGTTGAAGGCAAATTTATTGAATAAAACGAAATGTTTAGACATCACTACAGGTGGCAGCCATTTTAAGCGACAGCCAATTTGTAGGTATGCACGATTTTTTTGTAGGTATTTACAGTCCCTAGCTATAGGTCAATGTTTCTCAACAGATTTTTTATCTCACTCTTCTTTATCATATGAGCGCAAGAGAAAAAAGAGAGTAAAATATTTTCGAATACTATTCTCAATCTTTTTTGAACACACTTTTAACTTTTTGTTTAGGTATCGGACATCGGTATCGCTATCGTATCATTGTTTTCATGTTTATGTACATACCTATTTCAAATTGTTTAATTAAAACAACGTAAATCATTTTTGAAAGACAAGCTAGAATGGTGTAATAAAGTAGGTGACCGGAATTGACTGTACTTTGTGCTACTAAACAGTAAGATCAAGAGCTGTACTACATCGTATGTATGTTTTATAGTTTTGTTTTGATGATACATAATTACCTACTGAAACACGATATATAATTTTAATAGACAAAGCCAATTTCAGAATCCATCTCCGCCTGTGTTCAGTTATGCACGACTCGTCCTAGATATCAAACAACAATGAAGTTCAAGTATCATAGTGCAAGTGTATCTCAGGGCTGGCAAACTCTTACTGAAAATAATGCAGGAAAATCAGAATATGTGGATACAAAAGGATGGACGTGCCGTCTTGTGAGTGTTACATTAGTCCTTGTGATGCTAGCAGCCATGTGTACATATACTGGCATGTTGCTCAGTGAATATTACGTCAAATCTCATACAATAGCAAACTCGGATCCTGTTTCCCAGGATGAGGTCATATCTTGCTATTACAACACACCTGACAGTGCCTCAGACAAGTCACAACTACTGCCGTCACAAATCCACCCACATCTGTGCACCCATATCAATGTAGCATTCGCTAGTGTGGTAAATAAAACTATTCATCTAGATGAACATCAATATGAAATTATCCAAGAAATAGTAAAACTGAAGAGGGTAAATCCTCAGTTGAAAGTTTTATTGTCAGTGGGTGGTGCGGGAGCCAACAATGGATTTTCAGAGATGGTTGTCAATCATGCCTCTAGAAAAGTTTTCATCAAATCGATAAAAAGCATATTAAGAAATTGTACATTGGATGGAATTGACTTGGACTGGGAATTTCCTGCTTTACATGCATTAGAACAAAGTCAGGTAGGTGCCCGAGAGAGACAACACTTCTCACAGCTGCTCCGGGAGATCAGAATGGAGTATATCAGAGAGAAAAGGGATTACTTACTGACAGTTGCAGTTGCAGCTCCACAGACTATTGTCGATGTATCCTATGATGTAGACCAGATAAACTTGTATGCAGACTTTGCAAACATCATGACTTATGACTTCCACTACTACAGCAAGTACACCCCCTTCACTGGACTGAACTCACCTCTGTATGCTCGAGAGAGAGAGGAGCTGTTCCTGGCCACTCTCAACATCAACTACACTGTACACATGTACCTCCAGAAAGGACTGGATAAAAGCAAGATAGTGGTGGGCATTCCAACTTATGGGCATTCATTTGAGCTGGTGAATGTAAATAATCCCAATGTGGGCAGTCCTGCTTCGGGCTTCGGCTCGCTCGGCGGCGGCGGCGGGTTCGCAGACTACCCCGAGATCTGCGAGTTCTCGGCGTCGGGCGGCGTGACGCAGCGCTGGGAGAAACAGGCGCGCGTGCCGTACCTGTACCGCGGCGGGCAGTGGGTGTCGTTCGACTCGCCGCGCAGCGTGGCCGCCAAGGCCGCCTACATCAAGGCCGCCGGCCTGCGCGGCGCCATGCTCTACTCGCTCAACGCGGACGACTACTCGGGCCGCTGCGGCGCGCGCGGTGCCGGAGCACCCTTCCCGCTGGCGCAGTCCGTGCGCCGCGTGCTGCGTCCTGCTGCCTAGCGCACGCAACCATCCAGCTTACGTCAGTATACTCATATAGGAAGTTATTGCACGTTTACCTTTTTCTTCTTAGTAACGTAGGTGATTTTGTACATGGTGCAGGTTTTCATGGCTGAGACGGCGAGGCGCGGACGGGCGGAGAGACGACCGGCGGGACTGTGGCGGCCAGCGGAGCGCCCACGCAGGGCGCGGGCGGGCGCGCGTGTGCCGCGGACATATCGCACTCGACTCCGGCCGCATTCATTAGGCCGATTAATTAACTTTTACAGTTGGAAAAACTCGGGCGAGATTCTTTACCGTTTCGGTTATGGTCGGGCAGCCGCGCACGTAAGTAAATACGGTTCAGTTGTCGGCACGCGTCGGCGAGGAAGAACCGGCTCGTGGTCGGTGCAAGTTCCGGACTCACCTGGCTGGTGCGCGGGCGCGGTGCAGCAGGCGGTGGCGGCCTCCCCGCGGCTGCGCGCCGCCACACTGGCGCGCTGACGTGCGCTGCGCGTGCGTCGCTGCTCACCGCGCGTGTCCACACATCAGGGGATCTGCACCCTTTCACCACTCTAGTTACCTACTGTCAATCTAACTTTCTTTGTTATATTTAGGTACAAAATCTAATTGCAAAACGAGATGGCTCAATACTGCTTGACCACGTGCAGGTTCTGTAGCGCCACAGCTACAAGAGCGTGTGTAAGTCAATTGTATTGTTAATTAGATAAATCAAAAACATAAGTTGTTATTGTGATTGGAATGAATGCTATACATACATACAACAAAAGATATACATAATCTTTTGTTTCTATAGCATTTGTAAATACCTCTGTCGTCTGAATAAAAAATGGTAGGTATTCTCCAAAAGCATATTGATAACTATCTACACACTTATTTACTAATAATAATAATATAGACTGTATTTATTAACAGCTGTATACCTAGTTATGTGAGATCATCCCATCAGTTTTTTTTTCATTTATTATGAAATTGATAATTACTGCCAAATAAACTTACTCAATCATTCATAACTAAGTATATTGTAAAGAAGAATTAATAAATATATAGCATGGGATGTAAGAGAATAATTATTGTATGTACCTTAATATATTACATATATTCAAGAAATAGTATTTATACGGCTGTGATTTGTTAAGAAAACTAAGAATGACTTATGAAGTCATAGGTATTTATTTTTTGTAAATTAAGCATTTCAACTCCCTAAATGTAAGATAGGTATGTAATCATATGTAACAATATTTGTTTGCATTACATACTGTAAAACATAGACATGGTTTTAAATCTTCCAGGGACTTTGATTGGAAAGCTGTTGAGATGTAGCAAGCTCATATCTTTTGTTTACGGACATTGTGAAGAATGGCCTCCAAGTGATATTGTAAGTGTAATGTGCATATGTATGTATACCTATTTCACTAGCTCGACTGGGCGACATTAAGCGCCCGCGCAAAAGCCTTATTCGTAAGTATCACTTTTTGGTAGCGTCCAATCAAGGTCGCGACGATTTATTATTATGAGCATCGTATACTGTATCAAGTAGGTAACCATAAGGATATTTTTTATGAGAATTTAAATAAAATACGTTTTTAAAAATAGACAGGAAGCTCTTTTAATATGGCACTACCTTAAAGTACCTAAATAAGCGTTAGTCTAGGTCTATTCTAGTCTACAAGTTGAAGGCAACCCTGGCTTGCTGCGCTCCGGGCCGCGAGGGACTGGCGGGACAGCCAGGGAGTGGGGGGGCTTTTGCCAAGTGTGCAAGAGACAGAACTACGAGAATAACAGAACGGTGAAACAATGACATTTCTTTCTACAATTTTAATGTCTAATAATTAGGGCAATTTTAATGAAATATAAGCCAATTAAAATTACAAAACAAAAGCTTTAATATTGTGTTTATGTCTGTCTTGTCCCACTCCCTAAACTTACAGAAACAAAACGCAGCCACAATCCTGGTTACAACTATTGCATCTAACTATTAAAGTGAACCTTATCACACTGTGGTGGAGTTTTGCCTTCACATACAGTTTTTACAGATATTTTGTTTCAAGGATAATCTCACTGCCTCGTTTTTCTTTTAATGATTTGAATACATGAACCTCAAACTTAGAATATAATTATTGCATCCATTAAACAACATTGGTATTGAATGTTTACTTTAATCAATAATTGAACTAATTTTGAATGGTTTATCCCAGATTTGCATCTCAGGTTGCAATCATCTATTTTATTTTTAAAGACCTATAGAACTTCATGATATTATATTAGTTGTTAAAAATACTAGACAGAAACTGTTAGCTTTCTTAAAACTTGGCAGTGATTTAGCCGTAATTAAGACAGTGAAACAATAATAGAAAGCACCCACAACAGATCAAAGGTACTAGTCTCAATACATTGTACTTATGTGCTTATAACATTACAAAATAATATGGCTGGAGCATGTCATATGTCACATGGGTTGATGTAGCTAACATCATCTAGAGGCACTGATTACTTTCATACACTTAACTATATTAATGCTTAACCCATTTAACCAGAATCAATCATCTACTTGTAACAAATTAAACCTAATTATTATAAAACTAAAATAAAAGCAGTAAGTATAAAAAGCTAAAAATATAGATGCTAAAATAAATGTGACCAGTTCACCTGAGATTTGTATATCATGAGTATATGATTCAATTGTAAATTATTCCACAATTACTTTCATAATAGGAAATGCTAAACCAGAGAGCTAGATATAATATTTCATACATGTAAAGTTATATCTATTGTGACTGCATTTATTGAAAAATAATCTCCATAATTCTGCAAAATAGCTGCTATAATTTTCACTTCATTCACACTAACCAAGAAACATCATACCATCATATTATACATATAAGGAATGTAGAAACCAGCACATGATAATGCCCTAGAGGAGATGTGATTATGTTTAGATTGGAGGTGCCTGGCCCGTGGCCTCACAGTGCTGAGACACTCTGCTACCTCTCTTATACTTGCCTTAGCCTAGTTATCTCTTACCTTACACATTACACTTGACGCAAAATGTAAATTCATCAGTATCACAAACTATAGGTATATAATACTCTATACTTCTCTATGTGCATATATATTTTTATAATAATGTATAGTTGAGTATCTAAATATTAGGATATGGCAACTAATAACAACTTATTGTCTAGTGGAATATTCTAGAACTAGAGCCGGCTCAAGCAGCCTGTGCTTAGCATTCACACATTCTATGTAACCAAACATTCACATTTTGACCAAATCTTTGCACATAAAACATTATTGATGAGATTTTTTATGATATGAATAATTTATATGCATGTACATTATTGCAAACATTTGTATGCTAAAATTCATTTTTTCATTACTTCAATACCATTTATTTCAATTTGAAATAATCATGCAGCCAATTTTATTTGGCCTTCATTTCACAGATCCAAAACATTGAACTCAAAATGAAGAATAGTTAATTTATATGTAATCCTAAACAGTCTACTAAAAGTTGATTACATACATCACAAGGCTGCAGAAGCTTGAGTAAAAATATAATGAAATACAAACCACCTGCAGAGACTTCACATACCTCATTCAAAGAACTAATCATCCAGAGGGAGATAGTTTTTACAAAACCATCCTCTGATATTACACAGCAAAGCCTCTATTATTCAATTAAAAGACATGAACTATTCAGACATCAAGTCTCTAGCCAAATATATGTAAACATAATCAATTCACAATCACTACACTTTAATATGTTCACTGTAGTATAGAAGTAATAGAGGCCTCCCTGCATACATAACACAATGACTAAGAACTAAAGTTACAACAGGACGGTTCCATCAGCATGTGACTCCCATCATACCAGCCATCTGATATGTCAACTAGCACTCACGGTTACACCGGGTAATAAATGAGATTCCAATATTGTATCTACAATCAGCAGTTTGAAGTATTATCATCAATCAATAGGTACGAGCCAAGTTTTACCTGTAGTGTGGGGGGAGAGCGGGAGGTGTGTGTGGGCTACGTCTGCAGCCAGTGGAACATGAGGCTGTGCACCGTGGGGTAGTCCAGCTCCGTGTTGGGCGCCGACAGCAGCTCGCGCAGGCTGAGGCGCGGGTCAGCGCGCTCCGCCGAGTGCGCCGAGCTGTCGTCGGATGCGCCGTCGGAGCAGGCGGCCGGCTCTCGCCAGCGGTCCTCATAGTCCAGCGAGCACAACGTGGGAGGCTCGTCCCCGTCGCTGAGCTCGTCCTCGAGCGCGGGCGAGCGCGGCTTGCTGCGCGGCGGCGACCCGTCGCCCGCGCCGCCGCTGCCCTCGTGCTGGCGCCGCGCGTTCTTCAGCGCGCGATACCGCCGCGATCGCTCCCGCTGCAAACGTCGCTTTCTCTCGTCGGCTCGTTCCAGCTCCTCCGGCGTCTTCTTTAGCGAATTCTTGCCGAAAAAGTACCTCATGAATGACTCGTCGCAGTTCCTTTTGGATAGATAACTCGCCATCAGCTTGTAGTAGTACTGGTTATCCATGCCACCAATATGCCAGTGTAGAGTATATTGAACGGTGATTGGTATGAACAATAAAGCATAAAAAAATATTGCAGAATCAGAGAGATCTCGAAATTGCGAAATAAAAATAATGAGAACGCGAACTCTCCATTTGTCGCTGACGTGACGTCACTCTCGTGTCACATACATTGACATCGAAGTTGACAGCTTGATATCTCTAATTTTTTTTTATAGAATGGCATTAAGTATCGGTTTTTTGGTTGGAATAAATATTTTTTTTTTCTCTATTTAAATGTCCTCTAATTTATAATCACATAAATTATTCCATTCGGTTCACGGTGGCGTACTGCTCTCATACATTTACCAGGCGTACTGCATCAAAAACCAACTCATCAGTCGCAAGCTTCTGCGGTCACTCCTGCCAAGCTAGGACTGGTTAGTCAGTCATTAAAACAGTTGCCAGGGATAACTTCAAAATGAGCATCTGCTATAGATGCAAATGCCTCTGATAATGATTGCTCTTATTACCTATAGTTAGATCTAGTAGATGGTCAAAAGAATTTTCTGTATCTGTATCATAATTTAATAAAAGACCAGTAGATAATTGGTGTAAAAAAACGTATATTCAAAAGACGGCTATCTCCGTGCGCTTGACAGCCGAGAGGCCGTCGTCCCACGCCAGCATGGCTGTGAAGGTGAGATACAAGGCGACTGCCGACAGGATGTGCCAGAGGTCGTGTGAGTCGTAGAACGCCATGACGCGGCACTCGTGGTTGATGGCGCGCGACTGCGCCGGAGTCGCCGACCAGTCGGTTGAACCTGAAGAGAGAGGCGTAGCATTTTTACTACAGTTATGACCTGATGCTGTAATTTAGTAAGAAATAAATAAAATAAAATTTTCGGGTCATTTCACATAGCGCAGCCGTACTAAGTTTGCCGGCGCGGCAGGGGTGATGGGATAATTTAAACACTTACATATTGAGATGTATCAAAGTATATTGTGACTTGTCTCTTGTGAATGTATATGAATGAATATTCTTACTAAGACTAACATCTTATATACTTAATGCTACGTGCGGTACGTGATACTATGTAGATAAATAGTATCTTATCTGCATACGCAGAAAGATCGCATATGCAGATAAGCAAATATCGCCTTGTGCTCCTGGCACAGTACTCCCCCCCTTAAAAACACAATTATCTTTATTAACAAACTAATCTCCAAAATCCAACCAACAATACAATAACAAATGCTTACATAATAATAAAGCAACCTTGCTGATACATGAAAAATAAATTGCTGACGCTCGTTGCACGTTCAATGCACCAGGTGACCAATTTGCTGACTTCACTTATGATAAATTTGCATATTTTATTAACGAAAGCATGTCAATACGTGATAATGCGTTTGCGACGATGTTCTCACGTCCAGAAATGTGCTGAATATCGTGACACATACAGTATAGATGAGATGTAATCCAATTGGTGTAAACGCCGTGATGTAGGTATTCCTTGGCTCGTTATATGATAACCTAGGAAATCTATTTCACTCTTGAAGTACTCGCATTTTTTCAAGTTAACAGTGATTCCATTTTCATGCAGGCGCTTGCTGCGTCGATTTGCTCAAAACAGCGGGCGTTGAAGGCTCCGTGACTTTGTTCATTATTTCGACCAGCTATATCCACCAAAAATTTGAAATGCTCTCTCTTCCTGTATACATGCGCGACTCTTGATATTCTGCTTGCAAAAGACATATTTGCTCCCGTATCAATCCAGAACCTCATACCACTTTTTCGGTCGGTTATAATGAGGCGGCGTGACGGGTTTATAGCACAGAGTTAGTCCGTGCTGCGGCTAGTTTCCCTGATTCTTGTTGACCGTGAACTTGGATAACGCCAATAATTGCTGCGTGGAAAGTTCCATCGGTTATGCTGAAGAGCACACATTTCTGCTTATTGTGCTAGAACGGTAGTCGATTCGCTGTCATCATCTTTGTTGTTGTTTCTACTTATTGCTGATACTTCAGTAAATTTCATATTTCCCATGATCTTGTCGGCAATTTGGTCCATTTTGTTGATTGTCCAGGTTTTTCATGACTGCTGCTGGATCACTTCTTCTAAAACTTCTAAAACTGTATAAACCATAACGGAGGTTGATCTCTCCCGCACTCCAGAATGCGGGATAAAGTGGCGGTGCTGGCTGTTACTCCCAAGGATCCGCTGCGTCTCGACTTGTAGGGGGAAGAATCCATTTTCTTGATAAACTTGTAAGCTCGTTGCAACTTTCACTTATCACGTCGGTGTCACCACTTTGCCGGCGCGGCAAGGGGTGATGGGATAATTTAAACACTTATATCTTGGGATGTATCAAAGTATATTGTGACTTGTATATTATCAATATGTATGTGAATGAATGACCGTGTTCTTATTAAGACTAACATCTTATATACTTAATGCTACGTGCGGTACGTGATACTATGTAAACAGTATCTTATCTGCATACGCAGAAAGATCGCATATGCAGATAAGCAAATATCGCCTTGTGCTCCTGGCACACTAAGCAAATGCTTCTAAAAACATACGTAACTAGCAGCGCCCGTGATGTTACCCGCATTAATCCAGGCTCCAAAATAGCCTATGTGTTAGTCTAGGGTTTAAATTTTTTACCCTTATCGCTTCTGTCGTTAGAGCGTAAAATAGTAACAACAAACATTCACACTTACTCGAGCACAAACTTTCGCCTTTGCAATGTTAGTGTGATGTGATATACATAGAAACAACCTGACTCAACACAAATAATTGCAATTGAATAAGGACAATTTCTTCCGATGTGTGGGAATAGAAACCTCAACCTTTGGAATTAGAGGCAGACAAGAAGAACCTAGCTACGGGTTAGTCAACGTCAATTGTTTACTGTATTATTGTGTTTTCAATTACATTATTATGTTATATTGCAAATCTAGTGTAGTAGCCACTGGAAACTCTACAGTAAGGTCAATTTAAATAAAATTTAAAACTCTGTTAATTAAGTTATCTTTAAGGTAAAAATAAATTCTAATTCTTATGCATAAATTGGTACACGAGGAATACCATATACCTACCCTCAAAGGGTGTTTACAAAGAATTTTAATTGTATGTATGTATACTTGATGTAAGGGTGAGGGTCCAACCTGGATGAGGTCTGCACAAGATCGACGTAGATGGCACATACAAAGGGAGGCCTATACCTAGCAGTGTGATCTCAAGGGCTGTGGATGATGGTGATGATGATGATACCTGATGTAAACAAGTAGAGGCCGGGCGCCCAGGCGGCGGCGGCGGCGGCCAGCGTGAGCCACACGTACCAGCGCACGCGCTCGCCGTGCAGCCGCTTCATGCTGAGGTAGAACACGATGTACAGCAGCGCGTTGCACAGCAGCACGAACAGCAGGTGCGACGCGAAGTTCGGCGCCTGCACTATCAACCTGGGGCACAACCATGTAAATGAAACTCAGAAGAAATATGTAGTGGTTTTTAGCGGAAAAACACTACTTACATTTTTCTCCAGGGTTTCATTTACAATGGATTTCCGCAAAGTAACGCCTGATTCAATATTTATATATTTATCTATAAGTTTGTAAATGTATTGTAGTGTGCCTAAAAAAAGCAAAAATAAATATACCTAGGTACTAAATTTTATTTTGCAAGTTTCACTAAGAATCTTCTCCGTAAAACGTACATACCTAGTCACAGCCCCCTTGGACAAAAGCCGTATTTTAGTGAGCGTACTGGCGCTCGCCTAAGGAATAGATAGATAATCATTTATTGATAAATTGATATTCCAACTTAAGCACTACTAAATGTCACAAAAATTGGTAATAACATTATATCTCGTCATTTTACATTTATTATTATTATGTATTGCTCTCTTGTGCATTTTTAGTATCCTTTCATATTCCGTACAATTTCCCCATATAATTATTCCATATGTCATTATGGAGTGAATATACGCATAGTACACTTCTTTTAGTTTCTCTGGTGTGGATATGCCTTTAAGTTGTTTCATAGCATATATACCTTTTGCCATTTTCTTGCAGGTTGTTTCGATGTGCTGCGTCCATGATAGGGCCGGGTCTATTTCGAAACCCAAAAGCTTGGCGAGATTAGTAGAGTTAATTTTATTACCGTCTCTTAAATCTACAGACATGGGTTTTGGATTTGCTGTTACTGCATTGAAAAATATTAAGCTGGTTTTTACGTGTTCAGCTTTAGTCCATTTATTTAGAACCATTCCCTTATCTTTTTAAATGTGTCTATTATACAGTTATGAAGCTGTTCTTCATTATTTGCATTCAGTATAATTATGGTATCGTCTGCATATTGCACAATTTTGACATTTACATTTAAATAAGCCATATCGTTTAAAAAGACAAGGAATAATACATTCCCTAGAGATGACCCTTGAGGTATTCCAATATTAGTTTTCTTATTGGCAGATTTTATTTTCTTTTTATCTAATGTGATTTCAACCACTTGATCTCTATCGTCTAAGAAAGATCTCATAAGCTCCATGTTTTTTCCTCTCAATCCGTATATGTGCAGTTTTTTAAGTAGCAGATCATGATTTACTGAATCAAAAGCTTTGGAGAGGTCTAAAAACATGGCGGCTACTTTTATTTTTATTTTCTAATCTGTCTGTTACAGCTTCCACAAAGTCTAGTGTCGCAGAGGTGGTTGATTTACCCTTTCTGTACGCATATTGGCTTTCCGACATGATTCCAGTATCATTCATGTGATTCATAATGGAGCTCGATATCAATGACTCTATTACTTTTGAAAACGTAGGCACAATGGTAATTGGTCTATAATTATTTACACTTGTCGTGTCGCCTTTACCTTTGTAGAGTGGGCAAATTCTTGTCTTCTTCAGGCTGTTTGGGTAATGTCCTGATAGGAGAATGTTATTTATTAAAAAGGTTAGGTGGTCTAATAAGTACCACATTGATTGCATCACGAATTTTCCTGTTATGTCGTATACCATATATATAGAAACCAATAACAAGCCCAGAGCACCTAAAGGAAACTTATTATTCATACATACACTCTATACTTTCATACGGCATAAGTATATGGGGCAATGCGACAGACTTTGAAAGAGTGTTAATAATGCAGAAACGATCAATAAGAGTACTTGTGGGAGGTAGATATAGAGAGTCTTGTAGAAACCATTTCAAAGAGTTGAAGATTTTGACGTCAGTGTCGCAATATTATATTAGAGATTATAAAGTTTGTAAAAAGAAATCCACATTTGTTTAAACTTAAGACTTATAACTGAAATAGAACCAAGATAAACAGAGTATTGTTAAAACCAACTGTGCCTAGGCTGTGTATGACTAAGAAACTACCCACTATGATGGGAGAGAAACTGTTCAATAAACTCCCCGCACACATTCAGTCTTTGAATAATGATCAGCAATTTTGCAATAGCGTCAAACAATTATTGTTAGATCAGACACTATACAGTTTTAAAGAATACTTTGAAAATGACTACAGTCAACTACCAATTGATTCTAAACTTGCTTAGAAATTATGTAATTAACTACTGAGTAAGGAGTGTGATGCCAAATTGTCATTTTAGCCCCTATACAGCTAAAGTGACAGTACCAAGATTTATTTAAGTTGACATATTGTATGATTACATACCTATTATTATGTTTGACATGATTTTAATAACAAAAATTTTCATTATTTTATTAATAAAACTAGACATATGTAACTTCTAAAATTTTATAAAAGCTAAATGTTATAAATTCAATTTGACGAGATATTGTAATTTGTGCAGCATATTCTGTGATATTAGTACTTATACCTATGTATGTTACAATTTTACATTATCAATAAAGATTCTTTATCTTTATCTTATCTTTTATACATCACGCGTTTCTGAGTTGCCAATTTTATCTTTTGATACTTTGAGCAGTTCAGGTGACGATATTGTGGCAAAACTTAGCTCAGGCTGGTCTATAACGTGGGTTCTCAAAAAAATAATTGCTTCATCACAATTTGTATAATAAATAATAGAAATACCAATGTATGGGAGGAAGTTTTTAAATACAATGGGAATTGGCAAATCTAAGCTATCTGTTGGCACTAATAATTTGGATATTGACTCATTAAATTCACATTTCTCTTCCACATCTGCTATAGGCTTCTCTTCTTTCTCTCTTGATCAATTTACTGAGTGTGACGTTGAGAGAAGTATATCATCAATCTCTTCCAACGCTGTTGGAGTTGACTCTATAAGCAAGAACATGCTGTTGCCTATCCTTAGTTGCATCCTACCTGTACTATGTTTCCTTTTTAATAATTCCATCACCAATGCTGAATTTCCTTGCATTTGGAAGGAAGCACAGATCATTCCTTTGCCTAAAAAGTCTAACCCCAAATCCTTTTCTGAGTACCGCCCCATCTCTATCCTTCCTTTCCTATCCAAAGTCCTCGAGCGGCTTGTTCATAAACAGTTCAATCTTTTCCTTACGCGGCACAGTCTGCTCAATCCTCTCCAATCTGGTTTCCGCCCTGGGCACAGTACTGTTACAGCTTTGGTCAAAATTACCGATGATATACGCGAAGGCATGGATAGCGGCAAGCTTACTATTCTAACATTGTTAGATTACAGTAATGCTTTTAATTCCGTAGATTTTGATATTGCGGTACTTCGCTCTCTTAACGTATCTCCGCTAGTGATTGACTGGTTTCGCAGCTACCTCTTTGGACGCCGGCAGCGGGTTCGCCTTGGAGATAAGTTTTCTTCTTGGTGTAACACGACTGCGGGTGTTCCTCAGGGTGGCGTTTTATCCCCTCTTCTTTTCTCAGTATTCATAAACTCCATATCTCATTGCATTGCATCATCCTACCACCTCTACGCGGATGACCTCCAAATATACACCCAGGCACGTGTCAATGAGCTTGATTCTGCGGTGGCTGCTACCAACGCTGATCTTTGCCGAATCATGCAGTGGAGTCAAACTTTTGGCTTGAAATTAAATACTTTGAAGACTCAGGTCATCGTTGTGGGCAGCTCACGTATGCTGTCTAAGGTTGACTGGACTACTTTACCTTCGGTTATCTTTGATGGGACTATTATTCCGTACAGCGAGTCGGTCAAAAATCTTGGCGTTACTATGGATCGGTGCATGAGTTGGGATGCCCATCTGGATGCTATTAGTTGTAGAATGTTTGCGTCCGGGGCGTCTTTACGACGTCTCAGAAATTTTTTACCCACTGCCACCAAAGTTGCGCTCGCTCAATCTCTTCTTCTACCTATCCTAGATTACGCTGACGCCTGCTTTCTAGACTTACGTGCTGATCAACTTGTCAGACTTGAGCGCCTACAAAACTTCTGTATTAGATTCATATTTGGGTTACGCAAATATGATCAAGTATCCGAATTTCGCGCAAAGCTCAAGTGGCTTCCCATTCAGCTACGACGGAATACTCATATCCTTACTTTAGTTTACAACATTTTGTTCAATCCCACCACCCCGTCCTATTTAAAATGTAAATTTTCCTATGTGCATGACTCCCACTCCCTAAATCTGAGGTCATCAGGTACGCTTATTTTTAAGACTCCTACGGCCAGCACCTCTTTCTATAAAAAATCTTTCGCAGCAAGAGCTGTTCATTTGTGGAACGCCTTGCCTTTGTGTATCAAGCAAGCTCAGACTCTCGAGGCTTTCAAAACTCAGGTTAAAAACTGGTACCTAAACTCAATAGCTCAATAATCTGCTGTTGAATTCGTGTGTTTATAGTTGTCTCCTTTTGTCGTTATAGTATATGGGTATAATATGTATATGTTTTATATATTTATAGTTATTTGCACGTATATGTAATATGTGTTATTTGTTATTGTATGTATATATATGTATTATTGAATATTTTTATTATTTGTATATGTTTTCTCTTTTTGAACACCCCATCCTTTATATTTCTTTCGACTCCTGTCCATCCTACGGTTGCCTGGAAGAAATCGCTATTAGCGATAAGGCCGCCAGTTGTGGCACTACTTTTTTAAGTCTTTTGTGTTTCTGTTTGTCTTTTTTTTTTGTCAATGTGTGTTACAATAAAGAGTTTATCTATCTATCTATCTATCAATCGTCGCGACGGCAATCCCATACATTGCTCTTTCTATTCTGTGAGCGACAATACGCTCACTAAAATACGGCTCTTGTCTAAGAGGGCTGGTCCATTACATACGTGAAAGCTAGAATATGTGAACGCGTCTTCTTATAGGGTCTGATCTTGTTTCCTTATTGACTAACTTTTACCGAAACCTCTCAAACACATAAGCAATTTCTTACTATGTCCTGAAATATTATTTTTATTAAATTAAACTCTTATTGGAAAATGAGCGAAAATAATCACGACCGGCAGGATTCGAACCTGCGTATTTCTGCTACCGTCAGAACGCCTTAACCACTAGGCTACGGTATACTAACTGCCAGGCGCGAAAATCCACACTCATTTCCATACACTTCAGACTGAGCGGCTGATGGCGCCACTGGTGCTGTCAGAATATGTCTAACAAGCACTCATATCGATGTACTATGGACACCTGGTATGACGAGAAATGGGCCTTTCGCGTTTTCATAAAAAACGCGAAAGGCCCATTTCTCGTCATAATATTTCTCGTCATAATAATCGTTTTCATAAAAAACGCGAAAGGCCCATTTCTCGTCATATCAGGTGTCCATAGTACATCGATATGAGTGCTTGTTAGACATATTCTGACAGCACAAGTGGCGCCATCAGCCGCTCAGGCTGAAGTGTATGGAAATGAGTGTGGATTTTCGCGCCTGGCAGTTAGTAGACCGTAGCCTAGTGGTTAAGGCGTTCTGACGGTAGCAGAAATACGCAGGTTCGAATCCTGCCGGTCGTGATTATTTTCGCTCATTTTCCAATAAAAGTTTAATTTAAAACAACCATAGTGCAGGTTAGCACTTAATAAATTAACTCATAATTATTTTTATTGACTGTAGGTACCCGTAGAGCGCGAAGGCCCAGTTGACCGCATTGGCCAGCAGCAGAGCGACCAGGCGCGCCGTGTACAGCGGCCGGGACGCGCCCGTACGCAGCGAGCGAGCTGTCTCCGCTAGGCTCTCCTTTTCTGTTTATATGTATAATAACAAGGAATTAGGTACTGATACACAATATAGTTGATAACTTGTTGTGTTGGTTGCGTCTTCACTATGCAGATGGATCACATATTATTATGCAGATAAGAAGATGTCGCCTTTTGCTCTTGCCACACAGTCCTCGTCACTAAATTTCATTCAAACCGGTTCATCCTTTTCAGCGCTTTTTTATGTCAGATTAAAGCTGGAGTTACTACTAGTCTACTGCTGCTTGTTATACTTGGAAATCCATATGACTTCTTGGAAACTAATGGTACCTATATAAATTAATTATGGGTGGTAGATACGCTGTCAGTCCGCAGTCTAAATTCACGTTACTTTCAATGTTTCCTTCGATTTGTGAATATCGGGGCTTGTACTATCAAAAACTCTTTTTGGTGGGTGCATAAGATTGAAATTAATTTGGCTATCACGGGAAGCACATGAAATGCGGGTTGTGGCTGCAAACATGTTTGACTGAGGCGGGGGTTTGACTCACCGCTGTGACAGATCTTATATTGTACACTTACTTGGCCATATTAGCCAACCACTTTTATTTTTGACTCGTCCTCCTCATGATAGAAACCTCTGTTTTCCGAAACTTGTCGAGCTAATTTCCAACATAATTATTGAGGTAAGTGCTTGCCGGTTATTACAATTAAATTTAATCATGCCTTACGGTAACTATAATACAGTGATCGCTTTTATTTCTTCTAATCCAGCGATCACACACGCGAGAGCTTGCTAGACATGTACTGATTAGTTACCTAGCCGGAACTGCCCCACGTAGTAAATCCGCAGCGACATGAGCAGGAAGGTGAAGACGTGCAGCACTGTGAAGACGGCCCAGAAGAGCGCGCCGCCGCCCAGCACGCCCCACACCACCAGCGCGATGAGCACGGCCAGCACGCCGAACGTGGCGTGCGCGCGCGCGTTGATGTCGGGGTGCCGCGACTGGTAGATCTTCACCATGCACAGCACGCACAGCACGTACATGAACGCTGTGTCTGGTGAGTACAATATCTGACGTCAATATCTTAACATGAATATGGAAAAACTATGTTAGCTCGATTTTTGGAGTGGTCCACGAATTTTTTATCTACTTAGGTAATTAATGTCAAATTTCTCGACTACCAACACAGTATTATAAATCTAAATTAAAATGTTTTATTTATCATATATATTAGACGAGGTCACAATTTAAAGTTAGTATTCTATCTTCTATAGGTAATAAAACGCCCATAGCTCAGCTAGCAGACGAGCTCCTTTCACTTGAGCGCTTCCGTATATCGGACGACACGTTAAATTTAAGGTCTCGGCTATATGCCATAGCACGGCAGTTGTTAAGCAATGTCAGAGGCCATTAGGCCTGTTTGAAAACTAGAGTTGGGCACTATCATACCAACTTATAGGTTGTATAAGCTACGCACCGAACTGGAAGTTGAGTCTGTTGGGGCAGATGTGGTAGCTGGCGGAGAGCAGCCCCACCACCATGAGGCCGGCGCCCAGCGACGACGCCAGCCCGTAGTGCGGGGGGATGCCGTACTCAGAGTGCCGCGGCACGCGCGCGCGGCGGCTCCGGCGCCGACGCACCTGCCCAACAAATCAACAACTTGTGATTGTGTAACCTTCTTATCATTAACATAAACTGTCCACACAACATATGTACATATTTATTTATTTATTTATTATGGCACACAAAACAGAATATGTTCTTGAATTAACTTAATACTTATTACATTTTAAGCTGGTTTCGATCCAGAAAAAATTCCAAGGCATGTGTACACAGCTTGATCTATGTAAATGTGAAGATTAATACGTAACTACAAAAATATGAGCTAGAGAGAGAATACAATATAGCTACAAATAATAACAAGCTTGATCTATGTAAATGTGAAGATTAATACGTAATTACAAAAATATGAGCTAGAGAAGAATACAATACAGCTACAAATAATAACAAGCTTGATCTATGTAAATGTGAAGATTAATACGTAATTACAAAAATATGAGCTAGAGAGAGAATACAATATAGCTACAAATAATAACAAGCTTGATCTATGTAAATGTGAAGATTAATACGTAATTACAAAAATATGAGCTAGAGAAGAATACAATACAGCTACAAATAATAACAAGCTTGATCTATGTAAATGTGAAGATTAATACGTAACTACAAAAATATGAGCTAGAGAAGAATACAATACAGCTACAAATAATAACAAGCTTGATCTATGTAAATGTGAAGATTAATACGTAATTACAAAAATATGAGCTAGAGAAGAATACAATACAGCTACAAATAATAACAAGCTTGATCTATGTAAATGTGAAGATTAATACGTAACTACAAAAATATGAGCTAGAGAAGAATACAATACAGCTACAAATAATAACAAGCTTGATCTATGTAAATGTGAAGATTAATACGTAACTACAAAAATATGAGCTAGAGAAGAATACAATACAGCTACAAATAATAACAAGCTTGATCTATGTAAATGTGAAGATTAATACGTAACTACAAAAATATGAGCTAGAGAAGAATACAATACAGCTACAAATAATAACAAGCTTGATCTATGTAAATGTGAAGATTAATACGTAATTACAAAAATATGAGCTAGAGAAGAATACAATACAGCTACAAATAATAACAAGCTTGATCTATGTAAATGTGAAGATTAATACGTAACTACAAAAATATGAGCTAGAGAAGAATACAATACAGCTACAAATAATAACAAGCTTGATCTATGTAAATGTGAAGATTAATACGTAATTACAAAAATATGAGCTAGAGAAGAATACAATACAGCTACAAATAATAACAAGCTTGATCTATGTAAATGTGAAGATTAATACGTAATTACAAAAATATGAGCTAGAGAAGAATACAATACAGCTACAAATAATAACAAGCTTGATCTATGTAAATGTGAAGATTAATACGTAACTACAAAAATATGAGCTAGAGAAGAATACAATACAGCTACAAATAATAACAAGCTTGATCTATGTAAATGTGAAGATTAATACGTAACTACAAAAATATGAGCTAGAGAAGAATACAATACAGCTACAAATAATAACAAGCTTGATCTATGTAAATGTGAAGATTAATACGTAACTACAAAAATATGAGCTAGAGAAGAATACAATACAGCTACAAATAATAACAAGCTTGATCTATGTAAATGTGAAGATTAATACGTAATTACAAAAATATGAGCTAGAGAAGAATACAATACAGCTACAAATAATAACAAGCTTGATCTATGTAAATGTGAAGATTAATACGTAATTACAAAAATATGAGCTAGAGAAGAATACAATACAGCTACAAATAATAACAAGCTTGATCTATGTAAATGTGAAGATTAATACGTAACTACAAAAATATGAGCTAGAGAGAGAATACAATATAGCTACAAATAATAACAAGCTTGATCTATGTAAATGTGAAGATTAATACGTAACTACAAAAATATGAGCTAGAGAAGAATACAATACAGCTACAAATAATAACAAGCTTGATCTATGTAAATGTGAAGATTAATACGTAACTACAAAAATATGAGCTAGAGAAGAATACAATATAGCTACAAATAATAACAAGCTTGATCTATGTAAATGTGAAGATTAATACGTAACTACAAAAATATGAGCTAGAGAAGAATACAATACAGCTACAAATAATAACAAGCTTGATCTATGTAAATGTGAAGATTAATACGTAACTACAAAAATATGAGCTAGAGAAGAATACAATATAGCTACAAATAATAACAAGCTTGATCTATGTAAATGTGAAGATTAATACGTAACTACAAAAATATGAGCTAGAGAAGAATACAATACAGCTACAAATAATAACAAGCTTGATCTATGTAAATGTGAAGATTAATACGTAATTACAAAAATATGAGCTAGAGAGAGAATACAATATAGCTACAAATAATAACAAGCTTGATCTATGTAAATGTGAAGATTAATACGTAATTACAAAAATATGAGCTAGAGAAGAATACAATACAGCTACAAATAATAACAAGCTTGATCTATGTAAATGTGAAGATTAATACGTAATTACAAAAATATGAGCTAGAGAGAGAATACAATATAGCTACAAATAATAACAAGCTTGATCTATGTAAATGTGAAGATTAATACGTAATTACAAAAATATGAGCTAGAGAAGAATACAATACAGCTACAAATAATAACAAGCTTGATCTATGTAAATGTGAAGATTAATACGTAACTACAAAAATATGAGCTAGAGAAGAATACAATACAGCTACAAATAATAACAAGCTTGATCTATGTAAATGTGAAGATTAATACGTAATTACAAAAATATGAGCTAGAGAAGAATACAATACAGCTACAAATAATAACAAGCTTGATCTATGTAAATGTGAAGATTAATACGTAACTACAAAAATATGAGCTAGAGAAGAATACAATACAGCTACAAATAATAACAAGCTTGATCTATGTAAATGTGAAGATTAATACGTAACTACAAAAATATGAGCTAGAGAAGAATACAATATAGCTACAAATAATAACAAGCTTGATCTATGTAAATGTGAAGATTAATACGTAACTACAAAAATATGAGCTAGAGAAGAATACAATACAGCTACAAATAATAACAAGCTTGATCTATGTAAATGTGAAGATTAATACGTAATTACAAAAATATGAGCTAGAGAAGAATACAATACAGCTACAAATAATAACAAGCTTGATCTATGTAAATGTGAAGATTAATACGTAACTACAAAAATATGAGCTAGAGAAGAATACAATACAGCTACAAATAATAACAAGCTTGATCTATGTAAATGTGAAGATTAATACGTAATTACAAAAATATGAGCTAGAGAAGAATACAATACAGCTACAAATAATAACAAGCTTGATCTATGTAAATGTGAAGATTAATACGTAACTACAAAAATATGAGCTAGAGAAGAATACAATACAGCTACAAATAATAACAAGCTTGATCTATGTAAATGTTAAGATTAATACGTAACTACAAAAATATGAGCTAGAGAAGAATACAATACAGCTACAAATAATAACAAGCTTGATCTATGTAAATGTGAAGATTAATACGTAACTACAAAAATATGAGCTAGAGAAGAATACAATACAGCTACAAATAATAACAAGCTTGATCTATGTAAATGTGAAGATTAATACGTAACTACAAAAATATGAGCTAGAGAAGAATACAATACAGCTACAAATAATAACAAGCTTGATCTATGTAAATGTGAAGATTAATACGTAATTACAAAAATATGAGCTAGAGAAGAATACAATACAGCTACAAATAATAACAAGCTTGATCTATGTAAATGTGAAGATTAATACGTAATTACAAAAATATGAGCTAGAGAAGAATACAATACAGCTACAAATAATAACAAGCTTGATCTATGTAAATGTGAAGATTAATACGTAACTACAAAAATATGAGCTAGAGAGAGAATACAATATAGCTACAAATAATAACAAGCTTGATCTATGTAAATGTGAAGATTAATACGTAACTACAAAAATATGAGCTAGAGAAGAATACAATACAGCTACAAATAATAACAAGCTTGATCTATGTAAATGTGAAGATTAATACGTAACTACAAAAATATGAGCTAGAGAAGAATACAATATAGCTACAAATAATAACAAGCTTGATCTATGTAAATGTGAAGATTAATACGTAACTACAAAAATATGAGCTAGAGAAGAATACAATACAGCTACAAATAATAACAAGCTTGATCTATGTAAATGTGAAGATTAATACGTAACTACAAAAATATGAGCTAGAGAAGAATACAATATAGCTACAAATAATAACAAGCTTGATCTATGTAAATGTGAAGATTAATACGTAACTACAAAAATATGAGCTAGAGAAGAATACAATACAGCTACAAATAATAACAAGCTTGATCTATGTAAATGTGAAGATTAATACGTAATTACAAAAATATGAGCTAGAGAGAGAATACAATATAGCTACAAATAATAACAAGCTTGATCTATGTAAATGTGAAGATTAATACGTAATTACAAAAATATGAGCTAGAGAAGAATACAATACAGCTACAAATAATAACAAGCTTGATCTATGTAAATGTGAAGATTAATACGTAACTACAAAAATATGAGCTAGAGAAGAATACAATACAGCTACAAATAATAACAAGCTTGATCTATGTAAATGTGAAGATTAATACGTAACTACAAAAATATGAGCTAGAGAAGAATACAATACAGCTACAAATAATAACAAGCTTGATCTATGTAAATGTGAAGATTAATACGTAACTACAAAAATATGAGCTAGAGAGAGAATACAATATAGCTACAAATAATAACAAGCTTGATCTATGTAAATGTGAAGATTAATACGTAACTACAAAAATATGAGCTAGAGAAGAATACAATACAGCTACAAATAATAATAATAATAATAATAATAATAATAATTAAGTCAATGAAAAACTCAACACAATAGCCTGTAACATTAATACCATGTCTGCAATAGTTACTTTATATACCTAACATCCTCTATCTGTAATTTTTACTTAATTTTAAGTATAATATTGTAAAAGGCCTCTCAGTGTTGGCTCCGGCCCCACTGATGCCTTAAAAATACCGGGCGTAAGGCCCGAGAGTCTGTGAAGAATAATAATGTTTATTTATTGGACAGCAAAAACCTTATAACTAAGTTACAACATTTGTTTGTTAGTACTATATTTATATTACTATGTTAGGATCGATTACAAATGATGTGATCTATGTTCCCCACACTAGGTTCCCCTGTGTCGTGGGGAAACGCGCTCATCCTTCTGGATTTCAGATAATAATCTATGTACATTTAACAAAAAGTTTTCAATAAAATATGTTAGTTAACTGAGGAAATAATTTACTTAACTGTCTCGGGAATGGGAATTGAGGGGAGGGGTTGATGTAAGAAAAGAGATGAGAAAGATGTGTACTTGTGTGATTAATTGTCATGTGATACTTACTTAAATAATAGATAATTAATGTGATGTATAAAAATATATTTAAATAATAAAAAATATCCATAAAAAACACGTGATGGTAAAATTGTGTAAAAGTAAAATGTTAATTATTTATTTATTAATTTTTTTTTCGTTCAAAACAACAGAATGTAAAATGTAAATGATTTATTTATTATTATTATTTTTTTTCTTTCAAAACAACAGACTGTTATTAATAATCGCGATTTATTCTTAGTCGAGTCCGAGTAATTCTTTATCGAGTCAAATCATGTGCAACTAAGTCTGCGAGGGCTACGTAATAGCTAGGAAGAAAGCGACAGCGAATATAAACATCGGTCGACCGCTCCGCCACGGCTTTGTAGCGAAGATAAGACAGTTTAGGTACGTGTTTGGCAGGAGTTATGCAAGAGTGACTCAGTTAAGTTAGGGACCTGCATTCTATACTGCGTCAACTACCTACAAAATAGGAGTCAATAATCGTCAGTACAGAAGCAGGCCCCTTAATGTTAGGTTTTGTACAATGCTTCTGTTTCGGCGTAGTTATACGTAATCAGCCACGAGACGATTTTCTTTTTGCATATGTACCGAGAGCATTCAATCAAGTCAAGAATATTATTAATTTTTTGGTAAAGTATAGGACTTTTACAGGCATAACTTCGTTGAGCAAGACAGGTTCGAGTTTTGGGCATCGACCAGGCGTTACGTCGTGAAGTCTTTTTTGTACTTGTAGCCGTAATCAACGCTGTTTTATGGAAACGCAGGGCCGTCGCCATGATATATAGCTGTCTGACGGTCAAGTATTTAGTCTCTTCGTAAAGTTAGTCCGTTGGATACCTCAATGGTTTTTTGTAAGCAACTTTGAGTATTGCTCTTTGGGCAATCTCAACCTTTTTTAGACGAGTTTTAACTACAGAACCCCAACAAGCGATACAGTATGTCAATACCGATTGGCATAAAGCTAGGTAAACTGTTTTCAGTGTTTTAGGATCAGCTACTGCACCCAGCCTTTTGAAGATGTGAAGCATCTTCCGGAGCCGACCTTTCAATATTTGGGTGTGTTTTTCAAAAGATAGAGTACTATCTATGACTACCCCCAAATATTTTATTGTAGTTTCTCGTCCAATAACTGGGCAGGCGCAGTGTTTGTTTAACAGAGAACCACATGAATGAAGTTTGAGATTAATACCTGTTTGCTGTGATCGCTGAGTCGTTTGGAAGGTTAGGTATTTTGTTTTGCTGACATTAAGGGTCAGCAGATTGTTATGGAGCCAACTCATGACTTTTGATAGACCTTGTTCGGCTACCGCCAAGACCTCTTCTGAGCTATTTCCATGGAAAATGAAGGCTGTGTCGTCAGCGAAACTGAATATACTGGCATTTGGGATCTCAAGCTGGCAGAGGTCATTTATATAAGCCAGAAAAAGAGTAGGACCAAGAACGCTGCCCTGCGGCACGCCGAAAGATACCGATCTGTAATCGCTGGTATGGTTAGAAATACGGACTCATAATAACAAGCTTGATCTATGTAAATGTGAAGATTAATACGTAACTACAAAAATATGAGCTAGAGAAGAATACAATACAGCTACAAATAATAACAAGCTTGATCTATGTAAATGTGAAGATTAATACGTAACTACAAAAATATGAGCTAGAGAAGAATACAATACAGCTACAAATAATAACAAGCTTGATCTATGTAAATGTGAAGATTAATACGTAACTACAAAAATATGAGCTAGAGAAGAATACAATACAGCTACAAATAATAACAAGCTTGATCTATGTAAATGTGAAGATTAATACGTAACTACAAAAATATGAGCTAGAGAGAGAATACAATATAGCTACAAATAATAACAAGCTTGATCTATGTAAATGTGAAGATTAATACGTAACTACAAAAATATGAGCTAGAGAAGAATACAATACAGCTACAAATAATAACAAGCTTGATCTATGTAAATGTGAAGATTAATACGTAACTACAAAAATATGAGCTAGAGAAGAATACAATATAGCTACAAATAATAACAAGCTTGATCTATGTAAATGTGAAGATTAATACGTAACTACAAAAATATGAGCTAGAGAGAGAATACAATACAGCTACAAATAATAACAAGCTTGATCTATGTAAATGTGAAGATTAATACGTAACTACAAAAATATGAGCTAGAGAAGAATACAATACAGCTACAAATAATAACAAGCTTGATCTATGTAAATGTGAAGATTAATACGTAACTACAAAAATATGAGCTAGAGAAGAATACAATATAGCTACAAATAATAACAAGCTTGATCTATGTAAATGTGAAGATTAATACGTAACTACAAAAATATGAGCTACAGAGAGAATACAATATAGCTACAAATAATAACAATAATGATAATTAAAGAGACAGTGTACAGATTAAATTGTATGTAACAAGTAAGTGACACAGTACACAGTTATCATCACTACTACATTACTAACACTAGATTGTTCTCCCACAATGAAACACAATGCGTGGATAGAATTAAGTATGTTAAATAATAAATCATGTTTGCATAATACTATTTATTACTTGAATGATACTTGTGTGTCATTTTACTACTTATAATTTTCTGGTTATAGACAATATGAAGGCCTATTACCCCTAGCAAGTTGTGTGACTAGGTATAGACCTAGACACCAAACAACGCTAATACACGACCAGCATTATGCTAAGTTGAGGCTATGCTGTGGCAGATTTTACTTGTATTTATTTTTTGTGTACCTAGTGTGTTTATCTATACATCTATATATATAATAAACCTGTATCAGGTCGATGTATGTACAGTGAAATAAATGAAAAAAAAAATAGTTGAGGGGTCTACATTAATGCAATAGAACACAAAAATCATGTTAAAAAAATCGGTCTGTAGGTATGTTTGTTCGTTATAGACTCGAAAACGGCTGAACCGATTTGTCTACGGTTTTCACTAACATGTTGGTGCATTTTTAACTTAACATTTAGTGTTTATTTCAATTCAATCAGTTCATAAATAAAAAAATATGTTCATTTTAAACCTATTTATCTCAAAATAACGCGAGCAAAGCCGCGGGCGTCCACTAGTTGTAAAATCTGTCTCAATAATATGTTATATTTTCTATATACCTGCAGCATGAAGAGCGCGCCGAGCAGCAAGTAGCCCAGGTTGGAGTAGATGTGGTTGAAGTCGGACACGGCGCCCAGCGGGTGCGCGCACAGGAAGTTGTAGTAGCACAGGTCCAGCGAGCCCGACACGTTGAGGATCTGCGAATATAAAACACAGTCTATAAGATCTTTCTACTTTCTAGTCATTGAGTTAGAAAAACAAACTCGATGTTTCTTGATGGAACTCAAGATTTACTAACCCAAATGGTGCGTACACACCACCACACGGTGGTGTACGCACGTACGTATTGATGTATACGCATTATGTATGTACGCATGATAGGTAGTTAAACGCTCCTAATCGAGTTGAAATAAATTTTTTTTTTACATAGATTACGAGATATTTGATGACACATGCAAAGTTTTTTTTTTATTACTGGGTAACAATATTACTACTACCATAGACAACAAATGTTTTAATCAACAAATATGATAGAAGGGCTTACCAACTGAAAAGCAGCAACAAACTGAACCACAGGTAGCGCGTAGAACACAGCTACAGTATATAATGTGTACAAATATCTGTCGGAGCGCGCGCGGAGCACCCTGGCGCGCCGCTTGGCCAGCGCGGCCACGTGTAGCCGCGCTGGGAGCCCGAAAGGACGCGGGGCTTCGCCCTCTACCTCGACAGCAGCTGGAGCTGTTGTTTCCCCCGCTGGCGTCCCGTTGGATGCAGGATTGGCCGTTGGCACCTTTAAAAATAATATCATGTTTGGACATTTGATAATAAGTTATTTTCTAAGGCCATTTCTTGATACATTTTGAATTGAACTACGTTTCTTTTCTCTCTATACTCTTACTACTGTAGTAGATATCTTTCGTTGGTGATTTAGTAGTTGAGCACTTCGAGTTTGTTGAAGAACACATAACACTGCAATGAAAGTGAAGTTGTTTGATATTTTGCAGACTGGTGCGAGCAGCGTCGACTGCACCAAGTCACCGCCAGGTGGCATTAGTAACTGTAATGTGGCATTACTGACCTCGTCTCTTTCCAGCACATCGGCGCGTGTGATGGCGCTGTCTCGCAGCTGTATGGTGGCTATGGGCGAGTCGGCACGAGGCGAGGCAGGTGCTGGCGAGGCAGGTGCTGGCGATGCTAGCGGCGGAGTCACCCCAGTGGTGGCAGTGGCACCGTCATCTTCGTCATCAGAGTCACTGTTGTCACTGCTGTCAAATGTGGCCGCTGTGGAAGAAGCGATAACATTGAAGCAGAAAATTCTAGGGAAATCAATATTTGGTTTCAAATATGTATTTCAGGAGAAACTCACTAGAATCCCGTCTACGCCGCTTAGTAGCTCCTTCCAGCTCAGCTAGGCCGCCTTCATCTGTACACATAAAAAAATTTGTAGTTTCTCGGCTCTTCTAGGAGTCTTTTCCATAATACCCCAAAGTAGAATATAATCTATAGCTCAAAAATATTTGCTACTGTCCCAATTTTTTTAAAAAGTATACCTTTTTTTCTGTGTATGTTTTCTTTTGAATTTGGGCCTGTTTTGGCAATAGCAACCATGAGACAACCTTGTAGCTAGTTTGCTAAGTTCTTATATTAAAACAATGAAACACCATATAACACTTGTAGTCCGTTTATTACTGGTTACACACACGTCTCCCTCCTTATGCTGCATCGCGAACGTCGGGGCGGTTTACGCGCGCGTATATACCTACTTATAGCTATATGTATACATACATGTCACAGTGTTGAAGCACACTTACTGGCTAGCACGGCATTGGGCGCGACGAGGCGGTACCAGCGCGGCCAGCGCTCCGCCACTATGAGCGCCCCGAACAGCACGTAGAACAGCAGGAACACGCCCAGCGTCACCAGTGTGCCCGCCGCGTACTGCGCGCGGGAGAGCGACGCCTGAAATGGACAACTTATTTTTATAAACTTCTTTAGTTCACGTCTGACTGCAGCCCGCCTGATAGCAATGCAGCCTAGGGTCAAGGGCGGAACCAAACTTTTAGTTCGGGATGGGTCATACACAGAGCTAACCGCATTAAGACATTGAAACGCGAGCGCAATTAACGTCGTCGACATAGATTACCACATTAAAATTAAAACAACAAAAGAGAACGAAGCGCCACTTGTCGGTTGTAACATAATCTAAATAGGTGCAAACAGAAAGCAAGAGCGGATAATATTATATTTTCAATCTAACAAATTGTTTCTGTTACCTTTATGTGCAGGCTGATTCGCTTAGTGCGACGCTCCTCCTCTCTGAGGGCTGGGCGCACAGTGGCGGGCCACACGGCCGCCTCCCACAGCCAGTCCTGCTCCACCTCCTCCTCCTCCCCGCTGCAAGCCACGTCCGAGTCACCCGTCGCCACGGTCACGTAGAACCCGCGAGGGTAGCGGGATTTCTGGATATCACAAGTTACTTAGAATAGGGTTCCATAAAAAAAACATGAGTGGAGACGGGTCACTAAGTGCAGGCGTACTATTAAACTGTGTCGGAAAATAGGAATACACAGCGGTATGATGTCATTAATAAAATGTAGAATCTATTTTTTCGCACGATATAGCTCCTCCATTCACACAATTCTGGTACTATTGAAAAAATCAGTAGAATCAATACAATTTTATAAGTACTATAACACTTACCGCTAGTTGCGTACCGCCGGAGCGTGCGACGGTCATGCGTACAGTGGCGCCCTCGAACTCATCTAGCGTCTGCGAGATCGGGCACTGAAATACAAAAACGACAGTTAGGTATTTCAATTATGGTCAAAGAAAGCTATGGCCAAGTCAAACTAGGTAAATACTGAGAAAAAAAAGGCCTTACCATCTATGTAAGTACTTATTTTATAAAGCATCCGCTATCCCACGAAATACTTTGAACTAAAATATTTTAATTGGCCAAGAACAGTTATGATATTACAATCGGTACAACTTAACTTCCCACAAGAAAAACATAAAATACAAATAGAAATTAATTTAATTCACAGACATTTTATACTTTGAAGTCGGATAGGGTAAAAACTGCAGCTTATAAAAGTTACTAAGTTTTTAAGCACGGTGTGAAACTTACAGTATACTCCTGAACAGCGACGGTGGCGCACACGTCGTCTTCCGACTGAACTACGAGACGCACGCTGTCTTCACCATCACGCCACTTGTAGTAGTGCACGCGTGGCGCCGCCTGACGGACATGCATGGAACTAAAGTTACTTCAAATATACAAACAAGTAATACAATGGAACGAAGTTATTCTATATAGCTAAGGAGGAAGACAAGCACAAGGTATGAATCTGATGAAAATGTTTTAGTAGAAATCGACTCCATTTTGAAGCAGTAAGATTGACATTACATACTGTTTGAATAGCTAGGTATACTATACAGTATTTATCATGTTGACATCAGGCCTCCGTAGTTTTTCCCGGCAGTCGCCAGTCCGGTGCCGGAGACACAAGTTTAATGACGGAAGACTCAACTTGTCTAATAGAATCAGGCTAAAATGAACCCTATCTTCAACCAATAAAGTCGACATTAACTGTGTGAGTACAGTATGCAGCACGCCCTCATCAGGCCCCTGTAGCTGTGAGTCACAAGTATAATGACAAAGGATGACTTAACTTGTCCAATAGTAACAGGCTAAAATGAATCCTATGTTTGACCAATAAAGTCGACATTACCTGTGTAAGTACAGTATTCAAGACGCCCTCACCAGACCCCGGTAGCTGCCATTCCGGTGCCTTGACAAAGGAAGACTTAACATGTCTAATAGAAACAGGCTAAAATGAACCCTATCTTCTACTAATAAAGTCTACTCGTGTCGACTCCGGCAGTCGCCAGTCTGACGCCGGAGTGACAAGTATAATGACAAAGGAAGACTTAACTTGTCTAATAGAAACAGGCTAAAATGAACCCTATCTTCTACTAATAAAGTCTACTAATGTCGACTCCGGCAGTCGGCAGTCTGACGCCGGAGTGACAAGTATAATGACAAAGGAAGACTTAACTTGTCTAATAGAAACAGGCTAAAATGAACCCTATCTTCTACTAATAAAGTCTACTAATGTCGACTCCGGCAGTCGCCAGTCTGACGCCGGAGTGACAAGTATAATGACAAAGGAAGACTTAACATGTCTAATAGAAACAGGCTAAAATGAACCCTATCTTCTACTAATAAAGTCTACTAATGTCGGCTCCGGCAGTCGCCAGTCTGACGCCGGAGTGACAAGTATAATGACAAAGGAAGACTTAACTTGTCTAATAGAAACAGGCTAAAATGAACCCTATCTTCTACTAATAAAGTCTACTAATGTCGGCTCCGGCAGTCGCCAGTCTGACGCCGGAGTGTTAAGTATAATGACAAAGGAAGACTTAACTTGTCTAATAGCAACAGGCTAAAATGAACCCTATCTTCTACTAATAAAGTCTACTAATGTCGACTCCGGCAGTCGGCAGTCTGACGCCGGAGTGACAAGTATAATGACAAAGGAAGACTTAACTTGTCTAATAGCAACAGGCTAAAATGAACTCTATCTTTACGCAATAAAGTCGACATTACCTGTGTGAGTACAGTATTCAGCACGCCCTCATCAGGCCCCGGCAGTCGCCAGTCCGACGCCGGAGTGGCGTGGAGTGTGACAGTGAAGGGGGCAGCGCACGCTGAGCCGACGTGCAGAGTGAACTCGCCGCGACGTGTGCTCTCTGATTCATCCGCTGAAATGTAGTGCTAATTATAAGTGAAATTTTGTGGCGTGACAATGAGAGCTACTGTTTTTTTGACATTTGACATTTCAAACCGTACGATCCAGTAGCGATCCTAGCGGCAAATTGGTGAGGTTTGCTTAGTTTGAGAACACTTCGCCCTCACGGTACACTAGCGCCTCTAGCGATGATCTTACACGCGGTATCATCCCTAAAGGAGTAAAAATCCACACATAACTTGAATACCACGTATTCGGCTTGACTGGATTTCTCTATAAATTACAGACCAAACTGGTAGTCTGCTAATTCTGCCATACAAAGTCTGCCAGTTGCGGGCGCGCAACATTTTGATAACACTCGTTGCTTCTACACTAGGCTACTTCCAGGCCAAAACCCTGGCTTTTGGTAGCTCATTGGCTACGCCACTCACAAGATTGTTTCAATATTTCTATAATTGCTCTTAGAAGTTAGTTGGAGCCCGAGAGTTTGTCTGTTATTCTATTAGATTTTTTCGAGCATATTATCCAGGACATGACGCGGCACCTCACGCAAGGACCCGGCACGTCCTGCGGCTGCGGGCGGAATGCCTCAAGCAAAGTGACAAATCGTTTTTTTTTATCTTCGTAGTATAAAGGTATACTGACTGCAGTCAGAGGCGGTGGAGTCGGCCGTGTCGTCGGGGCACAGGGTCCGCTCCAACTCGTACAGCAGGTCTGACCCGGAGTAGTACGGCAGCTGCCATGTTAGAGCACCTGCAACCACATAGTATAGGTACCTATTAATATGTGTAATGTAGATAAATGACCGTATATATAACCTATAATATACCTACATATTATGTTTGACATGATTTCAATACCAAAAATTTACATTATTTTATTAATAAAACTAGACATTGTACCTTCTAAAATTTTATTGAAGCTAAATGTAATAAATTCAATTTGACGAGATATTGTAATTTGTGTAGCATATTCTGTGATATTAGTACTTATATATGTATGTTACAACTTTACAGTATCAATTATATTTACTAGTGGTACAACATTTAGTTGCTTTCTGATATACTCGTATGTTCTCTATAAAGAATTGTCTACATCCATCTATCTATTTAGAGTGCAAGAAATCATCGATGTAGGTACCTATTGTTTAGGATTGAAAATACAACATCGCCCCTATGGACCATGTATCTATCATAAATGCATGGCGATACATGTCTTTGAATTATTACCATATTTATCTTCGAATTTTCTTATAACCTTTTACCTAAATGTGTCATTGTGTAAAATACTAAAACCTAATACCTTTTACCTAAATGTGTCATTGTGTATAATCAACTTTATACCATACTAAAATGTTGTCCAATTTCCATCGACATATTCAAATAAGTACATAGAGGTCGAAATTACCATTTATTTAACGCCTTTTTTCATTGTCTCTTAAAGTCGGTTATGTAGAAAAGAAAAAGACAGGACATACCAGCGCGCTGCCTGGCGGTGACTAGCAGCGGGTGCGCCGTGTCGCCGCCCGAGCTGCGCACGCGCACGCGGCTCGGGAACTCACTCTGCGATACACTCTGGAATACAACCGGTCACAGAACAATGTCAAACAAACTATATAATGTCCATATTATTATTTTTGTCATAGGCTAAAATTGTAATAGCAGGCCATAGTTGTTTTAACTTTTTTTTTAAGTTTATTATAATATATTAATAGTAAAGTATATATTGTAAAACATCTAAGTAATGTTCCACTGGAAGACCTTGCCTTCTGCAACACAGTTGTTAACTAAAGCAGAAGGCAGGGCCTTAATTTCTATGTACCATGTAAAGTTTTTGCAATAAATATGTTTATGTTTATAGCGGTCCTTATGGTAATACAGTAAATTGTCATTTATTTTGTTTTCTAGTAACCCTCGGATCAACTGGTTTACCTTACTTGCCGTAGCGTACCATAGCTATTAGAAAAAAACTTATTTTAATAATGATGATAGAGTAATCTTACCGGTACGAAATGTACGATGTACTCGACAGTGTTTTGAATTTGCAGCGTGTGTTCCTCTCCCAGAGATAACCTGGCAATTCACACAACAATAGTTTGTATATTAGCTTATTTATTTCATACTTGCTATATACAACACAAATTAAAAATATATATACTATATTTGGTATACTACACATTTATCTGCCCTTTGAACTAAAATGTTTCGGTCTTCTACGAATATGCAAGTGTACAAGATCGTAGACAGCAACGTTGCTTAACATCAAGCGAGATGTAATCAACCGTGAGCCAGTCTTGTAACAAACCAGCGTATTACTTTACAAATAATCTAAATATTATATATAAATCTCAAAGATAACTGACTGACTGATACTGATCAATGCACAGGCCAGACCACTGGACGGATCGGCCTGAAATTTGGCATACAGGTAGATGTTATATATAACGTCGACATTCGCTAAGAAAGGATTTTTGGATATGCCACTTTTAAAGGGGTGAAATAAAGGATGCCAGTTTTACTTCTTAATGCGAGCGAAGCCGCGAACACCCACTTGTTACAATATAAAATATTTCTAAGTTTTTCAAGGAATCCTTTCTAACTATTATAGTTAATTTGTAAGAGTACTTACTGTAAGGTCACTACTGTGATATTGTCCCCCTGCGCCACGCGCGCCGCGCCCGCCAGCCCCAACACCAGCAGCACACACCACATCACTAGCGCACTATCACTGCCTCACAGCTCACATTTGAAACTTTGTGGAAAGTTACACAAGCCGAATACAAAAACAGGAGATATAACCTCTTTAAGGGACTTCCTAAATGAATGTTATGTAAATAGTTTCCTACGAAGTATAATCTGTTACTAATTTACATTAATTTCAACAATAATTAGCATAAATTAGCATAATAAATAAAGGCATGTAAGTTTATAAAACAAAGTTTTTTCAGCTGTTCAAATTATTACGCTATTCACAAAACATATCTTACTACAACTGTGTCACATATGTAACGGACACTGCACCTATTTTACACTATACAGGGTACCATCTAATTGTATCCCTTTTTCAGAATAAATTGTTCAATAAAGTAAAAATATATATATATCTACCGAGTATTTTCTATAATAATAAAGTAATTAAAATCATGACGCCGCGCCTGGTCAGCATCACATATTTTCAAAATCCTAACATACCAGTTAAGTTTGTTTCAGTGTTCATATCAGTTAAATCACTAAAGCGCAGTTTATAACTACTCACAAGTTGAGTATATCTAACATATCACGAAATTATCTAATGAATTATTATTATATACATAAGTATATGATTCTAGGAGGTAGGAACATACTACTATACACTATAGTAGATATCAAGCTGTATATATAACCCTGTATCGCTTATCACAGATATCGACAGTGTTATCTGTGCGATAGCTGGACGACACTCGCGGTGAGTCACTCGGTTTTAGGAATACGACTACAAGACATTTATACAGGAAAATATTATATTTTACTTGATAAAGGTTAAGCTTAGCTCGAGTATTTAGATATCTATATATAACCCTAGCTAAAGAGAATATATTTAAAAAATGTGTGTTATTTTTAAAATTTGTGTTTGTCATACCTATTTAACTATCTAGCTCGAGAGTTTGCGACGTCACATGGTTATAAGTTTTGCTGGATTTCGTACGGGAAGATATATCTGAGAAAATCAGAAGGTGCACCTGCTATCAGAATAACAAATGAAGATGAAATTGAAAAGCTGCGTAGAAAATGACTTTTAAGGTACACGATTGCACTAACCCTTTCTGTTCTAAATTTAATACTAGTTCCTTTAATTATGTATAACCCCTGCCATTGTAAACATTTCATGAAACTTGGAGTTCACGCTATTTTACTATCAATAGTTAATAATAATATAATAATAAGTTGTCGATCATGTCATAATTTGCACTGTTATTTAATACAATACTTGTCTAAAATTTATCTAATGATGTTTGTCGTTCGTTCATACAATTTCCATACTACACACTGCACACAACTAACACTAACAACACTACTCACACTATATTCACCTAACAAATACACACTTATACTTATATTTAAAGCTACGTTTGTACATTTTTGTTCCTGCAAATTTGAGTGCATTGTCTTTATCCCATATTATATCTATACTACTTACAAGAGAGAAACTGGCTCCAACGTTGCACAATTCCTTCTTGCCCTTCTCAAATTTGATTATGGATAAGGTCCCTCACGATATGATAAATGATTTTGACAAAACTGGTACTGTTTTATGTCGACATTGTGATGATCCCACAAATTGTGCTCAACTTTTGAATTACAAAGTAAAATACGATAAAAATAAACTAACCATATTATCATTGAACATACGTAGTATACAAAAGAATCTCGATGAATTTCTAGTGTTCCTAAGTACCTTTGACATTCTTGTGGATATTATTGTATTGACAGAATGTTGGACACGAAACTATACTCCACCACCTCTACAAAATTATAATATATTTTATACTAAGATGCATTACAATCAAAACGATGGGGTGGTAGTATATGTTAGAGATCAACTTAATGTTAATGTTTATGAGCCAGATATGGATGAGGGTAATTGTTTAATCCTCGAATTGAATGCTACTCATTCCATTATTTGTTCATATCGTCCATCATGCTTCAAAAACCCTAATAAATATTTGAAATCTCTAGATTGTATTCTATCGAGAAATTAAAACAAATATCATTTTAACTGGAGATTTGAATATAAATATCTTACCTGACGCTGACACTAGTTCTAACGCTTGTAACTATCTTAACCTTTTAGCTATGCACTGTCTGGTACAAGCTGTGAACATGCCTACAAGGTACAAGACATGTCTTGACCATTTTATGGTAAAATCTACGCATAATTTTCAAACATTAGTTTTCAACAAAATCACAGATCATCAACCCATACTATTGTCTCTTGATACAAAAGATATTATTAGGAATATTCATTCTAAATACAAAACGATCACAAACATAGATGCTGTTAAAGAATCACTTGCCTTGCATTACTGCAGTATTACAGCATGCAGCATGTAAATGAAGTGGCTAATTTTCTCACGGATGTCATTAAAAAAGCCATCGCTGATAATAGCACCACCAAGAAAATCCAACAAATTTAAACCAATAAAACCGTGGATAAGTTATGGTCTTATTAAAAGCATACGGAAAAGAAATCACATGCAAAAGCAGTGTAGAGTTTCTCCGAACAATAGTGACTTGATACTCAAGTACAAGAGATACAGAAATCTTTGTAACGATCTTTTAAAAACTGCTAAGCAAAATTACTACAAAAATAAGTTACAACATTCGAAAGGTGACATCAAAACCACATGGAATATTATTAAAGAAATTTCAAATTATTCAACTCATAAAGTACCTTCTGATCAACTATTGGATTTAAAGAGTGATCCTGTGGAATCTTTAAATGAAGTCAACAAGTTTTTCACATCAATCGGTAATGACCTAGCCAGTTCGACGCTCAAGAAACTAAATAAGACTGATATTCAATTAGCGCACAATATATCAAGTTGTTCTTTCGCACCAGTAAGCTCTTTGTCCCTTTTTCTAACAGATGCTAAAGAAGTTTCTTCTATCATAAGTCGTCTTAAAACACAAAGCGCTCCTGGTCACGACAAAATTTCTACAGCTGTTCTGAAAGGTTGCACCACAGTATTATCTGGACCCATTGCACATTTGTGCAACTTGAGTTTCACTACGGGAGTATTTCCTGATGTTTTCAAGCAAGCTATTGTAACACCTATTTTCAAAGCTGGTAACAAAATGCAACCTTCTAATTATAGGCCCATTTCGTTGCTGCCTGTTTTATCTAAAATTATAGAAAAAATAGCGAACCAAAGATTGATGTCCTACCTTGAAAAAAACAGTTTGCTTGCTGTGAACCAGTATGGCTTCCGTAGAGGAAAATCCACAGATGACGCGGTGTTACAGCTAACTACCCTCATTTCATCGTACATGGACAAAAGAAAAAAATGTGTGGGTATTTTTTTAGACCTCCAGAAAGCATTTGATACTGTGGCCATCCCAATTTTATTAGCACGACTAGACAATATAGGGGTACGTGGAATTGCTCACAGTTGGTTTTCTGACTACCTCACAAATCGAAATCAAAAAGTAAAAATAGACAATAAATTAAGTAATAATGCTGCTTGTACATATGGTGTTCCGCAAGGTTCTACACTTGGACCTACTCTATTTTTAGTGTATATTAACGAGCTTTGCACACTTAAATCAATAGATGCTGACATACTGATGTTTTGTGACGACACAGTTCTATTGTACAATGACAGAAGTTGGGAAAAAGTGTATGAAAAAGCAGAGATTGGTCTCTCGAAGGCAATTGCATGGCTTGATAGTAACCTGTTGTCTCTTAATACATCGAAGACAAAATACTTGTCGTTTAGTAAAACTAAAGCCTCAAGACCATCTCCCTCATTGACCATTAAGGCTCACTCTCACCCGTGTAATAAAGGGCCTCCCCCTAGTTCTTGTAACTGCAACACATTGTCTGATGTTGCCACAATTAGATATCTGGGAGTTATAGTAGATAATCATCTAAAATGGGGAGCTCACATACAAACTGTGTCCAAACGCACAAGAAAGCTAATACACGTTTTTAAAACTCTCATATACGTGGCTGATAGCAAACTCCTTCTACAAACTTATAAAGCTTTAGCAGAGTGTGCTATAAGCTACTGTATAACTTCATGGGGCGGCGCTGGCAAAACCAATATGAAGGTAGTTGAGAGAGCCCAAAGAGCACTGCTTAAAGTAACGTTTAACTTACCTTTTATGTACCCAACTGACAAACTATATAAACTGTGCAATGTACTTACCGTACGTAAACTTTTTATGAGTCAATGTTTGCGTAAATATCATAGAGAAATAGTACCATACCTACCACAGACTAACAAACGTATTGATAGATGCCCAGTCCCAGAATATCATAGTTTAGTTACTTGGCGACACTACTCCCACCTTGCGCCTATACTATACAATAAACTGAATGAATTCCAAGATACAAAGAAATTAACTGTACATAAGTTGAAAAATATCATGCATAAATGGCTAGCCACGTTAAATTATGATGCAATAGAGAAAATACTGGAAAAACCAATTAAGTAAATAAGACAATTACAACCAACACCTTAAGTCACACTTACAAACACACCAGTATACGCTATCTCAACACACACACACACACCCACACGCACACGCGAACACACACATATGCAAATACACATACACACACACACACACAAACATCCAGAACTAATCGCCAATACTCCAAGCATAACATCATTGTAAATATATAAATAGCTGTTCATATTATATTATATAAAATTTAGGATACAAATAGATTAAGTAATATCATATTCTGTATAAACAATAACTAGGCATAGATTATTTTGTAATCACTTAAAAACATACCTACTACATTATTATAAGTTGTTAATATAAAACTAAGTTGTAAACAAGAACCCCCGGAAGAACCTGCCTCTCTACGACACAGTTTTTTACTAATGTAAGAGGCAGAGCTATTTGTACAGTGTAACATATTGTTTTGTTTTACAATAAATTTATCTTTATCTTTATTTCTGTTACCTTTTATTTGGTCTATGTAGTAGTTCGTAATGATGAGTATTTGGGATTGGTCTCGTCTATTAGACGTCATAAATTGAAGAAAAACGATAACATGTTAACTGTCTATAAATTGTATATATGTCGCAGATACTAACAGCCTATTGAAACTATAATTGAAAGATAAATGCCGCATTAAAGATAATGTCCATCTCAGTTGACTATATTATATACTATATTATAAGGCTAGTTTAAGGTTGCAATACTGCCGGGTCCGGTATTGCGGGGAAATATCCTTGTTGTTGGTAAAATAGCGTAAATAAGCGGTTGCATCTAAATCACGATTACAGTTTTAAAGTTGACATTCAGACAAAGTTTATTTCTTCTTTGAATTAAGTTTGTCTTACCTACAACGCTATAATGATGGATATAAAATTAATTATTAAAACTAGACAATCTTAACAATGATATTTATTTATTAAATAAAGTGTAGCGTGCCTAACTTAATATCTTACAATGTGCACACAGCGCTGGCATCATTCTCGCAGATGTTTCTGCTCACACATCTATAAACCAGATTTACAAGTATCAATAATAAAATAGAACAATGACTCCGCTCACAGCTTTTCGAAATATTGAAACTTGACAACACACAACTAAATAAACGTACGGATTTACCCTTATTAAAATAAATGCTTTTTACTCATAGTAAAATAAATAAAATGTTGCGTTGCATCATCTCTTGCGAGCAATCAAACCGGCGGGCTTACAATGAAACAACACATGCTAATCCAAGTCTTCCTCCATATCAAAAACGATACAGAAAGAAATAAATATTGCTTCACCTCCAATACTTTGTGTTTTATTGTAACCCCTAACAATGGTCGGGTGCTATATCGTAGAAATTAAAAAAAACATGATTCAATATTGCAACCATGATACTAGGAGGGAGTGAGATAACATTACTTCTATATATTCGCCGTCGGAGTAACTGAGAGAAGATTAGAAGATAAAAGACGCTGATAGAAGATTAGTAAAGAATGGAACTAAGTACGGTGTTGTAAAAATTCGGTAAGTTTTCACTCAAAAGAGAACAGCCAATCATAGACGTTTACACGTAAATTTTTGCTTATGATAGTGATAAAAAACTGTGAAAGTAATAAAAAAAACCTAAAAGATCTTATATGATTGGCGATTCGTTTTCAAGTGATAACTTATCGAATTTGTGATACACCTGCAGATCATTATAGTCCATTCCAGGGTTACTGAACGTAGACCCGCTTCATTTGCCATTTGACGGTGTTCTGACAATTTAAGAAATAATTATTTCTTCTTTTCTTTTTATTTATTTGACGACCTACGCTACACTAGCGCCTCTAGCGGGAAAATTTCATGTAGCTCTCATCAATAAAGTCATCCTCTATGAGTAAACATAAGTTTTCCATTGACAAAAGAAAGAACAAACTAACCCCCAGCTCCGGCCAACAATCAGTTTACAACTCCGAACAAATCAATTTCTATGCGCTATCATTGTCTGGATATTTGAAATCCACCAAAGACAGCACTCACATACTTACAGAAATTGATTATTTTGGTAATTAAAAGTGATCGTCCTTCTTTCAACCCGAGGGTAATGTTGCATTATTTGACTACTCTTATAATTGCGCCATCTGTTGTAAGTAAAAAAAAATATGAGAAGAGAAGAGACTAACTTATTGTTCCGAGTAGCCGGTAGGTGGAAAGACGGGGCGCGGCCGCCGCGAGTAGCGGAGCCCCACCTCCTCCACCACCTCCTCGATGGCGGCCAGGCACCGGTCCAGCTGCTCGCGGGAGTGGGACGACGACAGGCAGAATCTGGGGACCAGATGTGGGCGTTGAGATATTGTATAATGAAGGAGAATCTTTATTGTCTCTGTAAAGTTGCAACATGCAAAATATATTCATGTATAACTTAAAAATGCTATTCTAATTACAATATCTCGCTAAATTTAAGCCAACACATTTGCCAATGTTGCATATATGTAAAGTTTTATTTTATCACTATACTCGATATAACAACAATGAAGGGACCGAGCATTTTTCACGTAATATGAGGTGAGTAAACAAATTGTAGTCGAAATTTAAACTTCTCTTAATTTAATAAAGTATAAAACTATTATGACTGTTATTTAAATAATACTAAAACCTTTAATTTATGAACTTTTATGTGTATGTACTGTGCAGTAAAGGCCTCAGTGCTATGTTACAACTATGAGGTTCTGTACTAGGATTGCTGAATTTGCACTAGGTATCCAGTCGGATCTCATTTTGCAGTGCCTTTCGTTAGTTATATGTACTAAATTATTAATACCAAATTTATTTTTACAGCTGAGCAGTGTAGTGGTAAGTACGTACCGTATCCGTGCCATGGAGAGCGGGGTGGCGGGGAAGCCCACGCCCACGGTGGCGATGCCGCGCGCGGTGAGGCGCTCCACCGTGGCCGCCATCTTGCTGAACGAGTACACCAGCATGGGCACCACGGGCGAGTCCGCGTGCCCGAACGTGACTACACCCATAGCGCGCAACCTGGGACATGCCATCAATATTAGTAAAAATAATAATTAGACAAGATTTATTAAGAATGAATGATTACGAAAAAAAATTGCGTCTACGACGTTAATATAACGTACACGTCACTGTTTGTTAGCACGTTCCCAGCTGGCAGGAATATGAGCAGATATATAAAAGGGTGGACGATCATTTTACAGGCTTACTGGTACCTTTTGTTTAAGACTACTGAAACATTCGCCAGTTTCGACAAGTTGTACAAGTAACATGGTAGCTTTCTGAAGCTACTTTTAACAGATTATGTGTTAGTTACCGGTAATCTTGTATTGAAGCAGCCCAGCTCAGCTAGCGGAGGCAATCGCATGCGTGCACCAATGATAAGCAAAGGTCAACGCGGTCAGTCCTTGGATGGGTTACCGAAAAGTGGCATTCCATTTTGGGCGCTTCCGTGGGTCAGATGACACGTTAAATTGTAGACCCCGGCTGTTTATCTAGTACGGCAGTCGTTAAGTCTTGATAAACTCTCGACACCAGAGTTGGCCACTCCCATACGATAAGAAGTAGAAGTTACCACTAATCTTGTATCATGTGTTTTTTCCCTATCTGTATTGATTATCAACTTCTGTTCGTGTATGTGTATACCTCTCCCTGAAGTAGTGCGTGTTGTCCCGCAGCGTGCGCACGCGCAGCTGGCCGGCGGGCGCGGCGATGGCGCGCGTGGCGGCCAGCACCTGCGCGCACACCGCCGGGGACATGCTGTGCGCGTACGTGTGCGCGTGCCCGCTCGCCAACACGCACTCTATCAACTTGCGGGAGCCTGGCGGGGGACACATTTATATGAGTGTAAGATAAAATAACCTTTATTCTACTGCCACAAAACTAATATGTTAGTAAAATAGATATCGAAAACGGTCTATAAAAATTGTTTGTCAATAAAGCTATTAAATTATAAAGAACATCACCTGCCTCTATCCTGTTGTGAAAACGAATTCACTTGAGTTTTTATAGCCAAAAAAGCTTACATTAAAATATCAATATTAAAGACTAAACCAAAATGTTGTATTACTGTAATATTAATTCTTTGTATAGCATAGAGAGAAAATCTAGAGTGATAAGATCTAGATCTAGATAGAACTAGCTTTCCTCTCTCATCTACATTTTACATTTACAATTTTATCGTCATGTTACAAATTCTAACTTTACAGAACAGATACCCACCTGCAATATATCCCCCCGCAGCCCCGAAGCTCTTGGTGTAGGTCCCCATGAGCACGTCGACGTCCCCGGGCGCCACCCCCGCGTAGTCCGTGACCCCGCGGCCGCGCGGGCCCAGCGCGCCGATGGAGTGCGCCTCGTCCAGGTATAGCTGCAGCCCGAGGGACTTCTTCAGCGCCACCAGCGCGCGGAGCGGGCAGATGGAGCCCTCCATGCTGTACACGCCCTCCACTACCTGGAACGTTGGAAGATACATGGGTTTTAGTAGCTTAGTGACGTGATCTTTAGTTAAAGTGGCCGTGAGTGGTATTCCAACAAGAAAACGCACCGACTTCCATGTCAAAACATGCTAGGAAACTCAAAATTCATTTATTCAGAAAAAGTGTTACAATATTTCTTAATTACTACCTAACATACTGGGTGAGGGCACACCCGTGCTATGCTAGCTAGTCCGTTCCAGTGATCTTGATTGCAGTAATACAGTTAGGAACCAGCTAAAAAATAAATTTATGAATGTCAAAAGATTTCTGTCAAAATATTTTAAACATGATTATGTCTTTTACAGTCCTAAAAAGTCTTAATAATATTATATAGTTATTTAGTACTTACATTCTTTAGTACTTACATTAATATTTAGCAATTTCAATTAGTTCTAGATTTATGTTTACATTTACATTTTAGTCCATTTGTAATTATGAGGTGTTTTGAATTTACATAATATAGAATACAAATCTTAATTCATGAAATTATCACTATTTCATTAACGAATAATATAAATAAATAAATCATTCATTCAGTAACTAGTTCATTACTATACCTAATGTACACTAGCATATTTTAATTGTAAATTACTTACTTATGTAAAACAAAGACTTCTTGAAATTGAAAAAAAAAATTTGTGGCCGTGCCGAAAAACCCCACTACTACACTTATAAAAGCAAAAGTTAGCACGTGAGTTCGTAAGTACATTTGTTATTTTTTTCACGCTCAAAACCTATTTGGATGATATTTGACAACCATCGACAAAATACTTACTCACTCAAACGACAAATTAAAATTTGCTAAAGAAGCAAAGATCTTGATGAAAGTCTTAAAACAAGATATAACAAAAATTTAGAGGGCAACAATTTACAATGATATTTTATATTACATGCAATTACAACCCTATTTAAATGGGTCCAGGTATACAATAAGTTACCAGTATCAATAACCAGCGCACCCAGTGTCAATAACTTTAAAACCCGCCTACAGCGGTGGCTGTTGGAGCACTCCTTCTGTTCTATCGAGGAGTTCATGAAGTTCACCTGACAATTTTGAATGTAACAAAGTTATTATTTATTAATTTAATTATGATTTGAATTGTATATTTATACTTACTCTTAAGTAATACAATTTAGTTTTTGACTTGTAAATTTACAAATATTAAATAGTAATGTAATTATTATCTAGTATTTACAACTATACTGACGTGTAAAATGGCTTTATGAATAAATGATGATTATGATGATTAAGATTATGAAATATTAAAACTTTCGTGAGACATTCAATCAATATGCTGTTCCGCGGTCACAGAACGCACGTTCTGAAGATGGATGTCATTACATCCAAAACGCGTAAACCACATACGCGACTTACACGTGAGTCAGAGTGAAAACCGTTTAGTTAAATATTCATAAACCTTCCTGTAAGTAAGTAAGTAAATGCAACTCACAATAACAATCTTCTTCCACTTGCCCTCGCTCCGTGCGGCGCGCGCGAGGCGCTCCACGTGTCGCACGTCATTGTGGCGGAACACGCGCACGGTGGCGCGCGACATGCGCAGGCCGAGGATCAGCGACGCGTGGTTGTTCTCATCGCTGAGGGCCAGCACGCCGGGCCCGAGGAGCCCGGGCAGAGACAGCACGTTGGTCGCAAAACCCATGCCCACTACCATCGCCGCCTGGAATGGGAGGGTATAGTATATAGTTAGGATTGATTGGTGACATGTCGTCACTAGAGATATTTATGTCTTTTTCCTGTCAATTTAGCTGACTGACTGAAAACAACAGTTGTCACCGACTTTGAAAGTAATCTCTAGTTCAGTGTACTATTTAACTGTGTGAGAATGTATGAATCATAACCAATCTAAATATTTGGTCCTCCGAGCCTCTTGAGTTTTATGCAACAGTTGGTACGAAAATGCTGTCAGGCTACTGCACTTTAAGTTTTATTTTACTTTCTAGGAGACTGATGACTAGTACGGGTGTAGCTAAACTAGCCAGCCCGCACATCACCTGCATGTTGTTGATTCTCTATCCAACTTGTACAGTGGGTAGTCACCTCGACCCCAAGGAAGCGTGCCATGCTGTCCTCGAGCTCGAGATGCAGCGGCGTGGTGCCGAGCTCGGCGCGCGGCGAGCACATCGCCAGCCCGTACTTGCGCGTGGCCTCTCGAACCGCCGGCGCCGTCACCGACTCGCCGCCCTCCGCGAACCCAAGGTAGTTGTACGAGCCCAGGTTGATGCAGTGACGGATCACGCCCGTGAACCTGGGTCAGATAAAATAGAATTAAAAATAGTGACGAGAGCAGTGGGGACACGAATTTGTAAAAGGAAAATTCAGTAAGTCCAAAGAAAAGCACTAGCAACATACACTAGGTAAAGATTGAAGCTGGGATAATTTGTACTATAGAATAGAACTTAGATACCTTCACTAATATCGTTTAGACTTACAGTACCTTCCTTCTTATAACAATAAAAGCGATAAGTACGTAAATTACATCAATGAGAGGTCTGTGTTGGTGGTACTTTCACTCGTTTGAAGGAGCCGAGACATAAATTTGTGAAGTTAGTCACCAAACATCAACTAATACATATGTGGAGGTATTACTATCAACATCTGTTGTTACATACTTAACTCAGTACTTACGGATCGCTAAAATAAATAAGGAGAGATAAATTTTATTTACATAACGGACATTTAACGTTAGTCTTGTGACTACCTTACGTCTTCCAATAATCTGAAAATATTAAAGAAAAAGGTCACATTCATACTGATGTAGATACATATAGTTTCGACACTCCCGTTCATACAAATGGCACGAGTAAATATCGAAATGTTCCATAAATATACATACACAAGAAACTATAGGATAGATACATATACAGTATTTACAGAATATTCAGTGTTCTAACATAAAGGGGAGCATCGTAAGGCCATAGGGAAAGTAAACAATATATATTATTATGAACTATTGTTGAAATCAATAAGACAGGTACCTATAACAGGTAAAACTAAATAAAAGTCATCGTACTATTCTCTCAGTAGGGATATGGTCATTTTTCAGTACCATAGTTACAATACAATACAATACATTTATTCATAATTCCATAATTATAGGTCAATATATTAATATTAAGTCAATGGTAATTCAACAATCATAAAGTTGAGCGGACATGTGTCATCTGTGGAAGGCGCATGGTTCGCCTGGGCGTACACCGCGATTTACATACAAATATACAAGAATAAACGGATAAGAACTCTCCTAGTGTTTGCAGGGGAGGAACGCACGACCTTAGTAAGGAGGAATACGAGTCAAGAAGGTTTATATGAAGCTAGCATATAAATATAAATATTCCAGGACATTGCACACAGCGCCATCTAGCCCCACAATAAGCACACGCTTGTGTCGTGGGTACTAGATAACGGATATAATACTTACCTATATACTTTTCTTTTGTAAATACATACTTATGATACATACAAACGAGCAGAGCCATGTAAAGCCAACGCATATGTAAGTACCTGAAGCTCCAGTTGTAGTCGTGCGTGTCCCGCTCCTTGAGCAGCAGCGTGTCGCCGGGCGCGGACGCGATGGGGCGGTTGAAGCAGTGCCGCACGCGCCGGTACACGTAGCGCGAGTAGAACTGCTCGAACGGGTCGTACAGCGTCGCGTAGCCCTGCAACGAAAACAACATGGCGGATTACTCGTCACAATTCCGAATGACATAAGTAGAAAAAAAAGACTTTGTGTGCATGAGAGCTGCGAACTCGGGGTTTGGAAATGTTCAAACAGATACCGGTCCTCGAATTGAAATAGTATTTTACAAAATCGGAAAGTCTTCCCTCAATAACGAGAGACCAGACAAAGAAGGCCTTGGAACTTGTATATAAGTGTCATTGGTTAAAATATGCATCTTACATTGGCGTTTCGATTTCCAGTGAATTTAATCATCAGTGAGTTTACTTGCAAAAATACATAATCGCTAGCACGGCGGCCCTCTTCTAGTAATACAGGAACTCCACAAGAGAAGTAATCAAAAACAAAAATTTAATGTACCTATCCGATAATATTGAACTAACTAAATTGCATATACGATCTTGTTGTACTCGTAATACATTTTACAAACGTTATATTCGTGTAGGTGTACACTGTACATATTGAAAATAATTAAACAACCAACTAATTATGCAATTATATATGTAATCATGTGTCGTAATATGTTTCCAAGGTATTTGGCATACTAACAATAACGGATGACTTTTAAAAGGAGCTAAGTATTGCAGTGGGAACTTTCTGGCGGGAACCCGCGTCCCGCGCACTTGAGTCTAGGACTAGCTTAGACTCATCGTGATTATATTCTACTTATTGACTAGGGTTTGATTATGAGATATATGCATTTACATATTTATTTGTCCACATAAATTATATTTAATTCTGATTTATATATGCGATTGCTCAGAATTCTATTATCTTTTATTGTTGTCGTTACTATCATCCTTAACTTTTTTTATTCGATCAAGACCATTTATTTTACAAGTCAAAAGTTTCAATAAAAATGCTTATATTCGTGAATTGTTATCGCGCAGCCCATATACCTCGCATTGCTTTATTTACTGCCGAGATAACGTATTGTCGTTATTTATAACGGCGCAATCTCAAGACGAAGCGTTTAGCGGAATCGTATGACTGATTGTATACATATGTATTGTATTCTGTGTATATGTATTGGCGAGTCTAAAATTTAAAGTTTTGAGGAAAACTTATTGTCGACGTGAAATATCAATCCACTGTCGATGTTGCTAATATGAGTCACTTGAAAATATTATGCAACCAGTCCTTGCTTGGAGTGGTGGCCAAGCAAATATTATAGTGGCCTTCAGACTTGCTGACTTCCATAGGTCAGGGGACACGGTAACATGTAAGTTCCAGCTGTTCCTGATAGTGAAGCAGTTGTTGAATTGTTTCAAGGGCGCCAGTTTCAAAACTCTCTTGAAACTAACAACATATTTCCATGCTGTGAATTCAGCCCAACGCCTATGAATTCCGCTATGATAACATTGATAACAAGTAAAACAATGATGCGTTGAGAGCGCGATCACATAGAAGTATGTGTTCATATGTATATAGGTGTTACAGGAATGCCTTATTGCCGTCAAACTGGCCGGAGCGGCGTGGTCTAGCAAAGATAAACATTACATAGACGAAACCGGCTTGTTCACGCACTTACAAACTTATCATATATATAAAAAGCAAGTTGTGTATGTTTTGTGTATGGACTAAAAGTTCGAAATAAATGACATTTATTTATTTAAAAAGATTTTACAAATACCAGCCTACATTCATATCTCGTAAATTGGGAACGTAAATAAATGTGCTATATCAGCAATGTTAATGCTAGATTAAATATTGATAAATCCGTAAGGACATATTACAGTAAACAGCTGAAAAAATGTATCCGGATGGCTTCAAATAGTTTTTATAAAATTAACAAAAAGGTTAACCTATCCAGTAATTTTTACCAGATTAGTATCTATATGCCACGTGTAAAACAAGCGCGTATTTTAGGGAATGGCCCGCAGTGCGACATTTTTGGCTCAATGATAGGACAGAGTAATCGTCGCCTCACCCCTGACCTCCTCACGAGCAGATCGAGTGACCGGCTAATGTAGGTTCAAGTGGTTCAAGTTGAATGCTACACTAGGCCTAGAGTCACTCTCAATATCAGGGTTATTATGACGCTATACCCAGAAAACTTTAATAAATTAGCATGTTATCTATTTCATTCGTGTAAAATACAGAATTCTTTAATTAGCGAGGAATACATTTTTAACGCAACGATAGCGTCACAGCACATACTAAGAATCTATACATATAAATAAGCTGAAGAGGGTCACAAATCTGAACAGAGAAGATATTAGAAAAATAAAATGTTTGGGTTTACTTTAAATCCATCCATAATCATCATCAATCCATAATACATAGGACACGATAGTAGTTCATGCAAGTAAAGTTATTAATTTTGTTTTATATGTGTGTGTGTGACAATAAATAATTATCTATCTTAGATTTTCGCGTGAAAATTTGAATATCCTTGACCTGCAGTCCACTATTGTATAAAATACTTTGAGACTGATAAGCTAATCGTACTTTAAAACCCGTTGTACTTTTAACAAATTATTTTATATCACAATACTTATTCTATGAAAATGACGCAGTATCAGTGATGAATATACATAATATAGACTGGTAAAGGTTTTGAAATTATAGAATTTGTTTTAAACCTCAAAAAATATACTTTCGAAAAGCTATTTTTATACTGTGTGAAATGAAAAATGTATAGATAGGTACATAACATGTATCTAGCCAAAGTTATAATTTTACGAGATTGTCAGAGAGAAGTCGGCCGAAACACTAAGTTCCAAATTATGATGATCAGCTGATTACTTAGTAGTAAAGCCTTTCGATAAGGATATTATAATCTTGTACTCGATTACATATCTTGACTAAAACAATTAAAATGTTATCTAGTTCCCGTATCTATCCGCATTCTCACGGTTTTTGAATCATTCATTAAAATAACTACTTTTTAGTTCTACTAGCATGTGCATTATGCGATTGTGGTTAAGTTTCCAGATTATGCCTAATTCTGTAATTTAGCCTATTTGTTTGTACCACGATTCTCTACAACACCAAGCGTCTTAGAGAAGACTTGGAGATCGAAAAAATCTTGGAGTTGACCATCACTTAATTATCAGAAAATACATAGGAATGTATCTAAGATACATAAATAGGATAACTAATGAATATTAGGAAGTAACTAACGTTAAACACCATCCAATCGCTGGGATAAGATAAAGCCTGGTGAATCACTGGTGGCACCACTTTGATAACACGATAACAGGCAAATATCGGTGTACACGACTTCTTAACTGGTAAAATTGTATACCTACCCACAGGCGAAAATTAGTCAAATTACGCATTTATATTTATGAATGCTCAGGTGCTTCAATTGTTTCAGGGCCGTAGATCGCAGACAAGCTGTAAGTTCAAATTCGCTGTACGTTTAATGTAACATAAGTCATGCGCACGAACACAGAACTTGTGTTATGTATACAGATCTGTTATTTGTAGATTTTATTAATCTATACCTACAATGAAATGTAAACAAATTGCATGAAGCTTAATAGTCAGGGTCAAGATATAAATACGACAAATGGACTAACATCTTGGTAGGATGTTATCTAGCTATTATGACATGAAGCTATGTGCCTCGTATTTAAAACAGCTAGCGTCTAAGACACGCTTGTTCAATGCCTTACAGCTAAGTATATATTTAATAGTAGCTGTCTATTCTAATATGATTCACTGTAAAAGTCCCAAATTTATCGTTCCGCATGGCCAGTCCGATGTTACGCAAGCGCGCTGCTCGCTCTGAAATTGCTCTAACTACTGACCAATGAAACAAATGTAAATACTAAATATCCATATTGAAGTAGAATGTTACATATACTAGTATTTAGAATTTATTTTATTGAGTTAGGTACTGTGGCTAATTGAGGACTAATTGGACCTTTGAAAGAAAGCAAAATATGCTTTAGCAGTCAATATTACTGTAGTTTTAAAATGCTGGATAGGTATATGAAATACCTAATTCAATCGAATTATTTAATTTTATTTTTTACACATTTTTGCTAAAAATAACTAATAGTTTGTACCGCAGATGCATTTTTCTGTGGAAACAATAAGTTACATCTGAAATCTGTCAGTGTGAGTCTATGTTATATATAATTATGTAAGCCTGTTATATTGTCTGACCGTCAGTGCTGTTGCACCGGCCGGGCGGCCGCGGCGGGCTCTGACCACAGCTCTGGCGCAACTAAGTACCAAGTCATATAGAACGACTGTTTCACCCAGCACTAGCTACTGTATATTCTGTAACTGCCAAGGTAAGTACAAGCGCACCAAATGCTCTACTAATTAGGAATGCTCAAATAGAAGCGTTTTGTTCTATTCTATGGCACATTGATTTCAATATTTGGGTCGTACTCGGGAGGTTATTGAGAAGAGCCAGTTTGGTGGTTTGCTTTTTCAGCCACGATAGATCGGTTATTGGTCATATTGGCTAAGGACCGAGACTGCTGGTATGACGAACGAACGAAGAGAGAGGCCTATACTCAGCAGTGGGAAAACCGGCTGTGGATGATGATGATGATGAGATCAGTTATGAAAAAATGTAATGAAATTATAGATTGAAATTGATAAGACTGTTTTAATAAACATAATAATGCTGAATATCTGTTATGCACTTCAGTATTTATGGACGTATGCCAATTTATTATGCAACTACAATGTAGCCGGTTTGTATCATCGTTACAACCTGTGGTTACAACATACATAGCTATGTTCAAAAATATGAAGCTTACAACTACTACAAGAGGCAGGAAATGATAAAAATATTAATTTTCCTTTATCCAGCCTACTTCGTACATAATATATAATTTACGAGTATTTTATATTATCGCTTGTTTTGCTTGAACAGCTGTATGTACACTATGTACTACTGTCATTCAAATTACTAGCTTACTAACATAATTAAAATGAATTTGGGATCACACTATGGTATTGTTACGGGATAGGGGGCTGTTTTTAAGGAAAAACACAATGCCTTAATTTATTGCCTTTAATTCGACGATGTTTTCACACACAAGTACGTAGAGTACTACGAAAAACACTAAGCACACTCGTTCACTATACAGTACTTCACTTAGCACTTTCACACTCGTAATATCGCTTCGGTATCGCTTGACTGTTCGCTTCGATCGCTTGATTGAAACTGTCCACTGGCCATTTTTTTTTTTTTTTTTTTTTTTTTTTTTTGAAAGGACTTTGCAGCTGGTTGCTAGTAGCTACCTTTGCTGCGTCACCGGACGATAGCTGCGTCACCGGACGATTGCTGCGTCACCGGACGATGCTGCGTCACCGGACGATAATGAGCTGCGCCCGTTTATATATCGGTAAGAAACTTCTCGAATGCTTTTGTATTACTTGGATCAAAACACAACCATAAATCCTTTGTCATGCAAATTAGGTAGGTGAGCGCTTGATGTAAACAGGGTTATAAAACCATTGTTATGCAAATTAGTTTCTTTTGTGTTACACTTAACAATGATGAATGTCGAACAATCTGGAACGCAATTAAAATGAGGTAAACAACTTGTTTACGTGTACGCGCAGGTAGGCTAGTGGTAACGTGAACCTTCCAGAAAGGTCGCGGCGCAACACTACCCCCTCCTTAGACGTGCTCGTCCCGAGCACCATTGTCTTCATGGTATCTCGCCAGCCGGTCCACGTGAACGATCTTAGGTCCACCTCGCTGACCCTTCTGTACCCGGAATGTGATGTCGTTGATCTTGGTCACCACACTATACGGTCCACCCCATTTAGCTTGCAATTTCGGTCGTAACGAGTTTTCATTTTCTCAGACGGTTGTCGGCCAGAGTCTCGAATTTGTTCATTGATGTCATTTATCTTGCTCCGAATATGCGAGCCTTTCACTGACGCACAACTGGTACAATTTTTAACCCATTCTTCCACATCGTCTCTGCAGTTGATCCAGTAAAATCGTTCTCGTATTTTCAACAGGGTCCTTTTCACCCCAAGATGTCCTGAGTATCCTTCATGGAAAAGTCGCAAGATGTCAGGCACTCTCACTTTGGGAACAATCATTTGCAGATGGCATTGATTTCCACGAGTGTTCTCCCATTTTCGGCACAATACATCTTCGTGAATGACGAGACTGTTCCATTGTGTCCATAAGCCCTGTGTCACTACGCTCATTCCAGCAACGTCACTCCATGTCGGTTGAGTGGCTCCGGATTCCATCCAGTTTAGAATTGGTTTGATGTCGGCGTCCTCTTGCTGCGCTGCCTGGATCGTCTCCTTCCAATCGTCACTGAGGTCTTTCTGCAGCATTCCAACTAGTACGGTCTCCTTTGTCTCCTCCTCATATGGTTGATCTTCTTCGGATGGTCTCTTCGCAACGGCGTCCGCATTTCCCTCCTTCGCTTGCGAGCTCGATGTAACCAAGACCTTCGGGACTTTATCAGAACCTGCCAGCGCTTGCTCCATAGTCCTGGTGCTCACTCGTTCCTCTGTCACTGGTTTACGCCACGATCCATCACGCTCCATCCGTACATCTGGAATTTGATTCGACTTGGGGCAATTGCGGCTCAAATGTCCCCTAACCTGGAAATGGTAGCATTTGGGAGCTCCTCTATTGTAATACGTCGGCGAATACTTGGGAACTCCTCGATTGTAGTACGTCGGCGTTGTCACTTTCAATTCCCTCATGTGCTCAAAGCGATGATCCTTTCGTACAGCCTCAACCTCCAGCGCATGTACCAGGGCATTCTTCAAGGTCTGGTGGTGCCCAAGTGTCACGATAGATTTCACTTCTGGATCTCGAATACCACTGATAAACTCCTGTACCAGAAGTGTATCCACCAGCTCTGGCACGGACTGGTAGGCCTTGCGCACTATCTTCTCGATTTCTAGAGCCCACTCCTGCAGGGTCTCTTCGCGCCGTTGTACTCGATCCTTCAGCTGAGCACGGTATACGTGTTCCAGATGCGCATCACCGTAACGACGCTCCAGCGCCTCGAGAAGAGTGTCATAGGTGACGTCTTTGCCCAGAGCTTCCAGAACTGTCAAGGCCTGGTCACGAAGACCCACTGTAAGCGCAGTCATTGCTTGCTCTTCGTTCCAGCCGTTGGCTCTCACTATGGCGTCGAATTGTATCTTGTAAGCGGCCCAAGATGACATCCCATCGAATGGGGTGATCTTGAAGCCGCTGGACGCTGAGACTGGAGCAGCAGCAATGATTGATCCCTTTTCAGTTTTAATTACCTGAAGGGACCGTTGAACGTTTGCAATCTGCAGCTCTGTCTCGTTCAACCTCTCTTCATGTTGGTCCAACTTCAGGTTTATCTTTTTCAGGTCCTTTCCCAGCAGCTCCTGTATTTCTTCTAAGTGTCTCGCTTGTTCTTCTTTCTGCTGAGCTTGTTCCGCCCGAATCGACTGCAGCATGTTCTCTTGGCGTTTCGCTTGTTCTTCCTGGCGTCTTGCTTGTTCTTCCAGCTGTTGAGTTTGTTCTGCTTGGCGTCTTGCTTGTTGTTCTTGCTGCTGCGTTTGTTCTGTCCGAATTGTTTGTAGCATGCTCATCAGTATCGACAGGTCCACAGGAGTAGATGCAGCAGGGCGGGCAGCTGGAGTTTCAGTTGCGTTCTCTGATGAAGGCTCTGCCATCTCCTCGCCAGGCAGATCACGCCTGCTGTCCATACTCTCGCGGCGGCGCGTCTGCTCCTCGGCCCGACGAGCTTCTTCCCGACGTTGGTTCCTGGTGCGCACCGAGTCGTCATCCAAAGGCAAGAGAGGCATTTTGCTTCCTTATCCCACTTCTGACACCAAATGTTACGGGATAGGGGGCTGTTTTTAAGGAAAAACACAATGCCTTAATTTATTGCCTTTAATTCGACGATGTTTTCACACACAAGTACGTAGAGTACTACGAAAAACACTAAGCACACTCGTTCACTATACAGTACTTCACTTAGCACTTTCACACTCGTAATATCGCTTCGGTATCGCTTGACTGTTCGCTTCGATCGCTTGATTGAAACTGTCCACTGGCCTGAGCTGCGCCCGTTTATATATCGGTAAGAAACTTCTCGAATGCTTTTGTATTACTTGGATCAAAACACAACCATAAATCCTTTGTCATGCAAATTAGGTAGGTGAGCGCTTGATGTAAACAGGGTTATAAAACCATTGTTATGCAAATTAGTTTCTTTTGTGTTACACTTAACAATGATGAATGTCGAACAATCTGGAACGCAATTAAAATGAGGTAAACAACTTGTTTACGTGTACGCGCAGGTAGGCCAGTGGTAACGTGAACCTTCCAGAAAGGTCGCGGCGCAACAGTATAATTCACAGGTTCCGCTCCTGATACCAGCTCAAATGTTACTTTAGCTACACTAAGTTAAATGTGATAAAACGTTTCATCACATTTTGGCTTTTTATCATTGAGGAGAATAAAATAAAATAAAAATTTGCAAAACAGGCTCAATTTATGCGATTTTTTTCATGCAGCTGCAGGTTTGCAACCAGGTTTATATTTCGCATTAGAATCCGAGGCTCTTAGCTAATAGTAGGGCTAATAATAGTCTTTCCACCATTTTATCCACCTGTCACCACACACCAAGTGGATAACAATGGTGGATAGACTATTAGTCCTCATGCCATGCTTGCCCTGCAGTAGTGTGTAGTAGTCCACTGGAAAGTAGGTGAATGTCTCACTGTATGTGCGCGATCAAGTGAAAGCACCCTCCAACGATGCACGCTATTGCTGTCTGTCCGTCTGCTTATTTAATGTGCTTCTATAGCTGTTATTATAACTGCTAGTATAATATTTAAAACCGTAGAATTAAATGTTGCCTCTTCAAAACCTGGCAATTTTTGATACCCAATTTTCATATTGACTTAGTAGACCAACGCTGTCCCAGCATATGCTGAGTTAGGGACGGGTTGATACACGAATCTTGCTTGTTTAAAGTCAATTTTTTTATTTTATGATGAACCAATATAATTTAAATTTGCGCCTTTTGTGTCTCGATAAATATCTTTTATTATTTATCATCGGCATCTTTCAGCTGATAAGTCATTAGATCAAAGAGAATAGGAAAATAATCTTCAATGCACTTTTGCATTGCAGTTTACTTATGGAAGCAGATGGGAGAAATGTGCAATAAGACACTACACTATACTTACAAGGCACGAAAATCTTTAACACAAGATTTGGCTCTGAAAATTAGTTGGCATTTAGCCAGAGAATAAAAGCTTACACTTTCTAGATATTGGCTGCAAAACTGGGGAATAGCTTATATGCTAAGCCAAATACTCTTTACAAAATTTTTGTGTTTTGTTCAGGTCACACAGGTAGGACAGTGAGACTATGGAACTCCCTACCTGGAGCCTTGTTCCTACAAAATTATAACCCAGTGGTCTTCAAATCTAGAGTAAATAGGTTTCTTCTAGGTAAGCGTGCTACATCTTAGACTATAGTGGTGCTTAACATCAGGCAGGCTATAGTCAAACGTAAGCCTATTTATTGTCAAAAAAAAGGTCAGAGATTACCATTAATGGAAATAGATTTACGGTCTTATTTATAAAAAGTTATAGAAGAGTTAAAGTGTTCTATAACATCACTATAAGAAAAATGACCATAATCGGTATTTATAAACGCACTATAGCGCTAAACAGTTCTATAAGTCTATTGTAAAGTTATAGTAGCGAGGACCCCACTATAACCGTACTATAGCGGTGCTATAAGATCTAAGATGGCCGACTATCCTGTCATCAGCTGATTTGCTGTCTTTGGAGTAAAAAACAAGTAGTAGAAGTAGTTTGAAGTATGTTGTTTAAATTACATAATATGATGATAACGAACAAAATGTTCGTATATGAAAGAGCAATATTCAACTGCAAGCACACAAACTTTATCTTTCTACAGACAATTTTCACTATTTTATAAATTCCGTACATATTCATTTTATTTTATTTTAATTAAAACTTTTGCGAAAACTATGATTGAGTCCGTACAACATAACTTTGCGCGCGACTGGTGGCAGCACTAATGCCAAGTAGTGGCTTCTGCCTCTGATCAAATTGCAATCTGAACATTTTAGTTCCAATTTTATCCGCGCGCAGAGTTATCTTGCTAGAACTCTATTTGCGCGCCTGAATATCAACGACTTTGACGTTTGTTTGTGTCCGAGTATCTTCGATCAAATATAACCTAGATCACGCGAAAGCGCGCTAAAAGTAACCAAACTAAACAGTGCTTAAATTAACACTAAGCACTGTTTTGCCGTCAGTGACGCGCCGACCGTTATGTGAAACAGTGCCGAAGTGTGCTGTGAAAAGTTGCAAAAATAACACGCTTACAAAGAGAAAACAACATGGGATGTCGTATTTTCGATAAGTTTTATACTTTTTACAAATACTCACAGTGATTAATATTCGAAATAGTCCAGTTATCATCTCCAAATTAGTATTTCTAGAATTTAAATCCTTTTGTATTTGCTTCGCAGTTGTCTCTTTCGCACGCATAATAGATTTAACACGCGAGACAAGAACAAATTAGGCCTGATTTAGAACAAGTCTAATGAAGTCGCCGCATTATTTTATTCTTTTTTAGTATATAGGAAACTCATGCCACTTTTTCGAGCCGTGTTTGTAGGCATAGCTGAATCTAGTGCATTATTGATCGAAGCCGAGTATAGACAAAATTTTGTGTTTTATGACGCAGTTAGCATATATTTGGCACTAAGATACGTATTATCTGTGGTTAATTTCGTTCTTCTTTGACTTTTTCTTTATAATGGCAATGATTTGGCTTATTGTCGGTACCACGTGGGTACTATAGTTATAGAAGGCTTATAGAACGTTTATAAATAGTAAACTTTATAGAACACTTTAAATGCTTATTGAACACTTTCGGTCTTATTTATAAAAAATGCCTATAGTATGCTTAAAGCATACTATAGGCATTTTTTATAAATAAGACCGTTAGTTTTTATTGGTCAAAAATACAAATGTAAAAACGTATGTACCTATTTTATGTATTTTCTTTGCATTGGAAATGCAGGTATAGAGAACCAGGGCAGGCACCATCAACACCCAACACACCTGCTTAAGGGACACTATGATTAAAGACTGGAAAGGAATTGGCTATTTTAAACAAGTACATTATTTTATATAGTCACTTGTACTTGTAAGTGCATACTGATATCAATTATTGTGATAATTTATGCCGATTCAAAGTGAATATAAAATGTTTATAGCCAAGGTATTGTTTGCCATCTAGGGTGGAACAGAGAACAATATACTGACTTTACAATTACTTTTATCAATGTAAATCAATATTTAATATAATAGCTGTAAAAAATGTGAGATGTATTAAAAGTTTACATTTAATTTCTATTTAATAAGATTTATTTAAATAAAAAAAAAAAAAATTTTGTAAGGCTGAAGGGTTCATTTAATTAATAGTCTTATTCATTTCTATAAATTCCTATTATAATTTCCTCAACAATAGGCTGATGGGATATGGTTGTTCTTATTAACAAGCAGAATATGTTTAGTTACGTGTCTTCGCCTAGTTAAAACTTTGATTATAACAATGCTGCTTTTTTAGGTTTTTCAAGTTTCAATAATAGTGCTAATTAAATATTGGAAATAGGAAATAGCGCGGCAATTAGACAGCATAAATTAGACATTAACGATACGATCACGCTTCTATGTGTTTCAGACCAATTTAAGTACCAAAGAAATATTTAGTAGTTTTTTTGTAATAATTCTGTAATTCGCCTGATGGTAAGCAATCATTGTTTGTAATCATTACGGTCTAGAATGGAACGTGCTTACCCAGTAAGAACCGATTCACTCTCGCTTTGAAGATCGCAAGGTTATGTTCTGCGGGGAACAGGGAGTCAGGCAGGGAGTTCCACAATTTAGCAGTTCGCACTATAAAAGTGGAAGCAAAACGCTTAGTGCGAGTCTTGGGAACTTGGACCAGGAAGCGGTGACGACCTGCTGTGCCCCTGCTCGTCCGGTAGTAAAAAGGGGCGGGCGGAATTAGATCGTGCAGTTCCGCTGCACACTCTCCAAAGTGTAATCGATAGAAGGTCGATAGACAGGCAACTTTGCGACGGTGCTCGAGACTCTGGAGTCTCGCCTCGCACAAAGCGTCGTTCCCAACCATCCCAGAGATGCGAACAGTACTCCATGCATGACGGAACTTGTGCTAAGTATTATATTTGAGTAAAAATAAAATTTACGTCAGAGATTTACAAGAGTTATGATTTATCCAACCCAAAAAGAGGGTAAGAGGCAATATAATATCTGTGCAGTTATTATACATTTGAAACCATACCCACTACCCAATCACATCAATCATATCAGGATCAACAGGTGTTTCACAAATTCGGAATGTTTTCACTTGGAAACGACATGAAACACTCTAAAATCACACACTCTATAAATAATGTCTCATGTACTGTTATACCAACTTATTTGTGATTAAAACAAATGTAATGTGACAATACTGTATATATATATATATATATATATATATATTTACATCCTGCTATAACTCTTACGTCCGCCCTCAAAAAATCCCATAGTAATACTGCGTCCACCGACTTATTGCGTCCGGTATACGGACGCAAGATTATTTTCACCTCTAGTGACCACCATTTCATAGTTATAGGTATTGGGCATCTATAGTAAAAAAATCGTAGGGAAGCAATTTCACCTCCAGAACGTCTGAATGAGTATAATGTCGTTCACCGATTGTCCGCTAGAGGCGCTATATCGCTGTATATTTTTTGGTTGTATATTTTTGTACAAATAGCCGATAATGTTGCGTCCACCCTTAAATGCGAAGTTGCCACTTCGTGCTGTGTGTATTGTTGCCCTTGGAATGAAATGCGACGTTGCCGCTTAGTGCGATGTAGCTATGAGATTTGCCGCGTGCGACGATCGTTTCATTCTGCTCGTAAACTATGCGGACGCTATAGTATCCCGTACGAAAGGATGTAATTAAAGTTGTGAAACATAATAATGTTATGAATATTATCGTGACATATCCGGGTTAAAAAGTATCCTATGACACTTTCGAGACCCTATACTTATATTTTGCACGGAAATTAAAGTTTTAATCCAGAATTATTTTTACCAAATATAAATGTGTAATGTTACATTGAAGTTATTTTAGTACTAGACGTTTATTTCAAAATGCACCTAAGGTACACGTTAAAAATTATAACAACGTTACAGTCAGTGCTTAAGTAAAATATGTAAGTGCCAGGTTTTAGTCGAATAGCGTAACAACTAAATATCATATTATTCTTAAATAAAAAACTTATTTGCACAAAGTACATACATTTATTTTAATTCCATAAGTAATGCTTCTCCTTCTACCTCATCCTTAAGGTCCATAAGGTTGACGAGATCCCAAGAAGTGTGACGGCAATACATTTACTGCGACAAATTTCTCCAAATTCCTTCTTCTTGATAGGGGATCCTCTCGACTCCGCTCGAGAGAATAAATTTACCGTAAGACTAAATATATGTTATCATATCATACCATTATAAAAATTATAAAGTGAGTTTATTGATTTTTCTGCCTCCTTCACGCCGTAATGGAGCAACGGATCATCGTGATTTTGGTATGGAGGTAGTAGGTATATGGTCTCGAAAGTGTCATAGGATACTTTTTATCCGGGAAAATATAGGTTTCTGAGGGAGAGTGTTAAAGATCCGCAAAAAAACCGTCACATTAATTGAGTTAGGAAAACAATGGTGATAAATGGGAATGTGAGTTTGTTGGATTGTCCAATAAGTCATATAAGTCGTTCTACAATTATTTTTTGACGCGAGCGAAGCCGCGCGTCACTGATTGTTTTAAATACTTTATGCTGCTTCGAATTTTCGATACTTACATTGTAAATTGAATTAAAAAAAACAGTTGACCATTCTGCCCTGCTTACGATAAACAACGCATGTGACATTTTTGGCGAAATTGAGTTATATACATATTCGGAATCTACGCAACGAGATCTATCTAAATCAATTGTTCGTTTTTTTATATGTTTGATAGAATAGAAAATAATTAGAAGGATAAACAGCGCAAGAGCAATATTATCTTATTCTTCCTAAGGATAAGCAACGCATCATACATTACGTCACAAAGTTTTGGCATAAATCCTAGACATAAGAAACGTAAGCGCAGATGTGATGGTATTCGTTAGGATTACTTGATTGCGCTCGTATCGCGTACTAAGCATTAGTATGCCATTAGCCTATAATATTATGATGTTTATGATTTGTTTTTTATAAAAATTAGTTAATGCATACTAGAATTTTAAGTTTTATTTTATTTTTATTCATACACTCTCGTATTAGCTGTCCTTTTAGATCTCATGGAAGGGCATGTGATCAACCAAAAGAAAAATGCTTCAGACTAAAATATTGTGTGAAGCTGATATTTTATCCAAAAAATTCAAAAGTCGTAGTAGGTACTATTAACTTTTGTGCGAGGAAGAACTACTTCTTTCTGAAAATGAAAACGAACCAGATACACCAGATCCTGATTGTTGCAATAATTTTGACAATAGCTTCGATATGGACTATATTCATGATTCTTATGAAAACAGCTCGAAAGAACAGGCTATGAACAACTACTTGAGTAATTCAATGATGTTATTGCCCGAAACAACAGTCTATCATACTACATGCGAATACCCCAATGTCCTGCAAAAAATTGGTTGCCTGTAAAGTCGGTATACGGGCGAAAGTTTTACGTGACAACGACTTTTATGTCTGTCTCTCTCGCTCTTAGGCGGGCTAACCATGCCCGAGTGGAAGGGACGCGTGCCTCTCACTCGCTCTCATTGTGAGCGCATAACGTGAGCGGAGCGTAACGCAGTTTCTTGAAGTGTCACCCGGCAAACCAATTTATAAGACGTTGTCACGTCAAAAAATCTACAAGTATGCAATGGTGAACATATTGTATCAAATTACACTAAATATATCAAAACAACAGTTGATCAAACATTCAGCCACTCACAAGAGAAATAGTACTACTAAAAAAGAAACAGGGCAAAATTGGACCTCAAAAGATAAAAAATTAGCTTGCAGGAGAAGAAATTAGAGCCGCAGGAGAAGCTTAAAGCTACAAGACAAAACAAACAACTACATAAATTACAGACAGAGATAAAAACAAGTTTATAAGAGACAATAAAAATATTGACTTACCAAGGGAAAAAGAAAACGACGACTTACTGAGAGAATTATAAGACGTGGTAAGAAGAGAAGATAACACAGATTCTTTAAAAGAAACAAGAAAAAAGAAGAAATAATATCCGACTTACCCGGGGATACAGGAATTAAATCGACAGGAGGACTAAACCACGACTTAGTGACAAAAACAGGAAACGGATCTTTTGAAACAACACGCACTAACTGGAGTTCTGGAATTTGTAAGGGTTTCACTAGATCTGGGATCTGGGATCCTAGAAAGAGAAGAAAGTTTGAAGAATCGCTGGAAGAAGGAATCTAAGAAAAGAAGGAACAGGAAGAAAAAACTTCCTAGTGATCTTTCAGTTTCTGCGATGCATAGTCAGTTTAGTGCACAAAGTCAGTTTAGGGGTTCAGTTGCGAAGGAAGACATGAACATTTCATTTACTCACTAAGGCCATGAAGTACTTATGTGTGTTATGTGTGCAACATTTGAAAAACATGACACAAATCATAAATATTATCTAAGCCTAGCTTGTGAGCACAGAAATCTAAATAAAAACTGTTTATTTAGATTTCTGTGCTTGTGAGACTTGCGCTCGTTATATAGCACACAAAAAAGATACGATGAATGTCATTCAACATATAAAAGTTATACATATGAACAATATCCTTGTCATAAGCAACGCAATTGCCCATTTTCCTAGTCACAAGCAACACAACTGCTGCACATGCGATGTAGATATCTAGTAGATTGAACGAAATTATTTGATATTTCCTAGTCATTAATAATTTTTGAGCGAAATTAACATGAAAAACAATAAAAAATTCAGAAACCAGGTATTACACATAAAATACGTATGTATTTTATGGCTATTATGGCTCTATGTAAAGTTACAATAATGTGAATATTTTATTCACTTTAGACGCGTGATTAAAAATAAGATAAAAAACTTTAGGCGCGTTTTTCTCAAAACTTACCGCCATGCACATGCGTTGTTTATCGTAAGCAGGGCAGCATTGTTTTGTCAAGATTTTTCTTATAGCTCCGAAATAATACATACCTTTCTTTGAAGGAAATGTGCTACACATATTTACTATCTTTGCTCTTTGGGATTATTAAAAATATTGGATTTTCGATTTACTTACTATGAATTTATTTATAGCCTTACGCTACCAATTCTGAGCTGATACACGCGTGGGACAGAGTCGGCTATACCGGTCACGTGGTCATATAAAAGCAGGTCCGTAATGTGCCGGTCTTGGTAACATTTCCAAAGTGGGAATATGTCTATCCTCGTATGATTCTTTAATAAACGTATTTCAAAATTTTGGCTGTCCAAACTCGTCATGTGAATGAAATTATCACCAAAAGCAAGTTTATTTATTTATTTATTTTATTTATTTATATAGGTACACAAAACAGAATTAGTTCATATCTAAGCCAAATACATTAAACACTGGTTTTGAACCAGAACAAATTCCTTAAGTGAGTGTACACAGCTTGAACAAAATGAGTGTTATTCATTATTACAAAAACCTGAGTTAGACAGAGAATACAGTAACTGGTACTGTATTCTCTGTCTAACAAACACACAAACAACAACGTTAAACAAGGACAACATAATTACAGTCTAAATTTTATCTTACAATTAGTGATCATGCATAGCTTTGCATTAAAATAGCTAGAACATTACGCTTGAATGTGGATAACACACAATTAAATACATCCAGTGACTGATGGTGGTTCGCTAGGATACTATTGTATTGGCGACACATTCTAACTAATGGGTTGTATAGAGATGTATTGTTTTTATAAATACTGAGAGAGAATATTTTCTTATGGGGTCTGCGAGAATTAGGGTTTATATTAATGTTGATGTTGATACAAGACAGGAGTGAGGGGGAGTCAATTTGGGCATGAATAATTTTAAATAAATATATGTAATCGGAGTATTTGCGGCGATCTTCAAGAGACATTAATTTAATTCGCTTTAATCTATTGACATAGGACCGGACTTGTCGATTCCTGCCTAGTCTGAAAAAGAACATATTTAAACATTTAGACTGAACACGTTCAATGCGATTTATGTGCACCTTGTAATAGGGTGACCAAATGACTGAGTTGTATTCTAGAACGCTTCGAACAAGTGAAAAATATAATGTTAGTAAACAGTAAGGATTTTTAAAGCTTTTTGATGTTCTGGAGATAAAACCCAAAAGTTTGTTACCTCTATCTATAATGTAATCATAATGTTCACGGAAAGTTAATTTTTCGTCAAAGTATACACCCAAGTCTTTTACTACTGATTTGCGTTCTAATATGTGGTTATTGAGTTTATAATCATAGATAATTTTATTATGTTTGGTAGTGAAAGAAATGATACAACATTTTTTGATATTCAGGAACATTTGGTTGTTTCGACACCAGTTATCAATCATAGATAAATCAGTTTGAAGGATTTCTGAATCATGTGTAGATTTAATGGCTGAGTATACTTTTAGATCATCCGCATATAATAAACAAGGACTCTGGAGGTTACTAATTAGATCATTAATAAAGGAAATAAAGAGCAACGGCCCCAAATGCGAGCCTTGGGGCACGCCAGACGTTATATTCGCCGGAGCCGATAAAAAGCCTCTGAGTGCAACCAACTGGTTTCGCCTAGATAGATATGACTCAACCCATCTCAAAAGGTTGCCATGTATGCCGTAATAATTCGATAATTTTGTAATTAAGATTGTATGGCTTATTTTGTCAAAAGCCTTAGAAAAATCAGTATATAAACTGTCGACTTGAACACGTTTGGCAAATGCACTGCACAAGTAATTTTTGTATTCGAGTAGATTGGTAGTAGTAGACCTATTGGGAATAAAACCGTGCTGTCTGGTGGATAAAATCGGATATATATGAAAGTATAAAACATCATAGACCAACGACTCAAATAATTTCGCGTTAATAAAGTTGGTACGAGAGTGGCCAACTCTGGTGTGGAGAGTTTTCAAACCGCCCTAGGGGCCTCTGACATGGCTTAACGACTGCCTTACAGCCAGGACCTACAATTTAACGTGTCATCCGACCCACGGAAGGAATGACACTATTTTGTCACCCATCCAAGGACTGTTGCTTAACATTGGTAATCCCATGCGAATACCGCTGCTAGGTGATCCACGGACGCTTCATGTGCCTTCCGTATCATAATAGAAAATTAAAAATTCGCATAGTTTGGTGATAATGCCAGAGGAATTAGTGGACGCCGTTAATCAGTATATTTAGAGGTCGCACAATTAATATTAAGTACTATAGACGCAACATAAGCATCAGCAATGAATGAAATATATAAAAAATATACGCCAGGACGTGAAAATGTACATGACGTAACAAGTATATCAGAATAAATTGAGTGTGAATATCTACAATTTACAACTTTTTGTAAATACAAGATGCCCAGGAATATGGCATGTGATACAGAAGTCAACATTCACATGAACTTTAGTGATAGTGCCAGTGGAAATGGTGGAAGCCATAAGTCGGTGTTCCAGCATGGACGCAATTAGTTTACTGTGATGTATATATATATATATATATATATATATATACATATTTATTGTTTATTTATTGAATTGAATTATTATCAATTTTTATTGATCTTGTATTATTTTGAATAAAGACAAATTGAAATGACAAATTGTAATGACATGTAATTCTAACAAATTATGAATAAAAATGTTTATCTGTTTATCTGTTTATCTGCTGACCTAAAATTTGTGTCAACAGTTCAATACACACAAAAAATACCTACTCATCCTCAGTATTTTAAGTTTCACTTCACTCATCATACAAAGAGTTTCAAGAAATAAATAAATCAATCAAATAATATCAGGGTTATTAATATTTAGAGACTCACCTCCCGGTTCTTCTCGGTGGCAACTTTAGGTGTGAAGAACAGCTGGTTGATGAAGCCCAGGAACATGAGGATGTAGAGGCCCAGGTTGGTCAGCACAGAGGTCAGCAGGGAGCACTTCTCGTACGAGCCCGCATGGAGGGCCGCCAGCGGGTCAGCGGAGTCACCTCCGCTGATGTACTTGGCAGCTTCATACTTGTGCTACACATAACAAGACATCATCATCATAGATAGATAGATATCATTTATTAACATAGAGAATTACAACAAACTTATTACAATAATGTAAGAGTTGGCATTTATCATGTCTCGTCAAACATTGATATAATTTTAAGTTAAAATTTTCTTATTAAATACATACAATCACATGAAGTTTTATTTAGTAGGTTGTATTAGTGGATTATCGGATTATGGATTTATGAGGTATAGGTGTATGTTTGACTACAGCCTGCCTGATGTTAAACATTGAGGCAAATCACAGTCACATGGATATTTATTTGTTTCCTATATCACAAAATAATGGAATCTAATGCAGGGCTCTCATGCTGTCTTATACTGGTTAAGTAAGAAAAATAGACCAATTACACAAGAAATTTATAGGTCAACTCCTGTCCACTATCCAAACAATCAAAACAAGTGTCTGATTGAATGTGGGCAGAACATACATACTTCAATAAATAAAGTAGGCATTTAATTAGTAGAAGTTGTCAGACATTTACTTTATTCATGTATAACAACTGCAAAAACTTTTTGATTTTATAGCATATTTGAAATATTTCCTGAGTGTTTGGTACTAAATTCATAACTATTTGGTCTGTCTTTCCCATAAAAAGGATAACTAACAATATTTTGCCTTTTTCAATGAAGTACTAATGCTACCAATGAAACAAAATAAATAACTTATTAGTAGGTAATCGATGACAGGGTTATTTATTGATACAAGTTAGATATTAGAATGTAGATAGGGAGATTAGCTTGACTTATCAAAACTTGAAATGAAGCTACATTAATAATACCATTCAACTTGCTGTAATCAATCTATTAAAATGTATATGATGCAAACTAATTCACAAGGTCAAAGTTTTTGTAGTGGACTAATATATTTATTTATTAATACCATTTCAATAAGTGCACTTTACAGCTATGCCAAATAACAAACACACTTATGATTAATTATAGGTTAAATATGACCTTTACACCAAATGTATTTTTTATAATACTTTATTTTTGTTGATTTTTTTGACACTTATGTACTAATGTAGAATTAAATTACTAATTTAATTGGAACTATTAGTTTAATGAATTATTGACTTGGAGCAATTATTTATATTTTTAATTTTGTTGAACCAAGAGTTTTTGGCTACTTTATTTTGTATTCTCAGACACAGTACTAGACAGTTCAGCGGTAGAGTTGTTATAGGAGCCTGGATGTATCCTACTGGATGTGCGGGTGCAGAGTAGCCGGCTCCAGTGCCGCAGCGAGGGGCGTGTCCCCCATATGTACCGTACCGCTACCGGTGAAACTAACATACACTATGATTAAATTTCAGGTTAGTACTTCTATCACTTACTGCTACTCCGTTGGTCACGTGATTTGATTTTACACAGCCATTTTTATGGGTCATCAATTTCCCGTTTAGCGCTGTTTCTTCATTTGTATCACATTCTTTCTGCTTAAACGTATCTGTACCATTTTGATTTATATAAACACGACCGTTCGACGCTATTGCCGCCATCCTTGTGCATCATAAAAAAAGTGAAGTGACGTATGTCACGTATGACGTATATACATGTCAACATTCTGTCACTTTCAAAAATACAGTTTAGTAAGTTGCTACAGCGCTGCAATGCTGCAAACTTTACAATATTATGAACTCGATATGCAGCGCTGCAAGCTTCTTTATGTTATTTTTTGCGTAAAATGACTGCTTTACCGACTGAATCTTTAGGCTGTAGGCATAATAAAGAGTCGTGGCAATGAGGTGAGGCAAAATTCCATTCGTGCGATATCAAATGTGTGAACTTCTATGTAAGATCAGTATATTTTATTAATTCGTAATATTACGAGATTTTGTTACCTATTTTGCAGGTACTGAGTACAGATTTTGGCCAAGAGTGATGAATAAGTAAGGCGGTGACATTTCAATTGCCCAGATACCTAACCTACAGCTTGTGTGTCGCATGCTATTAAAAATGCTAAGCAAATGTTGACGCAGTCACCCCTTAGATCAAAGTCAAAAAAATTTATATCCCATTTAGGTGTTTTGTGTGATTCCAGTTCCAGCTGCTTGTCAGAGTACGGCACCTTGTGATTCAAAAACTCTGAACTAGAGTGAACTAATACGACTTTTTATTTTCAGTGATTGGAAAAGGACAATTAGGTTTATAACCAGTTCCCTAGAGCAAAAAACATAGGATACCTAATGATATTGCGGAACAAAATGAAGTATTTTAATAAAAACAATATGTTCAGAGTTGAGGTATTCGATTCTAGAAGAAGAAAATTCAATAGATTGTGATGATTTAGGCCCACCAATAGTACGAGAAGAATTTGACCGAGGTCTACAAAATATACAAAATGGAAAAGCAGCAGGAGTAGACCAAATTCACATAGAACTTATCAAATATGCGGTATGCGACCCTCTCTTAGATGAAATATTTAAACTGACCCAAGAAATGTACTTAACAGGTAACATTCCTAATGATTTTCAAACTACTAAAACAGTACTTCTACCCAAAAAACTTAACACCCACAAATGCGAAGAACATAGAACACTAAGTCTCATATCACATGCTTCAAAAATACTCATATAAATTATTCACAATAGACTAAGACCCATTGCCGAAGAAAATATTACCAAAGATCAATATGGATTTAGACGAGGAAAAGGAACACGCGAAGCAATACTGGCTCTAAGACTCATCACTAACAAGCGAATAGATCTGGATACACATATTGCATTCATTGACCTGGAAAAAGCTTTTGACAAAGTAAATTGGAAAAAGATGCTTACGATTTTAAAAAACATTAGAGTAGAGTATAGAGACAGAAGAATAATATACAACCTTTATAAAAATCAGCAAACCACAATAGACATAGGAACTGAAACCACAACAGCAAAAATACGACAAGGAGTAAGACAAGGATGCCCACTTTCACCAACTATTTTCAACATATTTATTGAAAATGCAATTAGTAAAATCATAGAATCAGAAAACGGTGGAATTAAAGTGAATGGAGAGCGGATTTTCTTTATACGTTACGCAGATGACATTGCAGCTTTAGCCGACAATAGAAATGAACCGGAAAAACTAATCAAACAAATGGACGAAGCTTTTCAAGAAATAGGCCTCAAAATTAACTCAAACAAGACCAAAACCATGACAATCACCAGAAACCAAATCTACAATAGAAATTCCATTAAACTGCACAATAACCCCATAGAACAAGTAGGTACATTCATTCAAATATTTAGGAAGCGTAATAACAGAAGACTCAAGATGCACTCAAGACATAATAACCCGAATATCCATAGCAAAAACAGCATTCAACCGAAAGAAACATTTACTTAAATCCAAAATTGCAAAACACGTAACAAAACAGCTCATAAAATCTTACATATGGAGTATTGCTCTTTATGGAAGCGAAACTTGGAACATGACTCAAAGAGATAGAGAACGAATAGAAGCTTTTGAAATGTGGTGCTGGCGGCGGATGGAGAAAATTAGTTGGACAGAAAGAAAGACCAATAAAGAAGTGCTGAGCATGGTCCAAGAACACCGTACAATACTGGAAACTATTGAAAACAGAAGAGGGAAGATGGTTGGCCACCTTATACGACATGACGAATTTATAAGAAACATCATGGAAGGAAAATTGGAAGCCCGAAGAGGAAGAGGAAGGCCGAGAAGATCATACATGGAGCAAATAAAAGAAAAGGCGGGTGTCATGTCGTATAAGGAGGTCAAGGAATTGGCAGAAGACCGGGAAGGATGGCGCATACTCCACAGACAAGGGCACGGCCCTTAAATTTATGATGAATATCCTAATCGCAAAGCTAGAAGCTACTGGCATACGTGGCACTCCGCTGAAGTGGTTTGAAAGCTACTTAACCGATAGATCTCAAGTTGTAAGAATCGAAAATAACCTAAGTCATGAGCAAACGATTACATTCGGAGTGCCCCAAGGAAGCATATTGGGACCGACTCTCTTTTTGCTATATATAAATCAACTGTGTGAAATGGAGCTCAACGGAGGAAAGATAACCACATATGCAGATGATACTGTAATTCTCTTCTATGGACAGAACTGGAATGAAGTACAAAATAAGGCAAATGTAGGACTCGAACAAGTATCCAATTGGTTAAAACTCAATCTCTTAAGTATAAACATATCTAAGACCAAATACATAACGTTCTCAATAAACCGCTCGACGCAACCAAAAAATGAACTTCACATAAAAATGCACAGCTCTATCTGTAATCACAGTGATGTAAATTGCAAATGCGAAAACCTAAAACAGACGAAAACAATTAGATATCTTGGCATTGTCCTCGACCAAAACCTTAATTGGAAAGAACAAATCAAGATGTTGGCTGGACGAGTTAGAAAACTAATATATACATTTAAGGAACTACGACACATCATGACATACGACTCTATAAGCAAAATTTACATTGCTCTTGCGCAGTCTCTGCTAAACTACTGCATTACTGCTTGGGGATCTGCTGATAAAACTCACTTGGAAAAACTGGAGATTGCCCAGAGGGCTTTACTCAAGGTGATCAAGTTCAAAAAACGCAGATTTTCTACAGAAGCATTGTACAAGGAATGCAAACTGCTCACAGTCAGGCAACTGTACATAAAAGCAACAATATTGAAACAACACATTTTGGTACCGAAAGAAAGGCGCGATGAAGTAGCCACAAGAAGGAGAAAAAATCAAATAGCGACTACCGCACAATCCAGAACAAAATTCGGCTCCCGTTGTTTCAATAAAATGGGACCGGTACTTTATAACAAAATCAGTAAAAAAGTGGACATAGTAAACACTTCAAAATTCGATTGCAATAAAATAATTGATGAATATCTGCAAACACTAGACTATGACAAAACAGAGGAGCTAATTGAAGTCATCAAATAACATCCAATAATTGTTATCTAGATTGCCAAGAACCAAATAGACAGAAGCACACCAAACATATACACACACACACACACACACACTCCACCAGACACACAATACAACAATCAATCACCTACACATAATTATATACATAATCACCATATATATATTACAACAATTCCATTACATATTTAATCTTACACAACACCCTGAAACTACACACCACCACTACTTACCTCACCCACACGCTACAAGCTCAATAGTAAAATACTAATAAATAAAAAAAATTGTGGCAACACAAATCTCTTTTCCATTCAAAGAATAGATAAACTGAAAGTTGTTTACTTTGTTTTTGTTTCCTCATTGATTGATATCTATTTTTCTAATTTCTAAGCTTTGTTCAGTTTGTTGTTTTAATTAGTGTTTTTACTTAATTAATGTATTATTATTGCAAAGAAACATGGTTACAAGTGTGGGGGTGGTGGTGTCTCTGATTTCCTTGCAACACAGGACCTCTGGTACCTAGTGCAGGAGTCAGTCATTCCACCGCGTACCAATACTTTTTAAAGTACATATTTGCATTACATCACATAAAATAGGTACGTTTTACATATGTATTTTGTGACCAATAAACTATTTGATTGATTTGATTGATTGATTGATGATGATGAGGTATTCGATCTCATAATATTGATACAACAGTAGAAACACCTACTCTAATTTAGACGCGGCCTTATTTGCAAAACTTCAATGTTACTAAATTGTCGATAAAGCAGATCATTCAGGCGCTAAGAGGTAAGAGGAGTGGGTCAATATTTTTTCGAAATTACTTATTTTGTTTTTCAAAATTTTTTGTATATTTCTGTGCAAACAATTTAAATATTTTTGAAGTTTTTATTTTATTAATTGCTCTTAAGTGAAAATTTATAAGTAAGCTCTAAATTAATGTCAAAATTTTCAACAAATTGGTAGGTAAATTAAATTCAACATCGAGATTTGTGCGCGGCGGTATCTCAGTGCGCTGCACCGGCGGCCGCCAATGAGTAATACCGTTCCTCGTGGAGAGTGACGTCGTGCAGGCATCGGCAGGCGCCGCCCGCTGCCGCGCCGCAGTTCGGGCCCGCGAGGAGCCGCGACTGGACCGGCCGCACATCGCACCCTCGCGCTCGCGCTCTCGCCGCACCCTATCGATCACTCCTCGCAATTTAATTTTTCCATTGCAAGAGACATGGACAGCGCCGACGATCTCCTGGGAGGGCTGGCGAGCGGCGGCGGCGACTCGGTGCCGCAGGCGGCCCCGCTGCAGCCTCTGAAGCGCGACCCCGACTCCACGGACGACTTCGAGCACCTGCAGGAGTCCCCGGTGCACGCGCCTCGTGCCGCCACGCAGAGCTTCCTGGACATGGAGCGCGAGCTGTTCGACACGCCGCGCGCGCCCTCGGCCGCCGAGCGCCTCGACCACCTCGCCGACAAGTTCACGGACAGCGAGTCTGACGCCGACACGGCGGAGTCGCCGCTGCACCGGCCGGCGCCCGCCGCGCCCGAGCCCGCTCCGCTGGACAAGCCGGCCCCGGCGCCGCCCACACCCGAGCCCGTGTCGCTCATAGCGCCCTTGGAACCTTCCAAGGCTGCGCCGCCGCCAGTGGAGCCCCCGAAGCCGGCCCCTGCCCCGGTGGAACCTCCCAAGCCAGCCCCGGCGCCAGCAGAGCCTCCCAAGCCAGTCCCCGCGCCGGTTGAGATCCCGAAGCCCGCACCGCCCGTGGTGGAGCCCCCGAAGCCTGCTCCAGCGGCTGCCCCCCAGCCGCCGGCAGCACGGCCCGCGCCCCCGCAGCCCGAGCCTGTCCGCGTGCCCGTCGCACACGTTATCGAAGCAGAAGTCATCTTCTGTCAGATGGGGCTGGGTGAGTCAAATCTTGCTGTTATTATTACCTACTTAGAGACTTAATTACGAGTATATTGCCTGAAATTATTTGTAGTTATATTCAAATAAACAATTTGAATTATCGACTCGCCTTCTCGGGCTATGGCGACGGAAAGCAAACATTGCTGCAATGCCAGCCCAGGTAAGCTGTGAATTCTTAGACAGGCATTACGTCACGCCGCTTCTGTAGTAGGTACCTACCTAGTTTTATATCTACCTCATTACCAAATGTTACGCAAGTTGGATATTTAGTCAAGAGTTTTCCATGCTTTACTTTAAGATAAGTATCATTATTGTTTTATTTTATAACGTCGCGACGTCTTTTTTGTTTGCATGTGCATGACTTCATCGTGTATAGGTATCGGAGAGAAGCGCAGGACGCGGAGAGTCGCTCGTCAAGTCTTTGTGCACACAAAGTGCGCTAAACGTACTGGAGACGCGCCACGAACCATGACCGAGGCTGCAGGTGAATAATGCCCGCCGAAGCCGCACTCGCGCATCCGCCTCGCGAAAACTTCGCAATTCGCGACCAACGACCAACCTTCTTGTCGGTACCTATACTTTAATGGCTCCTATTCCAAAACTGTCTCGAGTCTCATTTATTTTGTATTCAAGCATGACGTAAGCTAGTCACGTTTCGATGAATCACAGCCTCGCTTATAAGGATTCGATGTGGTGTAGCAAAAAGTGGTCACATTGTGTCGGGGGCGGAGGGACAGGCCGGTGAGCGGCGCGCCGGCGTGCTGCCGCGGCTGGCGGAGCGGCAAGAGCGATGACCGCGGCTAACGGCACCCGCTGAAGCACGCGCCTTGAAAGTCTCAATGCACGCCACCAAAGGATGTCCGATGCGGCATTGCTCTGCATTACCAATTCACCGCACAAAGCCTGTTGGGCGGATCGTGACCCTTTCCATCTTCCTTTGCCATTCGTATTCCATCTCCACAGCGAGTACTTACTACCTTCCCTTTTACCATTCGCATGTTCTATGTAGGTATACCTAATAGAGTAGCTAAACCTGAGGCCCACGGCTAACCCCAGTAAGTAATTAAACCATGCATCTTTTCTCGTCCTGATTTTCTGCTCATGTATCATTTGAAGTGGATCATTTATAATACAGCTTGCCAGTAAATCAAGAGTATTTTTCGGGCCTGATATGTTTCGGTGTCTAAATCGAGCTTATTCCGCTATCGATTGCACTTCCATGAACCCGCTCCGGTGAGTCACCGCACATTTTGTACGTGTAATTACATGCGATATGAAGGTTTGTCAGTGTTTCGCTGTAACTACCTAGAAGCGTTAGTATTGGTCACAGATTATAAACGGAAACTTTTCCAAAAAATTGAAATCGTTATCTTGCGCAACGTTTCATGCAGTACAGTGATGCTTATCGCGGTGAGATACATGCGCAAACACTGGCGAAACTGGCTCGCTATGGAACTAATCTCCGACATGCATAGTCACAACAACTTTCTAATGAAGCTGAATATAATTCATGTTCATCGATCACGACGATGAGTTGTCTTATAATCACATCACGTTTGGCGAAATTGCATTGTCGAGATGTGCGTGTGAGTTCTCAAAACGTCTCTAATACTTACCTATTTGTTGGTACAAAAATAAACTGAATGTATTCTATGACTCTGTCTTATACAAGACTCGTCATTTCGTGTACCAAAGCTATCGTAAGTATATAAAATTCCAGAGATAAAAAAATATATCTAAAAAAATGGCACTCGAGTTTATCATGTCGACAGCAGTGGCGTCGGTGTGCGGCTTGCAAGCGACGGACGCTGCCATCGCGGCATCGGCTCTAATTTTAGCGCTCCGCTGAAGGCTGAAGCGCTTCGCTCACACACAACCGAAGATCCCGCGGCGGCGCGCTCACGTCCGCACACGCATCGCTCGACAGCGCCGACTCCGCTCGCGATAAATAACACCATTCAAATTCTACATCTACCTTATCTCGCGCGTGAACACCTCAACACTTCAAGGATTTACCTCAAATTATTGAGTGACCTTCGATCTAGTGCTACAGTTGCTTAATCGCCATGGGGTCCGGAAACGATGATGCCATCACACGTGAGTAGATGTGACTCATTTTCATGGCGGGGTTTCCTTAATTACTATTATCCTATACAAATGTCAGGCATTTGGAAGTATTTCCTGTACCATAATGTCCTTAAGTTGGAAATTAAAGTTATTTCTGCACACTATAAACTACATTTCTGCAGGACCGGCGAGACATCCGTCATCAAACAAATTACGTCAGAACGTCGTAATTTCATATTTTTGATTCCCATGGCGATAACGTATTGCGGGTTCGTGTTCCCGCGATACTGCAGCTAGGACCGAATTAGATTGCGTCCGTTTATTGCCTAATTTGTTATGTTCTGGCGGGACGCGCGTGTTGTTAGCAATGACAACAATGCGCTCGAGAGGCTTATTTTGGTCGACGTCGTCCGCGCAGTCCTCGCTGCGATGCTGCAACGCAACATCCGAGTGTGGAATCTCTACGATCAATAAGCCGCTTTGGCTCTGGAATGCATATCGCGACGTTAGCCTTTTACTAGAAATCGTGCTTGATCCGTTGATATTATATTGGGTTATCAGTTGTACCTGCCACTGGATGATTACTAAGCCGGCATATCATTTTCTCTTTATATCATTCGATAAGTTCAGACCACAGAAATCTAATTTTATTTAGATGTCTGTGGTTCCGACACTGCTATATGTAGATACAATCTTATCGGAGATAATTATTGCTGATCCAACATAATATGTAGAATTAGTCAAAGCACAGTTAGCGCAAAGTTCTCTCCATAATATCAGGCCTATTGACCTACTTTCTGATGTGGAAGCACAAAGCCCTTCCTTTGTGCTTCTTGTCTTAAATGACGTCATTTCGCTGTCCCCTGCCGAGCTTACTTTGTTTGTTTACCATTAACGTCTCCAACGGAATTGACTACATGCTATTAATCTATTTGCCTCTGTTCGAACTTCAATGATCCTGATTATTTTTTGTCTGAAATAAAAAGAAATGCGGAGTTGTATGTGTTGTGTGTGTATCGTGTGTGTCTTAAGTTTGAAAAAAATACCTACGTATTGTATAGTGCCTACATTACTTGTTGCGTCGTCACTTGCTTGAAACTTATTTTCATATTACCTATTACGATTCACACGTGTAACAAAGCACAAACTGCTCTTTGTGAAATTCCATTCCAGAACGACTTGTATAAAGTTCAAACCACCTAATTAAAGTATAGTACGGGTCTTAAACTTTGCAGAAAGAAGTGACTCCGTTATTCGCTTCATCATTAAGGCATAGCCGGGTAAAGATTGTGAAGTATGCGCATTGTTCCTGAAAAGCGGAAAAACCCAGACTTTGATGCAATAAACGGCGCTGCGGACGCGACAGGCGCCTGGATCGATACGGCCCGCCTCGTCCCGCCGGAGCACCCTCCCCGCCGCCCCACCACCCCCACGTGTAGACATACCGTCTGCTCTCATTGCATACATATGAGACCGTTGCCAACTTGAAGCCTGTCATACGCAGCGCCTTACATCACCTCACCTGACTTGCCTGAAGGCCTAATCTTTTTCAAGGGAACTATGAACAGTTGCGTCTCTAACGAGTGACTAAACTTCTCGTTCGACTATTAAAAGCAAAACTGAGCTTAAAGGAACCTACCTATTTCACAAATGAAGATGCTGGAAGTCGTCGTTAGGTGCTTGGTAACAGTTTTTTTTTCTTTTAAAGGTTGCTAGGCCGGTACCAGAAGGAGCCACCTTACAATAAAGTTAATTATGGTCTCTAAACACAGCTTCTATTCCATTATCATTGTGCGTAATTACCAACCTTACTGCGTAATTACCCCAATATACCCACATTTGTTCGCAAACAAATGCTTTTGAAAGGGGTGCGTGGTGTGTGCTATGTGAGTCATGGGGAAACCTACCGGTGATGGCACGACAAGTGTTCCCTTTATAGGGGTATAACCATAGGGGTGCTTGACAACAAGTTATATCCGATTAGTGTCCCTCACCCCATACAACTATAGCGTTTAGGTTTGTTGGCTGTCCCGTAAATCGACCAGACTAGCGTGAATCTACACCAGTCTAATTTATTAGTCCCAGGGTCATACCAATTTTCCATAGAACAATAAATATTCCTATTGCGATTGTAAACTAAGCCCATAATATGTTATTTATTCATTTCGTTCTAGTTTGTTTATATGTAATTGATTTTGATGCATTCATTGCACTTCCACTGTGATAACAGCTGAAACGTGAGTGATTTTTGGCAGTATTGGGCAGCCAAGCTTCCTAAAAAGATAGTGCTGATCGTTAATTGGACAATATGTTGTAAATTGTGCATGAAGTGTGTGGAAGGTGCGTGACGTCACGGCTGTGTCTGGTGCCATGGCAGCGGCTTAGATAATTAACCTGTTAACAGGTTAAATTACAGGTTAATTATCTAAGGGCAGCGGCAGCCCTTGTATTTATAGCGTCGACGCGCACTTACTCACTTATTAATTTACGATTTAATTCACACACTGATTGTTAAAGATTCTAAGCAGTAGTGTGCAAGCGCTGCTGTGTTCCCGATTGATTAATGTTTTTAGTTTTGGAAATCCAAATAGAACATCATACTCAAATTTTATCCCATTCGGACAATATCACTATACAGTACTTACAGTTCGAATAAATAACCCTGTTTTTAAGTAAGCGGCTAAAAAATACTACCCTATGCTTGCCTTTCATACATTCACACCACCCTTATCTCTTGTCGTGTTTTTATGGCATCCTTGTCCTATATTTCGAGGCCGTACGGTTCCAGGGACCTTTGCCGGCCCAATGACTCGTGCTAATGTATCAAGGGTCGACGATCGATACGAAAATTAGCTAAATAAAGATATTGAAGGGGAAAGTTCCTCTTATAAATGTGGTTTAAAATTGGAGCGATGCAAATAGTACCTGACGTTATTGGTCAGTGAGTCAACTTTTTAGGTTGTTTCCATTACCACGAGTCGTGTATGAGATCACATGTGTTCATGTTACCTTCGAATTAGCATGATGGAATGAGTCGCCGCTATTCGTGTGGTTTTAGCAGTTTAGCATCGAGCCCTCGATGTAAGCTGCCGGCCTGCACGCCGTCGAGCGGTGACTCACGCCGCGCCACACCACGCTATACTGGCTATACTTACTTACTTACTTGGTAAGGTGGGTCCTCGGTAGGTAGTAACCTACCGAGGACCCACCTTACCTACATTATTATCCTTCGTGTCAAACGATCAGTCAAAACTGTGCCCATATTTGCACAAGTTTGACTCACTAACGTTCTAAACTTTTAAATCCAAATTAGACAATTACCTAGTTGATTAGTAGGTACGTACATTGTATGTACGAGTATTTGACTTTACCATTTTTTCCAAGCCAATATGTATAAGAGACAAACCAGTGATCAATTTATTAATCACTTGTTGATTCATGTTTATTAGGCTGTGAATTTAAAGTAGCTGGGTGAGATAATGTAACAAGGTAAATTTATTTTATTTACCTTCTAGCTACTAATGAACCTTGTATAGTGAAATCTTTAAAAAAATATGAATAATAAAATTCTGTTCATGATATAAACTTGAATGATGAAGTCAGTATAGGTACTTAGTAAGCAACTAAATTTAAAATTCTAAAATTCATACCTATTACCTATGTTAATCAATGTATGGAAAAGGTATCCTAACACGGCTCAGAATAGAATGTCTCAGTGTAGGAGGTTTTAAAATGAAACTAACACAATATGAAATTTACAAAGATCTTCCCAACAGCAGTTTGTCGAGAACCAGACAGAGAAAAGTACAAAGCTAAGAAAAATTAACACCATAAATAAGTTTTTACATAAACAACGGTGTGTGAAATGTGGGGCTGTCAGGCATTTGTGGGTTTTGTAGCTCGTATTTGGTTTACTGTCGATTGTTACCAGCTCACTTGTCTCGTGACAAAGGTACACCGTTCGCTTTTTGTCCACCGCTACTTGGAGCGTGAAGGTGTCACCATTTCGTTGTCTCACCTGACGAAAAGTGTTCGGAAAACTTCGCGATGCTTTGTTTTTTTATCGCTTTCAGACTCATCTCTCATTTTTGTAGCCTGTTTATAATTTGTGTTGCTATGAGTTCCTGTAAGTTGTTTGTTTTCGTTGATGGATGATTGTTTAGTATGCAGTGGGTGTATCATAATGTAGTTAAGTTCTATCTAGCTATAGGTAAGTAAATAAGTTCTTCATTGTAGTTGAAGCGACATCAGCCATTGTTTACTTGTGCCATGAGTCACAGCACAGCTGAGGTAAAAGGTTGATAGATAACAGGCACTGCCTCAGTGCGTGGTCTTTGAAGGAGACGAAGGTCAGTTCACAAGTTACTTCGACATTTATGTACATTTTAGAAGAATTATCAAAGTGTAATTGACCCTTGGGTGACAACGGATGACCCTACAAATGTGTATAATAATGCAGTGTAGCAGGTCAGTACCTATGTGCAAGCATGTAGGACACCTGTGACCCGCGCCTACACAGCCGCCGCCCGGCCACTCACCTCACATCAAGTTATGCTGATATCTTTGTTATATATTTTTTGTTTGATAAATGCTTATCGCTTTGCATGCCCTTTTTCTAACTCCACTAACATTTTTCCTGGCTGTGATCTCGTAGGCCCCGACCTCCGACAATACAAACGTCACTCGGGCAGTTTGTCCAAGTGTCCCCGGTGTCGGTAGCTGGTGGTAGCCGAGTGGTGGTGATGCCGAGCGCCTGGGGTGATGGTAGGTGGCAGGGCAGCGGGCGCGCGCATGCGCGGGCCGGGCGCGGCGCGGGGCGCGGGAGGAGGGCGCGGGGCTGCGCAGCCAGTATCGACGCGAGAGTCCGGCGCGGCGCGCGCTCCGTCCGCCGCTAACATAGCTCGTGTGCGCTTCGCGTTACGTAAAGTGTCACCATGGCGAACTCCGGGCCCTCCCTATGCAGCGTCCTTTGCCCCAGTAAGTGCGGCCGGTGGTCGGTCAGCTTCGCCAGCTTGTTCTCTCCTGTCGCAACTAACCCGCTAACGCGCAGCCTTCTCTTACAGATGCCTGGTTCGACCCGCAGAGGCTGCACCCCGAAGGTGAGTGGTCGCGCTGCTGCGGCAGAAATATGGCTCGGTGGCGAGCCGCCAACGGCCCGGGCGCGGCGGCCCTGCGCCCTGCGCCGCCGCGCCGTGACCCACTCACCTCTGTAGCGCCCGCGTGTAGTGTGTGAGCCGGCGGCGGCCGCGCCAGCCACGAGCCTGCCCCTGCGCTGGACCTGGTGATGCTTCTAGGACGAGCGAGACACGTGACCGCTCCACTCTGGCCCGGTGTAGCGCCAACGAGCGATACCATCACTCGATTAATCGCAGTCAGCGTCACTTGACAGAATAATAATAACTCCACACGTCAAGGCGACCGCCGTACAATACATACCAGTATACTAAATTCGTACCGTTGACATGAATCAAATAGACAACGAACGACCGTTGACAATAGGCCAGGAGTTCACCATCACTAGAAACCCACGGGATCATTAAACTGTCGCTGGCCACGGCCATATCGGTGGATTAAAAAAATCCACATGTGGCAAGTTCTTATTAATACCTCGGCTGTATGGAGACGAATAGGTGCAAATACCTCCGCAATGCGTAACTAGTTGATTGTATGTCGTCACGACAACAAGACGGACAGGTTTAATTTAGATGTGCGTCTGATAATCTATTGTTGAGTAGGCAGGAGTAGTCGCGCGTAGAGTCGTCGCTGCGACGTCGCCATCGCGGCTCGCTCGCTTCATTAATATCTGTTGCCTCTTCTGTTGGTGAAGAATGCTATTTGCCAGTACGCATGCGCGTAGTACTACATTCTGCTTTACCTATTTCTGGAGCAATGACCATTAATCAAAAACATGCACCTTATCGTTAATGCTTATTGTCAACGGAACTTGTTTCAATTTACTCCCTATCTGTTGTAGGGATCCACTCGCTCGCACGTGCAGGACATGTGGTCGAACCAGTCTTGTTGTAGACGCTTTTTTTCTCTGCTCTATTCGTCGCAATAGTTGGGATTCCATCTAGTGTTGTTCGTTTTATGGTAAGTTTCCAGTGTCGTCTGACATTAATCGTCCGCTCGGTGACCCACCCGCTCCCTAACACCTTCATGCACCTAATTAAATTGAGTGAGTACTTGTAGAAAAGGGTCGCAGTGTTCTGTTGATATGCGTGTAGTTTTGCGGTTATCGTGTCGGAACGGTCAGCTCGTCTTTGTTTCTTCGTTACCTGCGAGGCAACTTGATATGTGTCCAGAGGCCGTATGCTATACATCCGTGCTCGATACACATGTAGGCAGACTTGTTATCCATGTACACGCTACAAAATGTTGTGCATCTCTAGGAAAAACACCTGGAGTTATGTCACTGATGGTTCCAATCAATTTACACTATTCAGACTGTGAGTCTTAAACTCTTAAATGACGGTGACCTTAGTATTGTGTTGCATCATGCTAATAAGAAGCTACTTATGGATCATGGTTTGTTCCATTACAATGATACCTGCTAGCTCCAGAAGAAACCACTAAATGGCATCGCCTTGATTTGAAACTAATATGTTGCTAATTTTTCCCATTTTGCCCACATTACCGATGCAAATCTACGCCTACGAGTTTTCTTGCTCTTCGTTAATGTATGTCAGTTGATGGGCAAAGACACTGCATTCTACTTATTTTATTGGCTTGGATATTTTAATGTGCACCCGTCATTAAATTAGGTACTAGTGGAAAGACAAAAATCTGTTGTTTCCCGGCATTAAAAATACTGATAAAGCAATGTGTCCTTTTGATGATTCATATGCGATAATTGCAAATATGACGTGTCAGATTTGGGTTTCAAAGTAATGATTATACCTACTATTATAAACTTAGCAGTTGAATCATTACAAGTCTTGTCATTGTGACTTGCCTGCACATATTATGTTTTATTTTTCTAATTTATTGACGCCGCTTGTTTCAATCTGGTCATTCAATAATTCACCACTTATAAGCACCCACCTGTGCAGAACGACGGTGAGAGTGGAATGCAATGCGATGCATTTACATTATGCTTACATGTATTCCTGAACACGCACCATTGATGAAACATACTATGTTCATTGTTCAGTAACGCCGAAGAATTACATTAGCTTAGTATACAGTATTCATTTATTCGCTCCTCTTGTTGAATTAATTTTAACTATAAAGTAGAATAAATGTTCTATGGGAGAAAGCTGTACTTTATGCTCCACCATGTTATTGTTATTTACATTTCATTTCAGTCTGCTAATAGGTAGTGTAAAGATATCCTGTAGAAAATTTACTCTCTATCTCTTTTAGATACATATTTCGGTGCTATAAACCATTTTAAATTTACTTTACTTTACAATGTTATTATTGTATAAAATATCCGATTTGCCGTAATTTTACTTAACATATCCGCCTGCTTGAGTTTGACTCGTGTCTACAGCCTCATCTAAATAGCTGGGCGAGCTACTTTTATTTTCATATCTTTTGAAATAGATGAAGATAAGAAAGACGATAACTTATGAAATGTGAGAATCGTATAAATATTGAGTCTCCCGTCTGAGCCTTTGAGGTCGTCTGGTCATTGACATACATTTTGTAACGTTGCCCATTTCTGATGGATTTCTGAATATTTCCGGTCTACGTCGCTTAGAATCGTAATTTTGAATAAGGGCAAAGATGACTTTACTCTTGGAATTACCTCTAAAAATAATTGGTATTTCCATTATTCTACTGGTTACGAAACCAACTTGATGCTGTATTAGTGTATGACTTTGTGATAATACATTTGCGAATATTCGCTTAAATAAACCTAATAAAACTAGTGATGCTTGTCTTCGTACCATTAATTTCATTTATTTATAATAAAAAAAATATGGTTAAGACTCTTAGACTAAAACGCGAATTCGTTTATAAATCGCAATAAGAGCGAAAAGTTTCCAGCAAATTTCTGACGCCAGCGATGTCCAATTATCTCATCATTTTCAATCAGTTATTTAAAATCAAAATCCTATCATCTACATACGACCCTTATCTTGAAAATCCACAAAGATTCATTTACCTCCTATCTCCGAGCTATAAGCACTTTTCTCAGTAATTCAATTAATAAATATCATTAGTTGTCCGCGGCGCGGTGCCAACTCGTGCATGGGTGCGCAAACGCAAGCGCCGGTAGCTAAGCCCGTTGTCCAGCGACACTCGGAAGTCGCTGACGTTATTTTTACATGACGCCGACGACCGCGACCTCTCGCGACTACATTCCCATTGTATTTCTGTCTCTTTAGAAGTTTTGGATAAACGTTCACGTCATCCGCAGTTGTATCTGTTCTCTGTCATTCCCGAATTGTTTCGATTTCGTGACGAGACGTTGAATGAGCACGATTACAAAAAGTTTGCCAGATTCTCTTCTTTATGAATAAATTGGATAGTAACAATTTAATTTTTTTTTCATCTGTGGCATTCTCGCGAGTATAGTTAGTGTATAGTTATAGCTATAGTTTGTAACCATTGCTGGGTTTTCACCGGAGACCTTATCCGGTGAAATTGTCGAACATTGAGATTCACTTCTACTTTAGATCTCAAGGTGTCACACTTCAGCTTCATCAGACATAGAAATTGTGATTTTAAAAATATCATTGAGATACTTGCTCTTTATAAAGATTTAATTTTACTCGAATCATGACGAACTCTCTTTTCACTTGAATGGAGAATTTGTCTTCAAGTTCAAAATATTACGTTGCATCGATACATAAACATTTAGGCTACATTTGTTGCGGTCGCTCAATCTATCATTGGCGCTACTTATTCCCCTAGCATGTGGTCCCATTACGTTCTTGTCGGGCCATTACGGTGCATGTTCGTATCCCGGCAGGATACTATCAGTTTATGCCACTGATACAGACATATCTCCCGTTGTCTACACGTATCTGTTCAGACGCAGCCATCGCAGTACTTAGCGTTAATAGATAGCGGCACAATGACTTTCTTAGCCATCTGAATCATACGTCGTAATTCCAATTTTGATAAGGTGATCCAATATTTTTCCAGTAACTAATACAATTTATTAGATCACAAATGCATACGTATCAGTTTTAAATTGTGTACTTGTTATTTGTCGCTACTGTCGCTAGGCAGATTGACGAATCAAATGAGAATCTTACTATAGGTAAAATGCTTTTGTCATCATAGTCCTTTTTGTATTCATGTGTTCGATGACTCACTTTAGCTCATTCATATTAATGTAAATTGTTGTTCGCGTGCGAATTTATAACCACCCCTGCAGTATCCGCACCACAACCCTTGTTTCCGCCAATCAGATAAACACCAGTTACTTGATAACGTAGGCCAGCTGTTAACACATAAGCATTACCTGACTGGTGTTACATGTACCTACTATTACAAGCTAATTATACTGTCTATATTTATGTAAAATACGAAAAACTGCAGAGTTACGGCCGTAATTGCTAAACGAATTTGTTTAGTGGATATTTTCTTTGAAGTCTGTAATTTATTAGGTACATGAATATTAGGTATGTGACTTATTAAGTTCTCTGTTCTAAGATTTTAATTGAAAATTATCCCCGTTATAGTATAAGAATTATACTTAAACCCTTTTAATTTTTTGGCCTTGACCTCAATCCTTTGTCTTATTCTATCATCACTCAAGTCAAGGTCCTTATTTACCTAAGTACGCCTGTTAAATCAGTAATTTCCAATTAGTTTCTTATTTGTCTGCATCGTTACAGTTATCTCTACTCAGGTCATTTACTTCATTAGCTATATATCTATAACTATATTGGTTTTTGTACATGTTGTTATTGATAGATAGCTGCTTCTCGGTCGTCTCTCGATAATACGGCTGCGACGGCATTGACCGTAGCCCCCTCTCCCGTCTCGCCGCTGCCAAATTATTTTTCGTAACGCTCTTGCACCTGCGTGTTTCGCATCGCCGAATACACAGCATCATTGCGAATAAAGAAGTCAGGTGCCTTTGTTTCTACACTAACTGCCCTTTGCCCGAAGCATTGTGTCAGCACGTCTGATTCATTAGATCAAACTGTCTGTTCTTTGAGTATTGATATTGAAGTATCATTCAGAAATGATAGAGCAAAGCATGTAGCGTGAATTGCTCTGAGAATATTGATTCAGAGAATGTAATATCGGACCGAACGTGTGTCGCCTGGTTTATCGCTCGTGTCATTTTCGATGGCGCTTGCCGCGTAACATCAGCCGTGTTGTCGGATGTAGGACCGGTCCTACGGCTTTTTATGATAATGAAAGCTCGATACACTCTCGATTTCGGCCGTACGTTTTTGTACGTGGAAATCGAACTGGAATAATGAGAGCTTTCTTTGTATGTATTGCTCATCGTGGAACTTTCAATTCAGAGAAAGAACTCAGTCCTTTCCATTTCGATTGATTTTATTTTTTTACACTTGTATGTTCTATTTAACTAAGCCTTTTGAAACAGTAGAGTCTTAGCAATCCCATTTTTTATAACATAATGTAGAAGCTATAGTCACTCCGTTTGCGTTTAAAATGTCAAAGATGGTGGTGAATATTGTTACTTGGGCCCACAATGCACGGCGTGTCCCGCACCAGTGTCTCGTAGAGTGAAGTTGTGGAAGCACAGTCCCAGCGTGTGGAGCGCGGCGGCTGCGCCCGCGCCGGTGACGTCACCTCGACGTGGTACTTGTTGTACCCATGGCACTCCAACTGTCACTGTCATGGCGCCGCGGTGACCATGCGCGCGGCATTCCGTAGATACTGTACCCACATCTAATTATCATAATTGCTTTCATATTCTTTGATCTTCGCTACGCAACAAAGACTGTTTCTTCTAACAACGGTTTTGTCTGCGTTCTTCGACAATTTATGAGGTCTCTGACGTTCTCACGCGTCTTTGTTAGCTGTATACGAGCTATTTGTTGCAGCATTTGCATTGTTGGGATGAGTAATACCACTCCAGCCCACAATTAAATAAATCTGTGCTGGTGTCATTGAACTTCCTGCATACAAAGACGGATTTAGTGATGCATGCGTCACTCACATCCGAGTTCTGAAGAGGCGATAGATCTCTCCGCGCCGGCCGTCTGCTGCCTGCAGATAACCTCCTAATGCGTTTTACGTACCTCAGCACTACGGCATGAAACCATTGCCGGTGCTTAGCGATAACATATCGTACCAACACAAACGGCCAAGTTCAATGCCATCGCCCATTCGGCCGCGGTCACAGTCATGGTTGCTTATTTTGTTAGTTCTCGTTAACATATTCTTGTTAGATTTGAATATGGATAGTCCACGTCTCGACAAATGTACCTAAGTTGAAAAGATCACTTGTTCGGAAACAGGTTAGGTATCTGTTGTATGGATTGATTCTCAATATTCACATAAGAAAGAATAGTTTTTTTTCTTAATATGTTTTTAATTAAGTTCGACCTTATTGTTGTCGTTCTCGTTGATAACCTGTGCGCTCTCGCTGGCCGTGTACTTAAAGGTACGTAGGTACATTGTATCGGAGCGATAGATAACGTGTCCGGAGTGTCGTCGGAGCGTGGTGTCAGCAGCGGTCAGATGACGTGTGTAGAAAGGCTGCGCGTGGCGCGCGGGCCCGCCGCCGCCGCGCCTCGCTCACTCCGCCACCATGGCCCGCCCCAGACAGTCGCCGCGACACGCCGCTCAGTACGAGAACCTGCCGCCGCGTGGACCAGGTATTTCCCTCCCGCTGCTCCCTCCGCCTGGCCGGCCGTTCCCCCGCGCTCCCGAGGGACCCGGCTCCCGACCACACACCTCTTCCCATTCATGTGAGGACGTGGAACCCGTGCCCGATCGTTTACGTACGCAAACCATCACATATTGGACGCTAAAATGTTTTATACGGTTTTATAAATGAAACTGGCGTTAGAATTCAGTGTTTTATCTTATCTCGTCGAAGTTTTACAACGTCTGTGTTGTGTTCACCTTTTTTTCTGGAAAACGGTAGTGCGTTTGTAACAGCTGTTTGCGTGGATCCATGTGCCCGCGAAGTGCGTATGTTAGTTTGTAGCTTGAACGAATATGGGATGCGTGTAACGGTACAGCGGCCGGAGCTGGTCGCGCCGCTCCAGTCTATTCATCATGCGGGAGGCTGGCTGCGCCCGCGCCGGGGGGCGGCCGACCTGCAGGCTGGCTGCGCCCGCGCCGGTGGGCGGCCGACGCTGCAGGCTACTGAACTCGTCGGTCACGTCTCGCTTTGGGCCCCGCCGCGACAATGATGATATCACCGTATTCATCAACGCGCTCCGTCAAACAAGTTTTACTCAAAAACTCGATTGCTCGAGGTGCTTTCTCTTGGTCGACGAAACGGAAAATATAGTTTTTTGTGTGAACTATTTGCCATTCAGTTTTACCGTTCTATCATGAGATGGGACAATAAGCAATATTATTAATCGTAGGTCCGTTACAGTTCTTTTAGCATTTAGACATAAGCAGGCAAAACATATGGAAATGAAAATAGGACCGTCCATCATTTTACCTATTTCACACGTCTAGATACAATAAGTGTGAAAACAACAACAAGTCATCATCATCATCATCTTTCTCATATCCCACTTCGCCGCATCACTAGCAGTCACAGTACATTTTCTCCATCCTTTCCGATCATTACCGTGTTGTAAACAGTACGACAATACTAACTGTTCTTCTCCCCATTGCAGTGGAGTCTCTGATCTACTGGCGCGCGCCGGCGCGGTCGGGCGCGGCGCTGGGCGCCGGGCTGGCGCTGCTGGTGGCGCTGGCGTGCTGCTCCGTGGTGTCCGTGCTGGCCTACGCCTCCCTGCTGGCGCTCACCGCCGCCGTCGCCTTCCGCATCTACAAGAGTGTGCTGCAAGCCGTACAGAAGACCAATGACGGACATCCTTTCAAGTCAGTACCACACCAAAGTATTAACACTTTGTACCTAACTCTTAAGTACTCATATGAATAGATTCTCACGTATGTGGTGCCACTATCACATAATATTAATATCAAATAACTGTGAATGTTAGTTCCAAAATTTTCTTGTAGGACTTTTTAAAGGTAAATTACTTATCTTCGTACAATGAAAAATTTAAAAGGCCCATAGGCCAGTATATTTCTCTCCGTACTTATAAATGAGCAATGAATATTAACTAGGTCGAATAATTAAGCTGGAAAGTATGAACACTCACTCACCGCACTAGAGATCGCCGCTCCAATTTGCTAATCTATCAGTATCAAAATTAATGACGAAACATAACAAGCTTCGGTATTGAAATTGAGTTAAAAAGTGCTTATTGCATAAATTGAATGCAGACGAAACAGTTGCATTCGTTATTGGATAGCTGCGGCTATTTCTGTGATAACCCTAAACGATCTCAGCTTCATTATTGCATTGTAATACTTACCTACATAAACTTATTAAATATTAGATGCCTAGAAGTACTTAAGAAGGTTATGGTTCTAAATGAAACCGTAGGATATACAATTTAATCAAAAGTCAAGTCAGCAAGATTTTAATATTATGTACCTACATGTGTGTATATCCATGTAGGTACATTTCATGATATTTTTATCTTCTAATGTGGCATTTTATAATATTGTGAAACACCCAAATAATAATGATTCAAATTCGCAATCAATATTGAAATCGATATGTTAGGAAAGTTTTTAGTGCAAGTAATCGACACCTTTGGCATTCAGTTGACACCACTGGAGTGAAACTGTACGGTTTAGATCTTAAATGCTTTAATATCTATCGATTTACAGGAAATGAGGTATCAGGTTAATCTAGTAAATAGGTTAACGTTTAGCACTAGTTTGAGATAACTTTTTGGATAAAAATATATACATTTGCCCAAAAAGTTTATATTGGAAGAAACTTTTCCTGATGATTAAATTATTTACTTTTCAAAGACATTGTTCTCATAATGAGACATATATTATCTACTCATGTATACGTATAGGATTGTATATTATTAGGTGGAAAAAAAACCTCTTCTTCAATTAAAATCTCTTAAACATGCGTGTATCTCTCAGTTTACCTACCTTAAGTATAATATAAGTATAATTTACTCACGATTACTTGGTCACTATGTTAAAACACTTGTATTTATTCAGCCGTATTGCTGAGCATATATTACAATTAGTTTCTTTAAGAATACATCTTTGACCAAACTCAACTATACTGATATTCAAATAAGCAGTGAAACTTTCACAAACTTTTCGAAACATATTTTTATGAATTGTAATAAAAATTGATGTTTTATTATTTTAGTATTCTGATATTTGTAAAACGAGTACCCAATTTATAATCAAAAACGTTGAAACATGGCTTTTAAAATAAATAAATAAAAAAACTTTAAATCGGACTCTCGCCATGCTTGTAGCTTGCATCCTTTTAGGAAAGTATCATACAAATTTCATAAAGGCATTTGACCACCAGGAGGTGGTTTTAATTCAGGTAATCTGTTAACTTTCCACTAACCCAACGCCTCAACAGCGTCAAAGTGTATGCACGCATTGAACCAATGACAATAATCCACCAATCATGACGTATCCAGGTTTCTATGATTTGTTTTCGAGTAAAAAGTTTACGAATTTGTGAAACACGTTATATGAAGCGAGTGTCTTTGTCTGAGTTTCTTTGATTGGCGTTTAATTTACGAAATGTGAAGAGAGATAGGACTCTATAGACACCCTAGGCTGCAGCAATGCTTAACATCAGGCAGGTTGTAGTCAAACGTAAACCTAGCCCACGTAAAAAATATACATATAAAAAAAAGATATGAAAGATATGTTGAGTGTAAGTTTCGTGTATGTGATTCCAGATGGCTGCTGGAGACTGAGATCAGCGTGCCCGCGGAGCGCGCGCAGGAGCTGGCAGCCTCCGCCACCGCGCACCTCAACGTCGTCACCAATGAGCTGCGCAGGTATATATTTATTTATTTATTAAGGCAAAAAAGAAAGTAGCATTCCATTTGGGTCGGATGACACGTTAAATTGTAGGTACCGGCTGTGTGTCTAGTACGGCAGTCGTCAAGCCATGTCAGAGGCGCTTAGGCCGGCTTCATAAACTCTCGACACCAGAGCTTGCCACTCTCATTCGATAAGAAGAAGAAGATTAAGGCTTAACGTTTGTAATCACAATAGTACATACAATAAAGTGATAATAGACAATATAGGTCAATAGTAGATTGTGTCACATCACATGTCGAAGTTAATTACACAAATACATCAAGTTTATATGTGACTGGATTTACCCGCGGTGAACCGAGATCAAGAGTAGACAATATCGCCATACATACTACATTTTATCCAAAGGTTCAGAGGTTTGAGCATGAAGTAATACAAAGTTTCGCCTTTAAAACATTGGTGTGAGTGTAAAGTGTCGTTTTTTAATTCTTGTCTTATAAGAAGAGGTTGGTTTTTTTTAACGTGTCTGTCGCACCCTTATTGTCACAATATAGGAGGATTTATTCCATGTTATAATGGCTTCATTATTTCATAACATGATGTAAATCCATTTCACAAATATGGATAGTTATGACATGATTTATAAATAGGTACTCAAATAAAATTGAAAATTTCTCATTACTTTTGAATGTGATAAGATCTTTTCATACGGGCAATGATTTTATCTTTCATTGATTAAGCAAGACACTCTCGCTTGTAATATCCGCTACAGCAAAAGATAGCAAATTGTATGTGAATTTCTTTACAATATTAACTATGTATTACAAAAGTGGTGTGATAATAACAACTTAATTAATTTATCAACCCATGGTTTCCTTACCACAGGAAGTAACGTACTTACCTAATGATAAAATGGGTCGGACGTGTGGTGTAGGTAGGTACCTATTATTCTAAGGTACCTACATAAGTGTGGTTTTGCTGCATTTTAAAAAACAAAGTATTTAATTAATATTAGAATAGCCTTAAATCAGATGCCTACATTACATGTACATTAAAACACACAACTCATATTCCTTCATAAAAAATATACTTACTAGACAAAAATATAGTAAAATTGTATAGTGTGAACTGCTAAGTGGAACTCCTTGCTCCCCGCGGAATATAACCTTGCGATCTTCGAAGCGAGTGTGAATCGGTTCTTACTGGGTAAGCACGTTTCATCCTAGACCGTAATGATTGCTTACCATCAGGCGAATTACGGTCAAGTGCAAACCCATTCACTGTAAACAAAAATACAGGCATCACTTTATGATCTTAAGTTTCAACAGCTCTTTGTTAGCAACATCATCTTCCTCAGCCCGTGTCGTCCCACTGTACCCATGTACGTTGCGTTGTTGCAGGTTATTCCTGGTGGAAGACCTGGTGGACTCGCTGAAGTTCGGCGTGCTGCTGTGGTGCTTAACGTACGTCGGCGCCTGCTTCAACGGCATCACGCTTATTATCCTCGGTACGTATAACTTCTACTTGTTTATCATAAATAGATGGCCACTTTATTCAATGATTATGAAACAGACACGAATAAAAATTGATTTCCTAAAATGTCAAGTCAAAAAAATTACTTGCGTTGAGTCTGATCGTTTCGATGTATAATAAGTATGTATTTATAAAAGAAAAGTATATGAGTATCTGTTATCTTGTACCCACGACAAAAGCGATTGCTTAGTGTGGGCTAGATGGCGCCGTGTGTGTGTGTGACCTATTAGAAGCCTATAATATGCTCTGTACTGACGTTGTTGCGTGTACATTGCAGGTTGGATAGCGCTATTCACGCTGCCGAAGGCGTACGAGATGAACAAGGCGCAGGTGGACGCCAACCTGGAGCTGGCGCGCGCCAAGATCGACGAGATCTCAGCTAAGTACGTGCACGCGCCCCTGGGGCGGCTGATATTACACTTTATTGTGTATCAAAGTTATCGTGAATCTATTTAGCCATTTGGAAAGAAAGAAGTATTAAAAAGTATGGTATAGATACCGACCTTGAAAAGTATTGTTAGTGATTTTTACTATAGGTACCTACTTATTTAGTCAAAACGTGTATAAAAGTTTTTCCTTGCCTTATGTGGAATAAAATTATCATTAACTTCATATGACTGGAAATAGGCCCTCTACGAATAGAATAACATTTATTAAACGTCACTTTAACTCAGATTCAAAACGTCAGTGGGTGATGTTACTAAGTTTAGCACTAGTTCTCTTTTAGATCCTGTATTGCGGTGCTACAGTATTTTGAAACGCAGCAGAGTTCTTTACTTCTAATTACAATATGCTGATCCACAATACATTAATATTTTAATAGAGACTGTAAGTGTGCGAAATGAACGTTGCTGTAGATGTTTGGCATTTTGTAACAAGAATATAAATTTAATGGATTCGAATGGAAATTCATGCGTGATATCATTTTAGACACGATTGTTAACTTTTAGCCCCATTGTGTCTCAAACTCATTAATTGAACACTTTATTAGATAATTTAAAAGGCTTTCAAAGCCGGTGCCAAAAAGTTAGAGCATTATTAGTGACGCAACCACCTTCGTGTGACCCTCACATGTTATTTGGCTCCGGCTCAAGTAATATGAATGCACCAACTTACATTGACGATCTATGAAGGAATAGAGACTGAGCGAAAAAGATAATGGGATTGGTAGTTTTTTAAATTATCATAAAGACATTCAAATAACATTCAGAATCTAAACATTGGTCTTAAATAGGTATTATATTTAATTATAGGAGCAAAAGTATGATTGTGTAGTTTGGAATATGAATAGGTACGCTTTTATAATTATGGCCCCTAAGACTAAGTGAGCGGATGAAAGCTAATGTGTCTGCAACCTATATGTACTAAAGCTGTATTTCCGTGCACAGAGTGAGGGCGGCGGTGCCGCTGGGAAGGAAGGCCGAGAGCGAGAAGGACAAGTAGGCGCGAGCGGGACGGCACGCCCCAGCGAGCAGGACGGCATGCGCCCACTCACACTTTCTTAGCGCCGACTACTTTCACTGTTTGTTATATTTATTAATCTACTATTAAAGATAAACTACTTTACGTGTAAAGCTTTATGAGACGAGTCATGCGGAGAATATTGTATTTGCTTTTTGAAATTTTAAATTAAAACAACCTGACGAAATAAATGTTTTATTTTGTAAATAGTACATCATTACTTTGCCTATCCACCTGCAGTACCCTTTTTTAACTGAAACAGGTTTGCACTTCACCATAGGTAGCCTGATGTTAGGTAAGCAATATGGTCTAAGATGGATCGTGCTTACCCAATAAGAACCGGTTCACTATCGCTTTAAAGATCGTAGGTTTATAGTGCGTGGGGAACAGGGAGTTCCACAACTCAGCGGTACTTACTACTGTACCGTACCGCTGAGGTACGGAAGAGTGTATACCTACACAAGGCAAGGTAGGTACTCCTTGCCTTGTGTAGGTATACAAAATACTTCAAGATGAAGAATCTACTTATCAAAGAAATAATTCTAGCATTGACAAAAAACGTTCGTTTGTGGTTGGTTAGCTTTGGTACAGTCAAGAAGGCGTAAGCTGAGCTTTGCATTTGTGTGGGTGTAACTACATAGATAGTGTAGGTGAGACAACCGGCTTCTCCATCGTGCGATAGCGCCATCTCACTCCCCCGCCCACCTGCCATACTTCACCTCTTGTACTGATAGCACCGTTACGTGTTTCATTTTAAATACCTATTTAAACAAAATAAAAGTCAAAAAAATATAAATTCAATACGTAGCGAAAAAAACGTATCAATGAATATGGATACAATAATGAGGTTAGCGAAAGAAAAAAAATGAAACTATCACTATAAAATAATGGAAATATGTATGTGACCACGCAATAAAAGAAGGAAAAAAAGTTTCATGGATACGACGCCGCTGTTGATAATAATAATATAACGATTCATTATTAACATAAACGACACATAAGACGAGAGTGAAAATTAAAACGATTGTGATAAGGAAAATTATGACGGTGCAATTTCCGCTGTAAAAGAATTGGTAATATATTTTTTATTTGTGAATTTTGTATTAAATAATATAAATAAAATTTGTTTTAGGATTTTATTGTCTGAGTGTACTTTTGGTGATCACTCACACAAATGCAAAGCTCAGCTTAGACCTCGCGGCCTGTACCTAACTGTAGGAATACATTTATTTGCGTAAGTATAGGATAAAAATATAAGGACCGTAAGTGCCTAATTAAATAAGTATTTATAAAAAATAATACTTGGCTGAGGTGATGTCTCTAGTTACCCGAAGTTTTCTCGCGTGGACAATAAAACCATTCAGACTAAATCCATTGCACCTGCATTAGTTAAATATCAAGTAGGTAGGTATAAGTGGCAAGTGTGTTGTAAAATGATACAAGCCTTTGAGAGGGTAAACTAAAAGTAGGCATTCCTTAGGTGTTAGGATTGTCAGTGTTTCTTCTTGTTAGTGGAAATCCGTCTCAGTAAGGCTATACGAGGACTGGACGTCCGGTCCAGTCCAGGAGTATATTATGAATATATATTAATGAATTGTGCAGAGTATCTACTTTTAGAAGCCATAGTCCCTAAATCATAGCGTGTAACATAACGTGTCCGACATCAGCCGTCAGTGGCAACCTCGGTTCGGTTGAATATTCAAAGCCTCAGCTAAAGTTTAATTTTCTGAGCAATGGATGATGTTTGATAATAAATAGTTAAATAATTACATGGTGTGAGTGCCATAAAATAACGCTCAGATGTGAAAAGCCTGTCAGTGTCATTTAGCACAAATTGCCACTGTCACTGTCATTTGAATTATTGCAATCGTCAAATTTCGTGTGAAACCTCGGAGGAACCTCGGTGAAACGAAATCGCTTAGATTGTGCAAATAATATTAAATATTAATTTAAAATGAACGATATAAAAATGGTACCAGATTAAATTGTAAGCCTGATAAACATTACTTTCGACACCTGAAATATGACGGTGGTAAAACTTTAAACTGGCAGTAAACAATAAGAAATCAATAAGACCTGAGGTGATGTAAGTTGGTCCAAAGTTTGGTAACTTTTGAGAATTCCATCAGGAAACAGGATTTAATTTTGCGAAGCTGTGACGTGTTTCTGTTTATACTTCAGTGACTATGGCTGAACTAGCAAGGTGCGTACTGTAAACATTGTTTTTTATGGGTTGCAGTGGGGGTTGAATTACCGAAAGGGTTTTCATTTTCGTTAAATTTCTTGATTGACATATCCCACATCACTGATTGTTGCCTAATTCTTCAATTCCTTACTAAGCCATTCACCCATCCGTCATTTTTAACAAACTCCATTGCACTTAGATTCGCAATTTACTTAATCCGCATCCACATGTTTTATCTGCCCTTCACTGTGTTAAACTTTTATTACAAAATGTTACATAGTCATAATCATTATTATCTTGCACAGTACAGTACAACAATAAAATGTATTTTATCTATCTCAAAGGTTACATGACATATCAGTGGGCCTTGACTGATCTGATTCTGTGTCACTAATCTTTTATGATTTGCTAAATCTTTCCCTAAAAACACAAGCTAAGCTATGTACGAGTGACAAGTTGGCATATCATCAGTTTATACATTCAGAATTATGCTGTGACCGTTGTATGTGGTTACTGCTTCAATATAAAATAAAGACCTTGCTTGGTATTGATGTTTAAAATGTCATACTTTAATTGAACAATTTTTGCAAAGAAGTTTTCAGTTGTTGAAAGCAGAGCCAGTTTGTATGTTTTATAAACTTGGCTGTACAACAGCAACATTATTGTGGAAAGAATCACGAAGTTGTTGATGCACACATCTGTTCATGTTGGAAAACCAAAATGTTTTACATCCTGGGTATCAAACAATAGCACCCATCACTTGTATATCACTTGTATATCACTTGTATATCATTTGTATTTTACACATTTTGATTGTCACTTTTCCTCTTTAGAACTGAACCTATTTTCATCTGCAATATTAGTTCAAATAGTATAACACCAAAAAGTTTTCTCATTTATAATTTACTATTTAAATGTTGTACAAGTGTGTATGTGCTGTGGTGTACTATGTGGCCCTATTAGCTCTAGCGTTATGGTTTCAGATCTTGCGCCCCCTATCTGTTAATCTGAGCAGTAGAGCACTTTCACTGTGGTAGGTACCTTGCACTATACCTACCTAATTATAGAGGCCTTGAGCTACCTATGCTATATTTTACTTTACAACTAAACACTTGATTATTTTGTGCTATCTTATCCATCATACATTCTTAATTATAGAGAGTATTACACTGTTAATTCTTAGTAACAAAATAATGGCTTATTTTTTCAAATTAACTTAAATTTATATTAAAACCACCAATATTTTGTTCCTATTTAACTTGCTGTGATATAGGCACATTATTTTACCAGATAAGAGTGACCCTTGCAGTTTCACATTTTACCAATTATTCTTCAAGGTTGTATTATCATAATTGAGTATACTTCAATTTAATTAATTTGTCATGTATAGTAACTATTTTTTTATTTTTTGTTACTCTAATCATTTTAAAATATAGCATAGGTACAGTTTGACTCCAGCTAAGCTTTATTCTCACACATTTAGTGCTATTAGACTCTGACTATAATCTGAGGAAAGATTATTTCAAATCATTACTTTCCATTAGGTTTTAATGAATAAAGAACATATTATAATATGTTTTTTAAATGTAGATTGTTATCAGAGTCTATGCTGTCCAAGACTTCTATGCATGTTTAAAATCTGTAATTATGATTCTGATTCTGAAATCTGAAAAAATTGGTGCCATAATTGCTGTCATTACAGATGGTTTCTGCAAGTCATTTTAGTTTACTCTAATAATTATAATATTAATTATCTACCACTGTTAAGAAATTTGTTCTTATTGAAACCCAATCATATCAACTAAAATGATACATACATTAATGAGATTATGCATGCTAATTAAAGTTTGTATAAAAAATTTACTTGAATAATCATATTGGTAGGTGTTTATGAGGTGTCATCAGCAACATTATGTAAAACATAATGATATGCATTTTTAGTCTACATAATAAATATACCAACATCTGAGCACAGAAATTGAAAATTCACAATTTTATGTGCCATAAATTATAAGACATTCAAATGAACATTCCATTTATGAAGGCAATTTAACATTAAAGTTTTCCAAACATTCGGTCTGCCTTTCTGTCATCTTCATGGCAGTTATGATAAAATAATTAAAGACACATTGTGCATATCTTGTGGTCTAAGATAAAACTCATCTGATGCTAAAAAACAAGCAAAGTCATGTTGCTTGTTAAGTATGCAGTAGAGTTGTATTTTTTATCTGGAACTTTACACTATTTGTAACTTGTTTTGTTGCATTCCAAATGAGAGATGTGTGGTGCCTATTGATTACTAAGCTTGGTAAAGACTAATGTATTCATAAGAGCCTATTTTTAAAACACATGTCGCAGCAAATCCTGAGCATCTTGTCTGAGTGCCAAAAATCAAAATACAATAATGATTACATCTGCCTATATATGCATACATATATAAGTTATTGAAAATAACACGGAATTCAATCTAAGTATTGAACCAAAACTGTTATTAATTCAACCTGTATTATATGATATTGGCAGGATTGATTAAAAAATATGGGCTATTCATATAATAGAATTGATACAAGAAACCACTATGGTCAATCAAATATAAATAATAAGTATAGGAGGCTATAGATGGTATATTGTAATTTTGAGAACAAATTCTGCAATATTTTCTGAATAAACAAACTTTATTTGCAAGCAGACTGTTATCTCAGAATGTATGTATAGATAACATAATTCCAGTTTGATTGGGTGATACAAGGAACCCTGTAGTTTTAACTGACTTGTTTGTTTTTTTTACAAGTTACAAGAAACAGTGCCTTTTTATGGCATTATCGGAAACTAGTGGACGCCCGAGGCTCGCTCGCATTATTTCGGGATAAAAAGTAGCCCATGACACTCCTAAGATCTCATACTACCTACATATCAAAACTCTGATCCGTTCAGCCGTTTTTGCGTGATAGGCGTTTAAATGAGAACACGTCTCAGCAGTTTTTAGATTTTTGTCTGAAACGTAAAGACGACGTAAAGTAAAAACATATTTTTTAATATCTTCATTGTAAAGATTTTCGACATCCTTAGCTTTATACTATGTAGGTAAGTATAGATTGGAAATTATGATTTGGAAATTCCTGGAAAAGCGCGTGACCACTGTTTTATATTATATCAATTACAGTTATAATATAAAGAAAATAATGAAGTATATTTTTTATTTCCAGTTAAAACCCTTGAACCAACGAATTTCGATTCGATCAATATAATCCAGCGCTCACATACAATAAAAAGCAACCAGACCTATTTGTCCTATTTTGTAGAAGTCTGTAAAAACCATTCATATGTACAGTAATATACACACCTATCTAATTAGCAAAAAACTTTTGGGCGAGCCATGACTTTGTAGAGTTTATTCAATTTGTACAATAATTATTGTACGGCAATCTCACATATATCTTAGTACACATTTTATTTGACCGGTTTTCTGGTAATGAGATTGCTCACGGTAAACCGCCTAGCCAATCTAGATATGTAGGACATTACAAATGCAGCCTATAGCATAGTTCCCTATATTTGTAGTTGCATGCAACTTGCTCCAACTTCCCTAGGTATCTATTTCTGCTTTCTGCAATAGTAGGTGATTCGAAACATAAACCCGTATTACGTAGAGCCAGGTGCCCGTGGTCTACCGACTACCGATCTCGTAAGGCTGCTTACATCTACCTATTTATTCTCAGTTACCAATTTGTGAGTCATTGAGTTTGCGAGTCTCGCGTCGCGTGCTTCGTGTCGTTGCTTCTTGAAACACCAAACATGTAAGTACGTGTATTTTTAAATCACGGCTTGCCTTTACACATTTCCTTACGTTAGTGTTTTAAAAATGTGTTGTTAAAATACTCAACCGCGTTCGCAAATGCATGACGTTTTGCCAAGTGGCAGTTATAATGAGGTGTAATTGTATTTTGTTAACTACAATGATTTATTGCCACTAAGGTTTAATTGCGAAATGATAAGCTAATGAGTTTCTAATATTAAGTATTGCATTAATTTTACCCATTTCGGTGAATAACGCTCAAAATCGTAGGCTGTGTAGTCCAAGTTGTGTCTAATACAAATGAAAAGGTATTTTCCTTGCCGTTGTAGTATTTATAATAATTTCTTCGTCGTGAAGTCGTAACTTTCTAATCTGTAATCGCTGTCCATATCTTTACACGTATGAAGATTATCAGATGGATCGCGTGTTGGTGTAGGTTTGGTGTATTGTATAATATCTACTAACGCAAGTATCTTGTAGCAACATTTACACGACTATGCAATCAACAAAATATTGTTCTACGTTATTAGGAAGTAGAAGTGGAATGCTAGAAAACCCGCATCACTAAACTACGCCTTTGCCTACAACTCAGGTAGACAAATAGTCGAACTAGGTTTTGAAACACTTCACCTCAATTATAGCTATCTTATCAGAGTTTATTAGCGGTTTAGCCGGCGAATTAAAACATGTATTTAATGAGTGGCGGAGGCATCCGTCGGCAGTGTCGTAACACCTGCTCGGTCGGGAGCCGCGTCTGTCCGCCTCTCAGCAAGTAGTCGAGTACCGCGCCGTGTGCCGTGGTGTGACGTGCGCCTTGTTGCAGGCTCACGGAGGGTGAGAGTGCGCCGTGCTTGAGTCCCGCGTCGCAAGCCCCGTCCGGCGGCATGTGGGGCGTGCAGCGGCGCGTGGCGCTCGACGCGCTCATGGTGCTGTGGGGGCTGGGCACGTGGCTCGGCGTCAACGGGCTGTACGTGCAGCTACCGCTGCTGGTGGAGCGCCTGCCCGAGGGCTGGGCGCTGCCCGCCTCCATGGCCGTGGCCATCCAGCTGGCCAACGTGGGCGTGCTGGCGTACGCGGCGCTGCGCCGCCTGCTGCCGCGCGTCTCCGAGGCGCCCTACGTGTACGGGCTGCTGGCCGTCGGAACGCTGGCGCTGGCCATCAACGCCTTCGTGTACGAGCGCACGACGATGCTGGCCGGCAAGGACACCTCCGTGGCCTTCCTGGCGCTCACCTTCTGCGCCGCGCTCGTGGGCTGCACCAGCTCCGTGCTGTTCTACCCGTACCTGCGCCACTTCCGTGACGTGTACCTGGCCACGTACCTGGTGGGCGAGGGGCTGAGCGGCTTCGTGCCCAGCGTGCTGGCGCTGGTGCAGGGCGTAGGCGGCGAGCCCGAGTGCGTGCCCGACGCGAGCGGCGTCGTGTGGCCCGTGTACCCGCCGCCGCGCTTCGACTCTACCGTGTTCATGTTGCTGCTGAGCGCGCTGTCCGCCACCTCGCTGGCAAGCTTCGTGGCCATCACGGTGTACGGCGGGTTCGACTCGGAGCGCGTGGCGCCCGCCGCCGCCGCCAAGGACGAGGAGGCCAAGGTGCCGCGCCTGTCGCTGGTGTCGCCGCGCTGGCTCGGCGTGCTGGTGCTGATGGCGGGGCTAAACGCGCTCATGAACGGCGTGCTACCGTCCGTGCAGTCGTACTCGTGCATGCCGTACGGCACGCAGGCCTACCACCTGGCCGTGACGCTGGGCGCCATGGCCAACCCGGTGGCGTGCCTGGCGGGCGTGTGGCTGCGGCCGGCGCCGGCGCGCGCGCTGTCCGCCATGCTGCTGGGTGCCACGGTGCCGCTGGCGTACATCCTGGCCACGGCGCTGCTGTCCCCGGCGCCGCCGCTGATGGGTTCGGGCGGCGGCACGGCGCTGGTGGTGCTGAGCTGGGTGGCGGTGCAGGCCTCGCTGTCGTACGCGCGCATGTGGGTGTACGGGTGGGCGCGCGCGGGCGGCTCGCGCGGCATGCGCGCCACGGGCGCCGTCACGCAGCTGGGCTCTGCGCTGGGCTCCGCCGCGCTCTACGTGCTCGTCAACCACACGTCGCTGTTCACGCAGCCCGACACCTGCCCCGCGCACGCGCTCTGAGCTCTGCCTGCTCGACTGGCGCTCCACTGACGCTCTGCGACGTCACAGAGTCTTTGAACATTGAACATTTGTATTATAACATCTGAAAATACGTAGTTCGTGCTATTGAGAACATCTTGGCGCCTCTATTCCACTACGTTACCTATGTACGGCTGTGACGTTGTTTCTATGACATGTGAGATCGTGTGGGTATTGTGCATTACATTGAAGGTGGTTACTAAAGTGAGTGAAAGTGGATCCATACACTTACCTAGGCTAGTATAAGCGTAGCGACAGCATAGCTGGCAGATGAGTACTTAGTACCTAAACTATTTTACAACCAATATATTATAACTTGTGCAATGCAATTAAATGTAGTTAACTATGTACTTATTGTAATAGTTGATATGAAATACAAGACAAATAATTATGAAATAACTGTGAATAAATTTATATGTACCTACTGTAAATGTTTTTTTTCGTTAAAATGAATAATGATACCAAGGTATCGTAAAAACATGTGACTGTACCTATGTAATATGATGAATTATTAATCTGCATCATGCTGAGCTGCTTCATTTTCCGTAGTTCCTTTAATTGGGGTTTGGTATTTATTTGGTGTTGTTACTTACTTTAATTTTGTATCCATAAATGCTGTGATAATTATAAACTAGAAGACATATAACACATAGGATTTATTTATTGTACAATATGTAACAAGCTATGAAATTTAAATAATAGCAGTGTTATTAGTCAAACAGTACAGTCAAACAGTCAATAAAGTGAGAGCTATAAAAATAAATAATAATTATTTTAAATGTCATAATAAATTAGCATTTTAAATTTACAAAGCCATAATAATATCTTCCATATAATTTAAATATCCATGAAATCAAAATTATGTACTTATTAGTGGTTGGAATGTATTATATATTTTTAATAAATTTAGTTTTTTTATCTCTGTTAAAATATGTGTTATATGTCTTAGCTGTAACTAAAATACGTAGACAATACAACCTTCTTTACGAATTTATTTTTTGTCTGCAATGCATAAAATCAATAAGATAATCTTTTGATGTTTCACTTGTCTTTAGATTATTTTTGAGGATAAACTATACTTGTAATTATTACCTTGGTATGTGCGGTTTTTGTGATTTTCTATGTCAAAATTGAGGTATTATAAGTAACACATTTAGGCAATGTTTTATCAAAAATTCTGAATTGACATGTTGCTATTTCGAGTTGAGTCTATGTGCAAATTTATTTATTTAGTCAAGCAGCTGAAATGTGACTGAATTAGAGAAATTGTAATATATATATATATATATATATATATATAGATGCTAGTTTGTAAGTAATATTGCGGAGAAATAAAACTTTTCCAGTGTTCATTTAAGTGAGTTTTATTTGATATAAATAAATACCTACCTGTAGCTATAAATGAAAGGTTGCGCTAATTTTAGTTCTTGTTTAGCAAATTTTATTGGGCTTTGACCTTTGATATCACGTTTATTATTACATCGGGTGAAATGTACATTTGCTGAATAATATTTAGCCATTATGACTTTCACTGATAAAGCACCTATACAATAAGGTCATAGCACACTTTGTTCTTCTCTAATAATTTATTTCCCTATTGTTAGTCAAGGATTCATTTATATAAGGAAAATCTTATTTAATTAGGTATTACGGAGTTTTTGCAAGATTGAAAACTTGTTTGGCGACTCAAATGCCAAGTTTATTCGGTAGGTACATAAAGAATAAAGGTCGATTTTCTTAACTTTTGTACCTTTTCATAAATCTATACATATAATAAAGCTGAAGAGAGTCACAAATCTTTACATAGAAGATATAAAAAAATGTTTGCTAGGTATACCTTTAATCAATAATTAACCCGTTTCAGCTGTTCATATATTTTTTGTCTGTTTGTCTGTGTCTCTATTTGTCTGTTTATTTAAACGCTCATAACGCAAAAACGGCTGAACGGATCATCACGATTTTTAGTATGTAGGTATTATAAGGTCTTAGGAGTCTCATAGGCTTTTTATCCTGAAATAATGCGAGCGAAGCCGCGGCCTCTAGTAGGTGCGTAATATATTGCCAAGGCGGTGACACAGCTACAACAATGTCTTAAGAACAACGATGTGTACTTCAAACCAGGAACACAGTGAGTAGTGCTTGCACACAACTGCATCCCGGCTGGATTCAAGAATGAATGAAAGAAAGAAAATATATTTATCAAAGAATAGGTGTGCGAATTCTCCTGGATATACCGCATAAGAGTCGTACCTACTTCATTATTTGGTGCTCTTACGTATATTAATAAATGAAAATATGTGCTGTGTAGGTACATAGGTATGTTTATTAAATTAAAATATTATTTCTATAAAATTTGCTATAAGTACTTACTTATTAACTATTTCAATTATTTATTAATTTAACTAATAGCAAATCTTATGTTATTTTAGGCAAGTGAAATCGAGTAGGTAATTGCTGAAGAAACTAATCCTACATTATACCTACCGTGATATACAACAATACAAGATCGGCGAGCAACAGACAGCGGAGCAATTAACCGGTCAAGTGGTTGAATCAGTATCCCACTCACTCATTGTTTCCAAATGGATTCGCACTGAAGCGTGCTTACAATTATTTCAATAGTTAGGTAACTACTCGGATATGTTTGCATTTTTTTAAATGATAACGATGAATACCTATTTGTAACAAATTGACAACAAAGACGACTGAAATATTTAAGTAGTTACGCTTTCTATATTTCTCTACTGAATTATTTATGACTGAATAGATAATTTCAAATGATTCTTGTCTATTTTCTTGCTGCGGTCAATCTCTGGATGTGTGACCAAAACGTGGCCTCCGTTTGAGCGCATCCATTAAATTGTTGGTTGCAGCTGTTTTTGATAGTACGGCATAGTCGTTAGTTAGTATAGTGTATATAATATACTATAGGTAGGTATAGTGATTGTAAAATTCTCGAATCTAGAGCTGACCACTGCCACTGCGTTGACTCACCGCAACCGAGGGAACTCAGTGATTTTTCCTAATCAATGATTTATCTAAATGAGTCTGTCCCACGTAATGTACAACCAATGTCACTAATGCGGCCGATTGTTCTGCATACACGAGTCAACTGCTACTACTTTACCTTAATCATTTTTATTTGCTCGTATTATCAGTTAAGGAGAAGGCCGTATGTTTTAAGTTGGTTTGCTCTAAATTATTTTTCTTGTTGAATAGCTTTAACGGTGGTCTTATGTAAGTTTGTCCTTACCGCGGCTAAAATGATCTGTAATTAATTTAAACCATATCCTTACCCATAGAGTTATATAACATACCAGTCCTTACTCCTCCTCTTTTAAGTAACGCCTACCATAATGCACAGAGCATCATAAGTACAGAAAACATTTCCGTATTTTTTTTTAAATCGTGAGTATGTGCGAAACGACATGCCGGTCTTTAAGTATTTAGCATTGGAACTATAAAATAAGGTCAAGTAAGTTTTATTACGAGTCAAGCTTTCCCTTGAACATGGAGCTTATCAACTTTGTAACAGCATTCTTTATATCTAAGAAGATATCGATGTTGACTGCTTTTATTTGCTGGCCACCAGGTGTGATTGATTTAATAGTTCCTAAAATTTTTCCAATACAATCTGTATCCGTATGTTCTAATAAACCTTACCTGGTAAATGTAATATAGTTAGGTATAATCAAGGTATTTGGAATCAGTCAGTAACTGTATTGTACATGATCACCAGATACAATCACATCACTATGGCACCAGACATCGACCGCTGGTCTCCGGCTGAGGGTATACTCCAGCCTCCAGCCCCCAGAGCTGCCTGCCTACGACCTGCACCGCGAGGGAGTGCTGCTCGATGTAGACTGTCCAGGGGCAGGAGCTGTTCTGCAGAAGGTGGCTTATAAATAGACTTTTAGTTAGGGCAAAGTAAAAAAAAAACAGAACAGGATTTTAACGATCTATTTCAGTTTTTAAACACAAATAAGTATTAGAAAACCAGCGCCTACAAATATCGTAACAGTCGTACCTATTCTGTATTCTGTGATAACAGGCAACAGCAAGGCATCAAAATAAAATTGAATAGCAACAATACAGTTTTATCGGCAGCATCATAATAGCAATGAAAGTTTTTAAAAGGAATTAGTAAAATGCCTTGCGATTTTTGTCTCTTCATTACTTTCATTAGAAAATAAGAAATACATTCCTTTTTCTGCCTTTTTCATTACTACTACTACAATACTTCAGTGCTATCATCTAACTTTCAGGCGTCAGCATCCCGTGCCTTCATCCACCGCTACTCCTGGCTTCTCCTGCAAAACTCGACTCTCAACTCCTCATCAATATCAGAATTCTTGACTGATATCAACATACTCCCTGATGGTGATGTTATCTGGTCATCTCTAGACGGTTCCGTAGATGTGTATAGAATCAAGAATGATAATACTCTGATTTTTACTCTTATTGATATAGAAAGAGACTTTGATCTGGAGGATATGGAGGCTTTGTGGAGTCATTTGCCAACAGCTGTGACCAGGAGGAAGGATTTGGGAGACGTGTACCTGAAAGCTGCTACTGTTGTAAGTATACAATTTAGCGTTATGAGTAAACGAAATACTTCTTACAAAGTTTACCAGGCGTTAAAACTAGTTATAGTGATCTATTGAATTGAATATTGAATCATAGAAGAAGTATTGTATTTGATAGAATTTCTTTAAAAGTATCATAATAAAAGGTAGTTGAAATTAATGTTTTGTATGTGTACATTTAAATTTTTGTCATAACGTATAAAGAAATATTATAAAAATTTTAATCATTAATGTAATAAACAAAGTGACAACAAAATCTGACTTGTGAAACTTTTTAAATCGGGAAATAAAGGCTTTTTTTATTTATTTAAGTCTACAGTTCTTAATATTCAATAATCAGCGTTGTTGCTATTTTCCAGATAACTCAACCGCAGCATTTTAGAGGGTGGAAGGATCTGTCGCAGCGTCAAATCGATACATTCCCTAAACTGACTTATCCGTTAATGATGCTTCTTGCTGAAGACTTACATTTCAGGCAGGTTTTTATTTCAAGTGATTATATCAACAGCTAATTGCAATTTTCTCCAATGTTAGGCCATGTATTTATTGAAATACATACATAACTACGTTTTCATCTTAAACCGGTCTTATAAAATAACAATTAAAACTTAATGTATGGCATACTCGTATATACCTAGTCAGGTCATAAATTCTGTCACATGTTTAATATAAAATAATTGAAACAACTTTATTCTTTATGTAACCATTTACCTATATACCAAAATGAACTTAACAAAACATAGATTCTTATGACAATAAAGTTTATTCAAAATGACCTCCGTGATTTTGAATACAGGCCTTCAATCTGCGCGGCCAGTCGTCTATCGCTGCACGAACGAGGTCCATGTCAATATCGGCGGCTGCCTTAATCAAGGATGTCTTGAGTGACTCCAAATTGGGATGAGGCTTTGAGCACGCCTTTTCCTCCAAGTGTTGCCATATCTTGTAATCTAACGGATTCAAATCTGGACTGGAGGAGGGCCAGTCTTCGTGCCGGATGAAGTCGATTTCACGCGCCGCCAGCCAGTCTTGTGTGCTCTTCGCTCTATGAGCTGGCGCCGAATCTTGTTGGAATACCCAGTGCTTGTTATTGAAGATGATATGAGAAACAGGTTCCACAAGGTTCGTCAGGACTGTATTTTGATACACAACTGCATTCGTTTTTACACCTTTCCCACAAAAATGTACCTCTGTTAAGCCCCAATAAGAAACTCCCAACCATACCATGAGCGAGGATGGAAAATGACCTCGTTGGACACGCGGAATACGTTTGCTCGCTTCTTCACTACTGTGTGCGTACACCTTATCATTTTGTTTGTTGTAGCTCTCTTCTACTGTAAAAATTTTTTCATCCGAAAAAAGAATTTCCCGATATTTTTTTCCCGCGTACCGCTTCAAGAAAGCGATGCATCTCTTCAGTCTCAGGTCCATTAGACGAGCATTCAAACGATGTCCTGTTTTTCTTCAATATGCCCGAAGCCCTAAGTCTTCATTTAACACCCTTTTCACCGTGGTTCTGCTTAACCCCATTTGAAGGGCCAACAGTTTCTGCTTACGTTTGGGATTTCTTTGAATTCTCGTCTCACAGCTTTTATCACTGCTGGAGTCCTAACAGACCGAGGGCGACCACTTCTTGACCTGTCATCTACACTAGAGTCTTCATTGTATCGTTTGATGGTACGATAAACGAATCTTTTGGTTATATTCAAATTTTTCAGTATGTCAAAAATTTGAATTGGCGCGTAACCGCAACTTCTTCTTTAAGCGTCCACTCCATATTTAAAAATGAGTAAAATTCTAAAAAGTATAACATTTTTATTTTCATGAACAATTCGAAATTCGAATTCAATAAACTTTTTTGTGGCCAGCATTCTAAAAGAAAAGTTTTTACTATGTGACAATACTTATGACCTGACAAGGTAGTTTAATAGCAGATTTGTTACGTTACATTTTGTTGTTTTCTAGCGCTTATATTTTGAATGCAGCCCCTAGGTATATACCTATATATGCATTATACAATATGTTAAGGATTTATCTATTTTCTCTCAAAGCACAGAGTCTCAGTTCTCTATGAAGAACAAAAGAGCATTCAGAGAGAAGAATGCTAACGACGATAAACACCTTATCTTCATGTCCAGGTACAACCTGCGGCAGGTGGATCTATACGGCGAGGAGCACAACGGTTCATTCGACGGCGTGTCGGGGCTGCTGCAGCGGCGCGAGGTGCAGCTGGGAGTCACCTCCATGTTCCTGCGAGCTGACCGCATGCGCGTGCTGCACTTCTGCTCAGAGACAGTCGAACTCAAGTAAAGCTATTTGAATTGGTATACCATAAACAACGATGCCTGACATTGCTTGAAATCAGGCGAGTTGTAGTCAAGTAGAGCCTATGTTGAATTGAAAACTGGAAGATGCTCACAATATATATCAGGGCGCCATTAGTGGTAGAACTTGTGACACATATTGACACCTATATTATGTAACACGAAAATCATATTTTCTTTCCCGTGCAGCCTTATCATTCCTGCGCTTTATCTACGTATGTAACTCGCTCGCCTGCCCCAGGGGGGTCCGCGCGCAACGCGCCTTTGCCCCTGGCCCCAACGCGTGCCTATCTAAAACTTCACACGAAAAAAACGCGGCCCCTTTTACTTTGTCCCGCCAGTTTTTGCGCCCGCCCGCGCGTGTCGTGTTTCACAAAATCGATTCTTGTGACTCAATTTGTTTAAAAAAGTGTCAAGTATTATATATATTATGAAACAAGCTAAACAATGCTATCTTTTGTTTATCAAATTACGACGCTTATCAAATGATCAAAGTAAAGACAATCATTTCCATGTTGCGCACAAAAATGTACCTACCGTATGTTAAGTATTAGGTCTCGAAAAAAGGTTAATTTTAAGTTTCATGTTGGAATTTTTATATCTAAGTACGTATTAGTTACAGACTAACCTTGGTGTCCACGAAAAATCTTCAAGAATAACACTAGATTTATGCACAAAAACACTTTTATATCGCACCACAACACGCACCGAATCACAACACTAACCGAACTGGAGCGAAACGGAACGTTTTTATTATTCTTCTTGACTGTTGTTTACGGCTTGCATGCTTGTATATGGAGGGGAAATTCCACGAAGAAACGGGACAAATAATACAAATTAGGCTCTGGACCGATAGAGACTAGGGTAGAATCAGCTATTTCGACGGCGGGATCGATGTTAACCACAGCTTGGCATGGTCATAGCTGAGTGAAATGCAATGTTAACTACCAGTTAGCACGGACAAAGTTATGTTAACAACTTCAACAAGACTTCAAGGTTATGTTAACTACTACTTGGCATGGTCAATTCTAAATTCTCGATTTGTGAACTACTTCTTGCCGAGCGGATGTTACTCGTTACTGGTAATCTATACCCATTTATGCTGATTAACATTATTTCCCAGGGGAGCATTCATATTCCGCCAGCCGTCGCAGTCAGCAGTGAGCAACGTGTTCCTCCTGCCCTTCTCGAGCGGCGTGTGGGCAGCCACCGGCGCCGTGCTGCTGCTGTCAGCACTGCTGCTGGCACTGGCCAGCTGGAGACTGAGGACTGCACACCCAGACCTGGACCAGGTCACAGTGGCTGAATGCTTCTCGTTTGCTATTGGAACTATATGCCAGCAAGGTTAGTTATCATTTATGGTTGATGCAAAAAGTGTTAAACACTAGGTCGTTAAAGATTTTGAACATATTTTTTTATGTTCTCACAAACGTACCTAGCTTATAACAATAAATGTTTTGGATAGAAAATTTGACTGTGGTTTAGTAAGATTTTCGACACAAGTCCTCGTCGTTTATTTTAAACAACTAACGTCTTTGTGCCAATGATGCCCTAACTTAAAAGTTTGTTTGAAAAGAAGTGTTATTATTACTAAAAATGAGCATCATCAACATCCAATGCCTTCCTTTGCAAGTAGCAGACGAGCATAGCGAGAGAATAAGAGTTGTATGACTACTGCAGTTATGTTTCTCCAGGTTTCTACCTCTCCCCGGGCGCAGTACCGGTCCGCGTGGCGATGGTGAGCGCGCTGGTCTCCTCGCTGTTCCTGTTCACCGCGTACTCCGCCAAGATCGTGGCCCTCCTCCAGTCCCCCAGCACGGCCATACAGACCATCGACCAGCTGGCGCGCTCGCCGCTCGTGCTCGGGGTACAGGAGACCACGTATAAGCGGACTTACTTCGCGGTGAGGGAGTTGTCTTTGAAATTTTAAAAATCGTCGGGGCTGAAACTGTGAATCACCTTGTCATATTTTCTATTTCCCTTGGAGTTACAATTAGGTGCAGCTATTTGTTCGTGTTCTAGTGAACAAGCCGAAAGTAAGTAGGTACACAGATTGATTAGCTTACTTATGCCACAAAAGTGACTGCCTAGACAGCCTGCACTGTTGGCAATTGATTTCAAGTATATGTCCGATATTTGTTTGTCAGGAGAGCAAGGAGCCGGCCACGCAGCGCCTGTACCGGCGCAAGCTGCTCCCTCTCGGCGAGCGTGCCTACCTCAGCGTGGTGGACGGTGTGTCCAGACTGCGCACAGGACTCTTCGCCTTCCAAGTACTTATTTCTACAATCACTTTAATTTCTCCCATCAAATAAACTCATTACAAATGTCATTGGTGGGTTTTTAACTTTCAGCCACTCACAACGCGAATAAATTGATTAATTTTCAGTAACTGATTTTTGCAGTTTCGAGACAAGAAAATCAATAACTGTTATATGAGTTAAAGAACATCTGATTTCAGTTACAATTGATTACTGATATTCTATATCCATTTGTTTGCTGTTACGTCGTAAAGACTAGGTATAATAGAATAATACGGTATTTGTTATATATCCGTAGGTGGAAGAGAGTTCCGGCTACGAGATCATCAGCAAGACATTCTCTGAGTTCGAGAAGTGTGGTCTGCAGCAAATCCAGGCCTTCAAGCTGCCCATGGTGGCTGTGCCACTCGTCAAGCACAGCGGTGTCAGGGACCTCGTGGCTACTAGGTGACGAGTACACACTCAGAATACAACTTCAAAATGTTATTTCAGTAATAAGTTATGCTAATTTGAAGCGTTAGGTCCCAAAACACCCACCCAAAACACGTTGTCAATTATTTTGGGAAGCTCCAAGAATACGCTTAAAATTAGTACCAATATGTGCTCTGCTGACAGCAAGCAAAAAATGAAAAAAGGCATGAGGCATAATTATTTTAAATGTTTGTAGCGTCACATTTGCTGAAAGGTTAATTATTTTCTTAAGATGTAGCTGGGGAGCTAGTACTTAGTTACCAGCTTGTCACTGACTAAACTTAATTTAAAACTTTGAACTTTTAATACCAATTCAGCCTATCAGCTCATTGTTTTTAAAGAAGTCATTTTAAAACCAAACAGACTTCGTTGGCAGCGCGAGGTGGGTCTGATGGGGCGGTGGCGGAGGCGCTGGCTGGCGAGCAAGCCGCGCTGCGACACCGGGGCAGGGGGCACCATCAGTGTGGGGCTGGCAGACGTGCTGCCGGCGCTGCAGGTCTGCTATCTTAACCTATACCGTACACATGTTCAAACTAAGTCAGGTTTTAATTCAATGGCGTCTATATGAATATTTTTGTTACAAGTCTTTCCACCTGAATTCAATTTTGTTGCGAGTGGGTTTCTACATTTAAATGAATAGGTAATTATGATTTTAGATATGGATGGGAGGTGCTGGGATGGCCGTCGTTCTGCTACTGCTTGAATTAGCCGCGCGTGCGCTCGACGAGGAGATTAAACGACGCGCTGTCAACTCAATCAATATTAACTACTTAGTGCATACCTAAGAAATAGGACTTTTCTTATACATTATGTATATTATGCTGCTGTCATGAATAATTTTTTGCATTCAATTATATCATATTTTAGCACAACATACTTAACTTATCTCTTCGAGAGTAAGTAATTTATGATCACTGAATAGATTTAGGTAAAAAAATAAATGCATATTAAAGGTTAGAAAACTCCTTTTCATTAAAACACCATATTGCTAGACGCCGTTTTAACAAAGTCTGTTCCGGATGTACTTAATTAATCATTTTATCTTTGGATCCTATAAATAACGTTAAATTTAAAAAATGTTGATAAAATTATAAAATCTTGTCTACGCATCGTATTTATGTAAAATATACGTTTGTCACAATGTAGTCAGGCGATACATTTGTACGTATTAGAAGGATTTATGCGAAACGACAGATTGGTAGAACTCATAAGGAATAGAATAAAAGAAAAGGAATAGAAATATCAAAAAACAATTTGGCTAAAATGGAAATTTTACAAGAAAAATTACCTTGTAATAAACGCATTGTTCGTATACGGATGTATAAAAAGACACTTAAGAAATGCTTTATAGCGGCAAAAAGCCTACAATACAGACAGAGAATCAAAAAGTCACAAAACAAAATAAAGGAAAGTTGGAACATAGTAAATGAACAAGTGAAATATAACAAAAAGAAGGAGAAAAAGAAAGAGATAAAGAAGATAAAAACTGAAAATGGTCAAGAAATAGATAATTATAAAGATATAGCAGACACTTTTAATACCTTTTTTGTTAACATTGCAAAAAAACTGACAGGAAATATTAATGTAAATATGGAAAAATGCCTAGAATATTTGAACATGAAGCCTAAAACAATAAATAAGATAAAATTTGACTCAGTAGACGTACAAGAACTAGTGACAATTGTAAAAAACATGAAACAGAAGACATCACCTGACATTTTTGAAATTAATTCTAAGACATTAAGAGAACTCATCCTATCGAATAATTATCTAATAGAACTATTACACCTAGTAATTAATGGCTGTTTAGAAGAAGGCACATTTCCTGACTGCTTAAAACCTGCAAAAGTTATTCCTCTGTACAAAAAAGGCGAACATACAGAACTAGGAAATTATAGACCCGTTTGTATACTGCCTACAGTGTCAAAAATACTGGAGACTTTTATTAAAAAGAGAATAATAAGCCATTTTGAGAAATATGATTTATTTACAAACTCTCAATTTGGGTTTCGGTCAAGACGTTCCACTGAAATGGCAATAAGAAAGGTAATTTATTACATAATCGAATCTCTAGACAAAAGGAAAAAATGTGCAAGTATATATTGCGATTTATCGAAGGCATTCGATTGTTTACGGCACGATATATTAATTAGAAAATTAGAATATTATGAATTTGAAGGGCCAGAACTGAGTATGATGAGAACCTATTTAAGTAACCGAAATCAGGTGGTATCCGTAAATGATGTAAGATCATCCACATGTCATATGGATATAGGTGTACCGCAAGGTTCGGTACTGGGGCCTGTACTATTCTTAATATACGTTAATGACATAGTGAATGCAATGCCAGATTGGACATATACCTATGTTATCGAATTGAGGTGCCGTACAGATCAAAATATTATCTTAGTTTCTGCAATAAGTTTCATTTACTTCCTTTGGTAAATAGAAGAGAGATTGCTGATATAATATTCTTGTTAAAAATAGCAACTAACTTAGTTGATTGCCCCGAGCTTGTTGAGGAAATTAACTTAAACTGTACTACATTTCGAGGTCGCTTTAACCCTCTATTATATATTCCACCCAAACATGCCAACTATACCCAGAATGCATTTCTGGTGAGAGCGAGTATGAGTTACAATGCTGCTGACAAACGGTTGGGGCTGGATCCATACAGGTGTAGCTTGGCTTCGTTGAGGCGGCGGCTGAGCAGCGAGTTCTTTGTTTGATATGTGTGTTTGTTGTTAATTATGAAATTGTATAGGTTTATTCTGTTTTAAGTAAGTTAAGTGTAGGTTTGTGAGTATTTGTGTTGTTGATGTAGGTGTAGTGTTTTTGTGTTCATAGTTTTATGTATATATATTGTGTTGTTACCCGTGTTGTCCTCTAATTGGATTTTTGTTTATATCATTATTTGCTATTGTGTGTCTGTGTCCGTTGGACAACTTGTAAATTAAATAAATAAATAAATATGTTAGTTTGTTTGCAGACGACACACATGTGGGAATAAGTGATAGACTAGACTAGAAGCAAAAAATATTTTAAAGGACTGGTTCTGCGCAAATGGGATTATTCTCAACGCCGATAAGAGTGTTGTAATGCATTATTACTCAAAGAAGGGAGGCAAAGGAGATGCTACTGTAAAGGAAAACACATTTTTAGGGTCTACAGTTGACTATACACTCAGTCATTTTGCACACATTACTAAGTTATGTAAAAGCTTAGCCAGTGCTAGTTATGCATTATTGAAACTTAAGAGGTTAGTGGAAAAAAAAACTATTTTAACAGTTTATCATGCCTATATACAGGCCCGATTGAGATACGCGATTACCGTGTGGGGAAATGCAACAGATATCATTAAAGTAATGAGAGCTCAGAAACGAGCCTTGAGAACTATGTTAGGACTAAAGAAAAGGACCTCTGTTAAACAACACTTCAAAAATAATAAAATGATGACCGTTGTATCATTATATATATTTAACTGTAACGTGTGATTTTTTTGGATTTATAGACTGTGACTTCCATCTCGTGAGGAGTTACGGAATTAACCAGGAAAGTCAATGTATCTCGCCCAACAAGCAGCGCCGTCGGTGTGAAATAGGGGAGGTGTCATAAACATAGAGTAGGTAGTTCCGCTCACGGCCGCAAGATGGCAATTTAAGAAATTGTGTTAGATTAAATCGGATTTTACGGGCCAAAATCGAGTTTAGGCACGTTGTTAGCTATCGGTTCAATTCGGAGATCAATTCCCGATTTTATGAAGTTCCAGGCGTCACCTTCCAGGAGGCTAGGGATAAGTTCATTTCTTCCTGAACCCGAATGGTGGAGCCATCTATAGGGAAGTAGAAAGCGTTCTAAACGACCTTGTTTGTGGTTCACCATAGATATCTGATTGTCTTAAATCCTGGGGGTTGCCATTCTCATGGACGATGTGTTAGTCGAGAATCAAACGGGAGCAAGCGGAAACGGATAAATAGACACGTAATGGATTTCGAGAAGTTTCTTCCTTCGAATTCGATTTCGAACGAGACCGTTCCGTAGCTATGGCTCGGGATTCTTTTGCCAAGCGCCGGCGGACGATAACGTCCAAGCTTCGAAGTCATTTTTACCTTGCTGTGTGGGCGGAGATAATTCTGCTGTCTTTGGGTTTTCACCGGCGGGTGCAGAGGAATCACAGCAGGAAGCGGCACATATAAAAAAGGGTTAAATATCAGGGTCATCGAGGGCCGCGTCTCCGCTCACACATCAGGGATCGAGTCCAGTTGCCGTTTGGAGGGTGCATTCCAGGCCTGGTGCTCATCAGCTCTCACAGCGCACAGACTTCAGGGATCGATAAAGGACAAAGCCTTGTCTTGCAAAGTAAGATCTGTCCATATTTTACAATACGCCACCCTCTTTTCGTTTGGTGAAAGTGATAAAAAAATCGTTAACTTTGAATCGGAATTTATTTCCACTGAGTGTAATTTTATTTCGGGGCCTCGCCTGTTGCGGGTAATCTCCTTGGAACCGAAAAGTTCGTCAAATCAATTTAGCTACATTCCATCGTATGAGAGTCGTCTTATGTGTTTTAAGTATTTTATAATGTGTATGTAAAGATGATGGTCGTTTGGTCGCTTGCTTGCTTGCTCGTTTCTTCTTAAATAATTCGTATTGCAATTGTCAGATATCACTATCAATAGAGTGTACATTCATAATTGAATGTTAAGAAAGATTTTGCCTAGGATTCATTAATCGATCCGTACCCATAAAGTTTTAACCCATCGAGTTTGGGGTAGTTCTGTATCTTTTTTTATTTATTAGGTCATGTATAATCTAATTTTACAAATAAGTGAAAGAACTTTCTAGCACATAACTCAGATAGTAGCTACCCAATGAGTATTAAACATAAATGCAAGGGAAACTTGTGGATAGTGGCTGTGTAATTACATATCTACCGACAAAAATTCAACTTGTGAACTGTAGTGAAAATATTCCACAACTACCAACAAAAGCCAACTTGCTGTAACTGATTCTTAACTTTAATTGTCCCTTGGTAATAACATTCCATGTTAAAATGTTCATATTGTAAATTTTCTTCTTTAATCAAGTTTAAACTGTAGAAGTTTCACGGCTATCTTTGATGACATCATGATAATTTCTTTGTAACCGAACATTAAAAATTGTAAAGGTACCACAGTTTAACTTCTAAATATTTCACTTCACACTGGTGGTATAGTTTATGAATATTGATCCTTCCAGGTTCAATAGGGAATATGATCACCCTCATTTTATATTAATGTTCTAGTTCGTTATAGAAACCAATTAGTTAAACTTTGGTACAAGCTTAGTCGAACAACCTAACGTGATAGTTATATTTTTAGCTAAGATTAAGTATATTGGATATATTCAGGGTTAAATTTGTAATTCATTTCAACATCTTATAATCATATTTCCTCCAATAGCAATACATTTGTAATATAAAAGGTTTTTCATGAATAGAGTGATATTTGTAACTTAATACTAGATTTTTATTTCCTACCTAATCGTTTTAGTGGATATTAGGTAGGTTTTGTAGCCCTTCTTAGCCGGGTGGGTTACATAACTGCTTGTTGGAAATGTATGACGAAAAGATCCTACTGGCTACAAACACAAAATATTATACAAGAAAAAAGAATCATTTAAATTTTAAAGAAACCATGCAATCGATTAGTAAAAGCAAAAAAACAAGGATTGTACAATAAAATATGTAGGTATGTTTAATAAGCTTCCGACAAAAGTCATCGAATTTTCAACCACGAAATTCAGGAGATCATTAAAACAATTCTTTGAAGATAATCCATTTTATAGTCTAAAAGAATTTATGAACCGAGCACTAGTAGAATCTTCATTTCAACTCTTTAATTGAACTTCTCTCGTGTATGTTAAAATAGTTGATAATTATATAATTATTACATAAGTTTACACATTAAGAACTATAGATACTTAAGGAAAATTGTATTATGACTTGCCCTATATGGTGCGATACCATAAGGTTAATAAAGTTTTTATCTTTATCTTTATCATATTTATTTACTGTACTCTTCAAATACGAATTCTCTATATATTGTCCTACGCGGCGAGCTGCACTATACACAGCACCACCACTGTGATGACCAGCATGGTCACCACCACCGCGTCCAGGAGTTGTGCCGCTGCAGCCCACGCGCCACTCTTACCTGACGATGACTCCTGGAATGCAAATACAAATACAAATACAAATTATTTATTTATAACTCCATAGTTACAAGTCAGAATACGTCATGTACATGTATTGTTTACAATAGTAAACTTAATAATTTAAGTTTAAAAGTATTGTACTTATATAAAGAAAAATTCATTATGAGATACAATGCAATAAAGATTATGTCAAAATTATAAATGTCAATAATATCAAATATATGTCAAAAGAATCTTTAACTTATTCATATGTCCGTGCTGTAAGAATTAGGTATGTTTAGTTACTAATGTAATGTCAAGTTTGAGGTAGTCGTCTAAGTCATAAAATAATTTCTCGAACAGCCACTTTTTTATCCTGGTTTTGAAGCATGCGGTGGAGGGTGCATCTCTCACGGTGGCGGGCAGCCGGTTATACACCGCGGGCCCGAGTATGTATACCATCCTCTCTGATTTCACTAGTCGATGTGACGGCGTTACAAGTAGGTCGGCTTTTACGTCGCTACGCAATCCCCATGTTCCCTGGACACCCCTGCGTTGGTAAATCTCCAGATGCTCGTGTGTGAACAGTGCAATCCGGTAGATTAATTCACAAGGTAGAGGCAATATCTGACTCTCTCGGAACATATCGACGCACGACACGATATCTGATTTCCCAAAAATGGCTCTGACGGCTCGTTTTTGCAGGACAAAGACTCTATCACTATCACCAGCTCGGCCCCACAGCTCTAGTCCGTATGTGATCACACTGTGTACAGTGGCAAAATAACAGGAGCGCACCACGCTGCGAGTAGCGGTGCTCGCTAGCCTCCGAAGGGCGTAACACGCGCTAGATAGCTTGCTGCACAGCCCTTCTATATGCGTCTCCCATGTCAATGCACTGTCAATGTGGAAACCTAATAATTTTGTACAAGGGACCTGCTGGAGCGCGGTCTGGCCGATTACTACTGAATGCTTTTTTGTCGCATGACCGTTTAGAGAGAACGCCATGAAGTTTGTTTTGTCCTTGTTCAGCGCCAACCCGTTCGACCTAAACCATCCGTCCAGCTTGTTAGCTATCGAGTTGAGCTTTATCTCGAGTAGAGCATGAGTCGGGGCGCTCACTACGCTCGCGACGTCATCTGCATACATGTAGATCTCGGCTCCCTCGATAGAGCTGGGCAGGTCGTTCAGGAGGAGGCTGAACAAGGTGTTGGAGAGACAGGAGCCCTGGGGAACACCCATAACATTCTCTATTTCCGTAGATACGGCGCGACCTTTGTCACCCACGACAACCTGCGTTCGTTTTGACATGAAGGAGGTCAGGATGGATAGAGCCGGGCCGCAGATACCGTAGAGTTCCAATTTATTAGCTATAAGGCTGTGGTCAGCTGTGTCGAACGCGCGGGAGAGGTCGCAGCAAAGTAGAGCCACCTGCTGCTTCGACTCACGCGCACTTAGTATTTGCCACAACACCTCACGCACCAAATCAGTGGTGGCGCGACCGGCCCTATACGCATACTGCCTCTCTGAGAGTATGTTGCGCTCTACCACAAAATTCAGGAGTCTCCTATTCAATCCGACTTCAAAAACCTTGCTGACAGCAGGGACTAATGAGATAGGGCGGTACGACTTGGGATCGGCTTTTTTGCCTTTCCCTTTGTACAAAGGACTTATCTTAACTTTTTTTAGAGCTGCAGGGTACACGTTTTCCCTCATACAACAGTTGAACAGGTGAGCAATAACGTGCGCCACTGGTCCAATTGCTAACCTCAGTGTGCTTGCCGATAAGCCGTATATGTCGGTGCTCTTTTTCGCAGCAATTCGCTTGGTCCCTATTGTGAATACCTCGAATGGGGTAAAAGGTTCCAGTCTAAGAGAGACGTCGCTAGCCTGCATCCCACTACTAAGCACCGCCATCGCGGTAGCACTATTGGCGGTGGGCGCTCCACACTTGCTCGCAGCAGTCACAAACTCGTAGTTCAGGGCGTCCACAACTTCTTTCTTGGTGACAAATGGTTGACCGTTAGCATCTCGGACCAACTCTGTAAAGTCTAGCCTATCGCGGGTACCGCGGCCGAGCTCACTGTTAATAACACTCCACATGCGTCGTGGGTTGTCTCGTATTATGTTCGAGTAGTAGTCAACCCGTTTTTCTTTTAGCAGAGAGTGATACTTAACTGAGAGCTCGTCGCATCGCGTACACAGTGCGTCATCCGCGGGAAACGTTTTCCTCAGACGGAGGGCATCGTTGAGAAGATGCTTGAAGTCGTGGATGTCTGCGTCTACCCAATGTAAATTCCGACTTAACACTTTTCTCAAAGGGAAACATATGTTGAATGTATTGGCTATAATATTGGTTGTCATTTCAGCTAAGGACATGCAACAGCCGTTTGTTTTGTTTATTATACTTTGCCAGTCCACAGATTCAAGTGTGTTAGCGAAATTCACCTTGTTTGCCTCAGAGAACGTCCTGCTCATGCGGTGGGCGGGCGCGGGCGCGGGTGCGACATGACTCGCCAGTACAAGGCGTTGCGCTTTGTGGTCGCTGAGCGGGCGCGTGTCTATATTTGCAACCTCAGTTACACGTTTCGCATGTACATTAGTATACACGTGGTCTAGTAACGATTTACGGCCACGTACATCGGTACGCGTGTGGTGATCTATGAGTTGCTTAAATCTAAAACTATCGAGCAAGTCTGCTAGCTGCTTTTGTTCGTCAGAGATTGCCAGTAGATCGATGTTAGTGTCTCCCATTATTACGCAATCTATACCCTCAGCCGATATCTTGTCCAGAAGCAATTCGAATAAGTCGAGATAGTCCTTGTGGCTCGTTGCATTCGAGTGATACACCCCTACAGCTAGAATGTTTTCCTCCAGTAAGTGCACCGCGCACACATCGAACATTTGTTCAACTGACAAGTCGCAATAGTCTTGCCTGTTAACGGCTAACATACCAGACCGTACGAAGATGCAACTCCCACCGTGTGCTATTTTATGTCTACAGCTATATGATAACAAATCAAAATTACAGAGTGTAACAGAAATCAACTCATGTTTGCGAAGCCAGTGTTCGGTAACCATTATTAAGTCGCAGGAAAGATCCTTTGTCAATAATACCTCGAGTTGTTTCGTTTTATTGGTAATACAGCGGATGTTTTGGTGAGAGAATGTTAAAAAAGGCTTCAATTTACATTGTCGCGATAGGGGCAGCGCGGGCTGCGATAGCGTACGTTGCCTGTTTGAATGTGGTGGGGCTGACGGCAGCGGGGGTGGTAGTAGCGGCTGCTCCGGTGATGGTGTTCGTGTGGCTGGAGCCGGCGGTGATGGTGGCGCCGGTGTGATCACGCTGGCGTCGCTGCCGGTCGTCACTTCGGCGGGGCGCACCTCCTGCGCGCCCGCCGCTTCTCCGAAACCACTCACTGACTTGCACGACTCTCGGCCAGTTTTCAGCAGACATGAAGAACTCAAACGAACTTTCTGGGACTGAGATGCAGAAGGATGAGTAGTGGCTATGTACAAGTTTGAGTTTCTCTATTTTGTAGCTCTCACTAGGCTTTTTCCGGCACATAAATGACTTCACTGTTTCCTCGCTTATCTCTGGTGCAAACCGACAAACATGTAGTTTGCGGCTGCGCTCAACAGTCTTGAGTTCTTCGTCATTCGCTCCGCTGCCCACAACGATGGTTCGCCGACGTTGGTCGCTCCTTCTTCTTTTTTGAGTCACTTGTACCCAGCCCCCCTCATTGACATCAAGCACTGGCACGGTTGTTGTGTCGCTCCGGGAGCCGCGCTGGGTTGGTGTCGCGGCCGACTGTTTGGCGGCGGCACGGCGCTTGTTTCCGTCCGAAGGACGTGATGTATGTAACCGATCACTATTGGTCACACAAATAGCAGTCGTACACGTATCGTCTGATGTTTCCTTACGGGTAACGGTCTTTTCGGTAGGTGAGCACATTGCTCTCAGTTTTTGTTCAGGCACTACACATTTAGTTTGCGAGGTCATGGTGTGGCCAACGTTTTGAGCTTGAACGTCGTCATATGTAGTTTTGCTCATATTCTCGTACCTGGATACTACCCCTAACAGAGTATCAACAAGGCTGCTATATTTTTCTAAGTTTGAATTCTGGTGAGTAATTGTGGCGACCGCCTCGCTCAGTCTCTTGTCACAGCTTTCAATCATAAAAAGTACTCGGCTTAGCTTTGTATCCTGACTCAAAAGTTCTTCACCTACTTGCTCCCTCATAGATGTCATCTCGAGCCGCACTCTGTACAATTCTTGCGTAAATGCTGTAGTGTCTACTGTGTCATTCGCCTTCATTGGTGGGTTCTGTAGAACTTTTGTCCTTATCGTCACAAACGGCTCGCGGTGTTTTTTTGGTACACCAACCGGGGTTGAACTATTATCGCCTCCCCTTTTTTTGGTGCATGTGCACTCAGGGCAGATCCATTGCTCACGAATCTCAGGAGTCGCGTTTTTATTATCGCCAATACATAAAGAGTGATACATCTTACAGCAATGCTGTACACTGCATTGCAAGTAGTCTTCCGTATCACTAATAGTACAGCGGCAAGCATCGCAATCCATACTGCTAGTATTAGAAATCGTAGTTCTCGTAGCAAAATAAATACTGAACGGTGCGCGGCTGTAGGTGTAGTTCGTAGGCAGTCACAGTATACGACGTGAATGAAGACATTTATGAGCTGCGACAAATAATCACGTAATGTTTCTGGTCTGTTTCGCATTCCAATTGGATTCCAGTCAGATATAATGTTTTTTTTTAAGTGATGCGTAGATTTTCTCTCGGTTATCAGATATTGTGAACTGGAATGCGTGGAAAACGACATGTTTGAGGGCTACAAAATCCGAGGACATGTGCACAATGTATCTGCCCAAGGCAACTCACCTAATGGATCGTGCAAATCTAGAGCGTGTTTACACCCTAACATCAGGGGGGCCGGGCAAAAGGAAACCAATCCCACGTAAAAAATATAATTCTGTCTGTCAGTCAAAGCTTACCTTCTTGAGTCATAATATCTCCCATCAATGCTTAAGGTTATAATCTTCAGTATTGAGGAATAAGACTCAAGGAAGAGAATTGGGTCATAGTAGACTGTTACCGGGTCATGTGCAAACGCAGTGAAATGCGTAGACAGTTCACTGAGCAGTGAGCGCAGCAGCGGCGGCGGCGGCGCGGCGCGGGCTGCCAGCGCGCCCGCCGCCGCCGCGCACAGCGCCGCCAGCCCCGCCAGCGCGCACAGCGCGCACTGCACGCGCACCAGCCGCGGGCACGACGCAGCCGCCGGCAGGTTGGACATCGCTGTCACCAGCCTGGAAACATTATATACTATGTATTAGTGAAATCGCAAAAGTTCGCTTGAGTTGTATCTGGATAAAAATTTGCCTATGAATTTTCAGGGCCATATCACCATACCAAATAGCACTAAGAACCGCGTGGATGCGAAATAAACAGAGCAACAACACAATTTCACATAAATGCATATAATACCTAGTCAGGTCATAAGTATTGTCACACAGTAAAAACTTTTCTTTTAGAATGCTGGCCACAAAAAAGTTTATTGAATTCGAATTTCGAATTGTTTATGAAAATAAAATTGTATACTTTTTAGAATTTTACTCATTTTTAAATATGGAGTGGACACTTAGAGAAGACCGTGTTGCAGTTATTGCATTGCATCTTTGCGGTTACGCGCCAATTCAAATTTTTGACATACTGAAAAATTTGAATATAACCAAAAGATTCGTTTATCGTACCATCAAACGATACATTGAAGACTCTAGTGTAGATGACAGGTCAAGACTCTAGTGTAGATGACAGGTCAAGAAGTGGTCGCCCTCGGTCTGTTAGGACTCCAGCAGTGATAAAAGCTGTGAAGGCGCGAATTCAAAGAAATCCCAAACGTAAGCAGAAACTTTTGGCCCTTCAGATGGGGTTAAGCAGAACCACGGTGAAAAGGGTGTTAAATGAAGACTTAGGGCTTCGGGCATATTGAAGAAAAACAGGACATCGTTTGAATGCTCGTCTAATGGACCTGAGACTGAAGAGATGCCGCGCTTCGTTGAAGCGGTACGCGGGAAAAAAATATCGGGAAATTCTTTTTTCGGATGAAAAATTTTTTACCTTAGAAGAGAGCTACAACAAACAAAATGATAAGGTGTACGCACACAGTAGTGAAGAAGCGAGCAAACGTATTCCGCGTGTCCAACGAGGTAATTTTCCATCCTCGCTCATGGTATGGTTGGGAGTTTCTTATTGGGGCTTAACGGAGGTACATTTTTGTGAGAAAGGTGTAAAAACGAATGCAGTGTGTATCAAAATACAGTCTTGACGAACCTTGTTGAACCTGTTTCTCATATCATGTTCAATAACAAGCACTGGGTATTCCAACAAGATTCGGCGCCAGCTCATAGAGCGAAGAGCACACAAGACTGGCTGGCAGCGCGTGAAATCGACTTCATCCGGCACGAAGATTGGCCCTCCTCCAGTCCAGATTTGAATCCGTTAGATTATAAGATATGGCAACACTTGGAGGAAAAGGCGTGCTCAAAGCCTCATCCCAATTTGGAGTCACTCAAGACATTCTTGATTAAGGCAGCCGCCGATATTGACATGGACCTCGTTCGTGCAGCGATAGACGACTGACCGCGCAGATTGAAGGCCTGTATTCAAAATCACGGAGGTCATTTTGAATAAACTTTATTGTCATAAGAATCTATGTTTTGTTAGGTTCATTTTGGTATATAGGTAAATGGTAACATAAAGAATAAAGTTGTTTCAATTATTTTATATTAAACATGTGACAGAATTTATGACCTGACTAAATATAATGTGTCAAATCACAGAATGCAGAGTACAAGTAAATTACACTTTCTGAACAGTGAAAAATATCCTTAAACCACCACGAGCCTACGAGGATACCACCTAGCGGAGGAGAGTGAGGAGACCAATATCTAGCAGTGGCAATAGTTGAAGATAATTCACTTGTAACTTACCACATGGCAGCAATAAAAGCGGCGGCAGCTGCGAGCGGCGGTCGTTGCGCGTACGGCAGCGCCGCCGCCGCCAGCAGAGTGAGTGCGGCCGCTGCCAGCACCGCACCGCCAGCCGCCGCGCGCGCGGCGCCGCGACGAGCTGCTGACACCTGCAAATATAATTACATCCTCTATTTAACATTCATCATGCCATTCCATAAAAGCAAAAGTATGTTAAATGGTTTGTTTGTACCGCTTTCATGCCGCAATCATCGAGACTTTTGGTATGATGGCAGTTTAAAGTCCCGATATTGACATAAGTTTCTATCTATCCCAAAATAACGGGAGCATAGCCGCGGGCATCCACACATGTACAAATATGTACAAATTCTGATTGTTAGATTATGTATCCCGTGTAGTGAGGCCGGTCGGGGTCGATCAAATTTGTGAATGACCCTACAAGTGGCTTAAAAACACTGGAAACCATAGTAATGGTTTGCAGTTTCCAGTCTCTCTTACGGTCTTGTATCATGTACTGTAGACAAGTAGTTGCCGGATACTGACCGTCCACGAGACGACAGGTACGTCACCGTCCTCCCCGCGTGCCCACGTGGACAGGACTCCCACCACGCTCACTATCTCCCACGAACCACTCTCCACCACCAGGGAGTGCTGGAACAGAGATAGGAATAAACTAAAAAAAGATAATAACATCATTCACATTGTTCGGGGAAAATTCAGTGGGTAGACCTCAATTGTCTGCCATACTCATCCATGTTCTGCTCGCAACATGTTGTATTTGCTATTTGGAAGATATTTTAAGCATTATTTTCGTACGTACCTCAATAAGTGTGAACCTACCGCGTAGTCATTAACAGATAGATCCAACTCGTCCTGGTTGTGTGTTCGGGAGGCGAACTTGAAGACCGCTCGCTGCACATCCCGCGGCCAGTCCTGCAGCTGCAGCGTCAGCGGGACTGACAGCGCCAGGCGGTGTACAGCTGCCACGGTGCCGTCCCCCGTGAGCCGCGCGCGGAGCACGGCAGCGCCCGGCGCGCGCCACCCGCCAGCATTCACCAGCTCGATGTCGGGAGTCCAGAGTCTCTCGGCTGGTACCAGCAGGCTGTCTTCAGACCAGCCTGACGTGTTCCATGTCAAACGACTGTCCACCCAAGTCTGGAATATATGAAGTTGATAAAGTAAGTATAACAGAAAGATTTGTGTATTTTAAAATTCAAATGACCGGTCGGTCCATTGTACCTATCCTCAAACCAAGATATACACAGGAGCGATGACATCTTTATAAGGACAGATTCATTTTATTAATTGTTTTGTTACGTTCATGATATAATCCACACTGCAATAATAAACTCCACATCTACCATTTAAATATCCGCTAGCAGTTGCGTAGTACTAGCTACATCATTCACAGTAACATGTCGGACAACCATCGCAAGCGACACACATGTTCAGCCTGCGGGGGAGCTTCGCGGTCGTATTCTGTCAGCAGTGTGTCCACAAATGTAGACAAAGCTGGCTAGCGTGATCGTGTGATCTACCATCTACATAAATAATACTAATTACTAATGTTTGTATTATGTATTCTGTGCTAATGTTGATAATGACTTACCATCTTGATATCCGCTAGTAGTTGCATGGTACTAGCCACATCGTTCACAGTGGCGTGTCGGACATCCATCGCGAGCGCCACACTGGTCTTTGCCTGCGGGGGAGCCTCCCGGTCGTACTCAGCCAGCAGTGTGTCCACAAATGTGGACAGAGCTTGGCTGGAGTACTCGCCTACTGCTGGGCCTGGCACTGCGGGAAATAAACTATGCTTTAGAAGCCTATTTTTATTTATTTATTTATGCTGTACACAATACAATTATTACATTTTAGAACTTATTCTAAACAAAAAAAAATTCATTATGTGACCCTGTTGCTTGTTTAAAGTTTAGGGCATATCACTAGATCTTATGACACGCGAATTTCTAAAACTAGAAATGAGTAAACATACTGCATTGAAAACCTGTTACTTTTGTTTCTGTGGCCATTCGGTGGTGTTACAATATTATAATAACAGCCCACGTAACACATGTATAGAGTTAGATGCTAAGTAGTAGTCCTAAAAATATTTTCTCCTTTTGCCAACACTGACGATGTTTCTCTTAGCGAAGTCCCTAACTTATGGGGTTGGATCTCGGTTCATAGTTTTGGTATCACTTTAAAGCGATATAACATTATCTTTCTTCAGATATTGCTAAGAGAGGAGTTATCACAGTGTACTCACCCAGCCAGAGCAGCAATAAGGTGGCGGCCAGAGCCATGTTGCAGGACATGTTGACCGCTGACTGCTGCACAATCACTGCACAGCTTACCAGATAAAGGCAGGGGTCGATAACTTTTAGATGCTGAAGAAGGTTTTATTTTGAACATGTCCTTGCACGATGTATAATATTAATATACATGAGCTGTTTTCTATTGTAACTAGAGCGTTTATAGGATATCTCTTCAAAATGTTAATAAAATATTACTTGAAGAAATAGGAACTAGGCCACAAACGAACACGTCTGCTATCTACCCTTGTTTAAAATATACTGACTCTCGTCTTTCTCTGAGGCTGCTATATGGCAACTCTTCTGGTCTTGAGAAATGTATAGAGCACCGACTTGCACTTGTACTCTAAAAGAAAACTTCCTTTGTGACTACAGAACTGCTACACCGTAGCTAATTCAACTCCGCTACCGGAGAGCGAATACGAAGTTAATACTTTATGAAGTATACATTTGAAAATATCGAAGTAAACTATCTAGTTTGAAAGTGTACTTTAAAAAAATGTTACTATAAGTGTCTACTGGTAACATTTTTTTTTACTATTGGACGGACATGGTTAACTTATGGTTTATGACCTCTGAACTGAAGCTCTGCGTGGGCCGCTATCGGCTGGCATCCGCCGCTACAAGGGCACGCAGTGATTAACTAACAACAACAATATAAGCTGCTAAATAATACTTCTATTTATCTAATGGTATAATGATAATAATGATCACTGCTCATTCCTTAGAATTATAAAATTTTACAAATAAAACAACTAAGTAATATGAAAAAGAGGAACTTTATTGTAAAACAAAAATAATAAAAGTAAAAACTTAACAATCTAATTATGTCTGAAAACAACAAACATTGTTTGTAAACTGGCTGAGCCCCTGGTTTCATTCACGCTTTGTATAATACTTTTAGAATATTTTTATTAAAAAATTACTTTTACTTCCTTTGAACCTATAAGTATTAACAGAGGTAATGTAATGATATCGAGACAAGAAAAGTAATAGATATGAACATACATATGTAATGTATACGTAAATAAGTAACTTTGTAAATGTATAGAGGTAACATAATCCACCGTTACTTTGAAACTATGTCTAAAAAATAGTCTAGATTTAACAATTTACTTAAAGTGAAACAAAATGTAACTACAAAGAAGTAAAAGCTTTTACTTATAAAAATATTGTAATTTATGTTTAAAAGCTGCCTATGATATGAACAATTTGTACACGTTATCTACTTAATTATAAAAAATCAGTATAAAAAGAAACTTTACCCCTATCTACTCCATCCAACCAAAAAGTCCTATTAAAAGCATAAATATAAAATAGGATTATTAATAGAATATTATAAATGCAAAACTACCCGTAGAATTAATTAAAAATCAAACTCGATAAAGGCCTGGAAACTTAAACGATAAACAAAAAGTAAAAAGAAAAACTAATAAGTATACATATAATATCTAAGTACTAAATGACAATTATAAACCACGTCTATGCTCAGTTATTTTCACATAAAAACGCCTACTTACTCAAACTGTGTCACCTTCATATTGACTCGTGCCATTTAAATGTTAAACCATTAATATTTTATTCTAATTTACAAGATAGTAATTCTATGTACTTATACCTATTCTCTAGGAAACACTCATCCATGAGTATGACTATTATATGCATCATAGAATAGAACCACTGGATGTATGAAACAAAGTTATATGATTATTAACACCAATATACAAAGATGGACACAATTGAAGTCATTTTGCAGGTTATTTAATCAGCAAGCGTTTTGGAACCTTATGTAAATAAATATCCAAGAAACTTGGTAATTTTTTTGCTGAACCGGATTCGATCTTAAACGTTATGCTTCCAGATGGCTCGGTCGCAGCAACAGCACTTGATATAAGCAATTGGTAGACGACAACTGTATATACTAAGTGTTACCCAACAGTCTTACAGCTGTATACCTATTTATAGAAGTTTCTTGTATAGGTAAAATGAAGCCTGAATTACGCACAGGTGCACCAAAGTTAGGCAACAATTTAAGCTACAACGTATTGAAACATTCACTCATACTTGAAGTCAATTGTATTACAGTTCATTATGCCGAAGGAGGTTGTGGAGGCCCCTCGTGTCCCGTCGGGGCGGAGGCTGGGGCTCCGGTGGCGGAGGGCGGAGGCGTCAGGTAGTGCCAGTAGGGCGGCGCGTCGGGCGCCTGGGCCTGGCACGCAGCTGTTAGGCCTCCCCAGCTGAACCGGTATGCATAACGCTTGCCGTGCACCTGGAATGATGAATAGTTATTTCAAGTTTTTTTTAAAGTCCTATTTCAAAGTTAGTAAGTAGTTAATGTTAAAACTAAAATTCCTCGTTTTGTTTTAACTAGATGTGCGATTATATTATATGTCATAAATACCCTGGATTTTGATGGCATAGAATTTTTGACGCATAAACTAAAATTGAACTTAAATCACTGGATAGTAAAACGAATTAAATAAAGTATACATATAATAATAACAATCTAAGGCCTCTGTATTGAAACTGTTGTTGACGATCACTTTCATCAGGCTTTTACTTTTTATCAGACTCGCCTTCTTGATTGTTATCCTCTTACATAGAAAATATATTTTAACAAAAAAATACATAAATTTTAAAATGTCGCTAGAACGTACCTTGCTCATAATATTCTTATCGTAGTAGTACCGGAGCGCGCGCGACAGTTTATCGTAGTTCATGTTGGGTTTCTGCTTGCGGCGCCCCCAGCGGCGCGCCACCTCGTCCGGGTCCGCCAGCCGGAACTCCCCGTCAGAGGGCGGGCCCTCCCAGCAGATGCCGGGTGCTCCAGCGGCCAGCTCTTCCAGCAGGAACTGCCAGAGCTGCACCTGCCCGCCCGAGCCGCCGCCGCCGCCGCGACTGCTCAGAGCCGCCGCGTAGCCATCTGTAACGAACAGTTATTGATAATGTCTTTTAACAGGGTTACAAACAGAAAAATAAATAATTAACGGAAACAGTCAAAAGTAACCCGCGTAAACATATAATGGATACTTAAATCAATCAAACCAATATTAACTAAGAAACAATACAGAAATGATAAAATGAAAATATACTACTATTTCTTCGTGTTCGTGCTTCTTCGTAGGCTTCTTTCGTAGTGCTACGTCTCATTAAGGGTCGTAGAGTAAATATCTTGCTCTGAAATTGCTTTGAGTGGGAACTTGACAAGACTTTAATTTAGGATTTGTATTTTATTCCTAAAATATTATCTTCATCACTGAGAAATTTTCTATAATATTATCAATAAAATAATTATCAATACGAGTACAATAGTAACAAACTTAAAGTTATTAAAAATCCCCTCTAGCTACAGCACTAATTGAACTATTTTATCATTGTATTTTTTTTTATTTGAAGTAGTCAGAAGTTATATATTTTTTTTCCTTTTTTTGTTCTTTCTTATATTCATTGAATGTTAATCTAACGGGAACACTTTAAATTTCATCATTATGTATATAAAAATATGTTTTTAACAGATATTGCTGAATTTGTCGGCACATAAATAATTAATTTTGTTTACACAATTCATCACTGACCGTGATAGAAGTGGTGTATGCGCCTCTGCTCCACAGGACTCAGCCACAGCATCGCTACCACATTACACTACCATCATCACATCACTCCAAGCATCACACATCACACTAATTTACACTATCCAAACATATGATAGCTTTATAGGTTTATAACTAACACACTGAGTTTATGTTCCACTGTAGATGAATATTTAGTATGTTCTAAGCCATTTTACACCCGTTTAAGATATAGAATACCTAAGCCCTAAGCACTTCTAAATTAAATAAAAATAGGCCCCGCCGAATAGAAGCTACTTTTGCGGTGGTTAGGCTTTACATTTTTTAGCTTTTGTTTGTGACATTCGTTTTAAGATAATTAATATCTCCCTTGATTTTGCAAAAAAACACTTCAAGTTAAAAATATATAATCCGGATATGCGGGCGGATGCGGCACCGGAAGCGGGCGAGTGCCGCCGGAAGCCGCCCGCCCTGGCCGCGCCCTGCGCCGCCCTACGCGGGGGCGGGATCACTCATTTACATAACACCACGTCTTACACTACTCTTTGACAGTCTGAGATCGCTTGAAACAGCTTTCAATATGTAAAAAGCAAATGTATACAACTTGTAAATATCATGTATCGAACCATTTAATTAATAAATATAATAGCATTTAACGATACTGATTGTTTTATAATATGCATTTTAAAAGCCACTAAATCACTGCTGCATTTTTGGTTCAACTATAGAAATGAAATTTAATTAATTATTTGTGTGCGATTGTGAGATTAGGAGAGACATTTTGCAAATACAAGAAAGGTAAGTTTTATATCTCAAATGTTTTGAATGTTGTAAATCTAAATGACCATATCCTTTGATTTTTATTTCTATTATTTCCATGTTATAAAGTGCAGATTAATGTATAATGTAGTTGAATCAGTAAAAATTTTAAACGTTCACGAATAAATTATTAATCGTTTTCAAAAATAAAGTAAATTATTTCAAGACACACGACATCATGACATTAAAACGTAATCGGCGATTACGCGCCTAAAGTGATGGGTTTATTATTTCCGAGGGGCAGAAGTCACAATCACTGAGTTAGATCAATGTGCAGAAAGCAAATAAAGGTTATCACTGGTGCCCCCTGTGTGGTGCCCCTGCTGAGTGGTGCCCCCTGGCGGCTGCTGCATGCATTATGCAAGAGTTGCAGTGCGGGCGGCGAGCATCTGATGATGTGTCTTTAGATTGCGATTTCAATTGTTTGAATGATGTTATTGTTTGATTTATCACATTATTTATTGACGTATCAACATCCTGTTACAGCTATATTTTTTTAATAAGATATAAATATAAAATTGAATTTGTATGATTATTAGATTATTGAGTGCGTTTTATACTATTATCAACAATTGTTAATTTGGAGTAAACGTATCTAACCTATACTTTATGCTTATGATTAAAAAAATGTATTTTTATGGAATTTAGGCGCCCTTAAGATACCTACCACATAAAAGCAGCCATTTACCTAAATCATAATTCACCAATATTTACGTACAGGGTGCAGCACCCTGGGTGCCTTTCTTAGTTTAAGTTCATGTTTAGCTAAATAAATAAATACCAAATACTGAAGATAGATAGTATTCTGATTTGACAATACATTGCAATAATTTTAATAGCAGTGATAATTAGATATTAAATTGATAGTAAGGAAGATATCTATGCATAATATTTATTTTTACCGACTGCTTTAAAAGAGGCAATCAATTTGACCTATACGTCTGTGTTATTATAAGAATTGGATAAATTTGAGTATGATTAATGTATCTTGGCTCCTAAACATCCGCTACATGTTATGAGAATGATTGTGAAGCTGATTTCTCGAAAACTATTATTGAGATCGGTGTGTTTACTTTTTTTAACTTTGGTATATATCAACTTAAAGAACAGTGAAAATTTTATCAAAATCGATTCAGTAGTTTATTTTTCAAAGTGCTACTTGTGCTAAGTCACGTATGTGTCCATTCATAATTAATTCAAATCAAATCAAATATACTTTATTGTACACCAAATAAAAAGAACATATTTAACATAAAGATGGAAGGTAACCAGGGACATTGGGCGACCTTATCACTAAAGTGATCTCTTCCAGGTAACCTAGTTTGGACAACACTAGAGGAAATCCGTAAAGCTGGCGTACTTAACACAATATTAAATAATTTAAAAATAAAACACAATAACAAATATAACATTCAAAGTAACAAACATACTTACACACAAAACTACATATTATACATTGAAGGATATCACACCAAAATAAAAAGAATTCAAATAAAAAGACTAACACAAACCAATTAACATCACAAAGTAGAAATGTAATGATTAAAAACCAAGCTCTGAAATATGGAAATCTGAAATATATTTATTGTTATTATTAATTATTATATGATGGTTACGTCAATCTATAAGTTGATAAGATACAATCAAAATCTACATTTTATGTACTTATCTAATTTTATTGATAAAACTGATCAGGAGACATAAAAAAAACTTCTTCTGTGGTGCAAGTGATACTACAAATTTACAAAAACAAGTAAATTATGTTACTTTAATATGTTACCTAATATTTCGTTATAGAATAGCCAACGGTGTCACAGTTTTCAATACGCCCAGGGGCATCTTGGCTTAATAGCACATAATTTCTGTTACGATATCCTATATCTAAGTGCTATAACCATACGTAGATTCGAGCAGTAAACTGTTAAATCACCCTCTAGATCTCTATTAAGACGGGGTGCTATGTGAAATCGACATTTCATAAAAATCTAATAAAATAGAAGTATATAAGATAGAGCTACATTTTTTTCAGTTTATATAATTTTGATTCAGTTTTAAGACAATAAAAACGCCAAAACACGATTACTACTACACGAAACTTGATAGGTTTTTTTTTTTAAATAGTTGTTTTGAAATATTTTTCACCTTTTTTTCCAAACGTAGTACAGATATTTAAAACAATTTAATTCTAGCTAAAAGGTAATTTTATTTAGAGGAGTAGAAAACCATAAATAGAATATTCTCAATTGCTGATTTTATATGAATTTATTTCGTCAAAAACGTCTGCATAACTGCTCAAATTGTGCAAAATTGTTTGCGTGTGGACAAGATTCGTCGACCGGAGCTATGCGCGCGATGCTCGCCCTTGCTCTCATGTTAACACGGCGTGGAATTGCATGCGAAAAAGCAACTGTAGGCATTTTTCCAAGCGCAAAGCGTTTTCGGGTGAAATATCGTTTAAGGACCAATACCCCAATTAATTTGTGTTTATCGGTATAGTTCAATAACTAATAACCATTATTGTCGTTAATTTATTATTGGTTTCCGAAAGCGGCGCGAAGTAATAAAGGTTTAATTCCAGCTCTTGTCAGATACTTCGGCCGATATACCTATGTAGTATACAGGGTTATTGATAATCAACTAAATGTAGGCACTTTACTTTAGAAGTAGATTTTTATTTTGTTCATATTTATTTTAGTAACTTTTTTGCAATCACACTAACAATTCTGGATTTAGATTTTGAAGTTCTTCAAAAATTCATCATAATTGTCTGATACAAAATGTTCCTTGATTTATAGGAAAATATCAGGTAGGTCTTGTAGGTGGTATTATGGAGGTATGTTTTTTTGGTAATTATTAAATGAACTTAATTCGGGGTTTCCACGTACCTAGGTACAACCTTGTATAACAATATAATGGTGGGCTCTGATGGCGTCCCACGCACATATTATAAATGACTGCAAGCCGCAGCCGGCGCTTCTTGGAAACTACACTGGCTGTGGTCTGTGGCTCAAGGCTTGAGCGGAGAGATTAATTTGTATGTAAGGTAAGCTTACAAATAACCTCAACTCATCTGATGTTTTGTGACCTACTGATAATTACCTAGAGATTTTTTTTGGTTAGCTCACAATTGACCACAACTCGTCTGATGTTAAGTAACCTTGTGGCCTACTGATACTGGCCTTAGTAAGAGATCCACCATTTTGTAATCGTAAATACCTATATACAGCATACAGGAAATGGTATGTCAGTCTTGATAACCAACCTAGATTTTCAGGCACATGTGCTAACTTAAAATTTCTTTCGGTTATGGTGTGTTTTAAGAAACACATGCAATCGTCAAATCACTTCGTTCAGTTGATAAGTTATGTGAACTACCTATGCGTGCTTCTTGTATTTTTTTCCAAATCTTATTCGCGCCAATAATTTCATCTTGGTGACGTTTCTTATGTTGTCGATCTTTTACGAGTATACGATTTACTCTGAAGATAAACGTTTAGATGGGCTTTTATTATTATCACAGAAAATGCCCAATTGAAATTCATGTCAACATGCATGTAAAAAAGAGTGCAACTTCGGAAAGGAAAATGGAGAAATTTTGTTCTAATTTAAAATAAGGTTTATTGGCAACCATAACGCCATGTTTATAATCGATCTATACACCCCGCTTTCGCCTACACTTTGTGCCCGGGTTTTCTCCTCTCGGAGGTAAAGGCGGCGCGGCAAGGAGGAGCCAGCTAGGCCCCGCCTCCTCCCCGCGGCACACCACTGCACAGGCCTGGCTCAGACGTCGCTAGGACGTGCTACAGTAAGTGTGCTTTCATGAAACCTAGGTCATATTTGTATGACATGTCATTTGTCAAACAATCGTCCCATAGAAAAATGATACGCACGGCGGCGGTGTTCACAAACAGTAACGCACAGTTATACCTACTCTCTACTCGATAGACGAATATCTTCTTCAGCCGATGGTAAAAAATATAGCACATACCTACCTACATATTATAACCGAAAGACTCAAATGCTAAATTAATGTACTTACCTAGAAGTAAAAGATAGCAAACATCAGGATTCTTACGTTAATTATTGTATTTTTATCTAGTGATTTTAATTTAGATAGATAATGGCAGTTGCTAAGGAATATATTATGTTCTTTTTAATAAGACCAGACAAGTTGAGTAATATAGTCACGTAACGATTAATATATTTATAGCCTTCATAATTCATTGTGAGTGGTCAAATGTATAATTCAGCATGTAATTGTGTTTTTTATTATTATAACGCCGAACTAAGAAAAATGCCAAAGATATCTCTAGTGTTAAAGAAACTGTTAAAGAAACAGTGTATCCGAGAAATATCTCGGATACACTGTTGACCACACTATTACACATGTGGCTTACATAACCAAACTTTGCAAAAAATTAGCAAGTGCCAACTTTGCTATATTTAAACTAAAGCCTTTACTGGATGAACCCTCAATTAAATCAGTATACTATGCATATGTACAATCACGGTTAAGGTATGCCATCACAGTATGGGGAAACTCATCAGAAATAATAAAAGTACTTAGAGCTCAGAAAAGAGTAGATAGGACAATGCTTGGCCTGAGGAAACGCGCTCCGGTCAAGCAGCACTTTAAAGAACAAAGACTTATGACTGTTATATCTCTGTATATTTACACATGTTTACTGGAGATCTATAATGAAAAGTCCGCGCTGAAAAAAGATAACCAATACAGCCTAAGGAATATAGTCTCATTGAGGTTACCAAAAACCAGATTAAAGAAAGTACAAAAACAAGGGATCTATAATAAAGTCTGTATGTTTAATAAACTGCCACATAGATTATTTAACTTGCCTCCAAACGCTTTCAAGAACATTATTAAAAACTTCTTTATTAACAACCCATTTTATACACTAAACGAATACATGAGATTGCCTTTGACAGAATCATCATTTGTGTATGACCAAATTGTTTGATAAGTTTACTAATTTAATTTAAGTATGTACCATATAATTAAGAAAAATGTAAATTGACTTGCCCAATGTAACGAGATGTTATAAGGTGAATAAATTTCTATTATTCTATTATTCAAACGTAGTCTCGACGAGTTTTGAACTTTTCATTCGCACATAATTGCCATACTATTAGGAAACACATTTTTTTTAAATAATGCATCTACGAATATAACACAAAATCTATTTGTATGACCATAAACGTGTCAATTTAAAAAGGTCCATACATATTTGTTATTAAAAAATCAATATATTGTTATGTGATATGAAAAATACGCGTGTGTTCTTCGGTGTTGATAATATATGATTATATGTATATATCAATGATATGACACGATTAGCTCGATTGTATAATTTTACTGCTATCATTGTCCACCTGCAATTCAAATACCTATTGATAAGGTTTCTCTTGTCACTTCCCTCAGTTATCTTTGCGAAGGAAGTGCGTACTGAATATATTATTATGCTTATGTTTTTTTCAATAAACATTTAAACTTTATGTTTCGTTTATTGTATTCAAGGATTTTAATAGTAGATATATTATTGTCTATTTATCGTTAATTATTATTTAACTATTTCTTTACATGCTACTTTTATCATATAATTTTCGCACCTGTAAGATAAACTTTTGTTATATATTTGAAATAAATTAATTTTGTTTTTATGCCTATTCATATCCTTAGTATTTTTGTTTATATAATCCCTGTAATCAAAAGCTACTAACCACGACAGGTTACATATAAACAGATATGTAATAAGTCATATAAATGACATACTCTGACATAAAACTATAATAGACTGGCCCAAGCGCACAATTTTTTAAGTACCATCAGCAGCGCATTAATACCATTGACATAATAGGAAATACATAATCTTGATTGTAAAATAACGAGGTACAAGGTTATTAATGGTAACTAACTTATACCTACTTCCTTACATGGAATTCAATTGACGGTAAATTATTGTGATCTATCCCAGATCTGGTTATCATGTATGATCTTTACCAAATAAACTGGGAACCGAGGTTGTAACCAATGAATACTAACTGCCGGCCAAATAATTTGCCAGCATCATGCATCTAAGATCATAGTTCTTACTGGATACCAACAGGCAGATTTTAGTCAAGTGCAAATGCTCGTTTTGGTAAAAATAGTCCTTTCATAGTTTATTACTAGGTACGTAGATAGATTAGAGTAAGTTAGCGAACATGTCGACAGTTAAAGTTCCCACGAGGTAGGCAGAGCTCCGATGGTCCGCATTCCGCGCGGGTGATTCAGACACTACCAGACCACTACAAGAATGTGAAAGCAAAGGAATCCGGTCTGGACAGCCTCAGCTCCTGCCGGATAGGAACCAGACAGGTGCCTAAGGAACTAAACCTTTCTCCGGGATTAAGTTTACTTATGTATATGCGTAATTAGTTTAACTATCATGATTGCTCATCCATCTAATGTTTTTTTTTGTGATATATCGTGTAACTAAAAATTTAGATTAGCATTAGCCGAGATTTGCATTTAGAACATATTTTTTTCCTTTCATAGTTAAAATTTAAACTGCCGAAATTCGGATTGCAACTAAATTAAGACTAATGCAGTCTTAAAATCTGAAATGTCTGTCTTTCAGCACAGAATACACAATGTTAGTCAGTTCTTGTAAAAGCATAAGAATCCGGTATGGACGGCTTCAGCTGCTGGCGTATAGAAAAAGAAACGGTGTCGGGAACCGTTTTTCCTCGGAAACATGTGTCATCAAGAATCGCTCGTCAAGTTAACGACCTTAATGCGATTTGTAATATAAATCTACGAAACTTAAAAGGAGCACATTAACGTCATTTTCTGATAAATACTGATAAGGTTAATATCTTTTTATTTTAACAAGTTACCGTAAGTAGTGAACCGGCAAAAACCAAACCAAATAAAAAGTATTACTTGCATTAATTTAATTTAACAAATAGACCAATCAACAACATACTTCTGAAGTATGTGATTGTTCGGCAGATTGCTAGTAGGTACTGGTGGAATGTAAAACCAAAGGAATCCTGCTGTGACAGTAACTATTTAATTGTTAAATAGGAACAAAAATAACTTACCCCGCAAACATACATAAGTATGTATGTGTCATCAAGCATCGATTGTCAACCATGGAAGTAATATATAGGGAAATATTACTGCTGATCCAATATGAGCAGAGCGAGGCGAAGTATGAAAGGCAGTTGTCTTTTTCTAACTAGGGTGACAATAAATTATATAATTAGGATATACCTACCAATTCATCTTATTACCAAATCGGGAGCAGTCTCTTTTGCGGTCCTATTTTACCTGCATCTTGCCAGTCATGATGATCCTTAGCTCTATTGACGCGTTAAGTAACAAACACCAACAAACTTACTTACAAATTGAAATGCACTTTAGTTTGTAACTTATAATAGTATCGATTCGGTTAATTGACAGGGAGGCAATGTGATCAAAATCATAAACATTTTGCAGCAATTACAATATTTATTAACAAGTTCACATTTGAATTGCAGTTGCCTATATCCTATATTTTTTACACTATCGTTTTCCTTGTGTTGAAACACAACTTAACTGAAACGAGTGATGGTTTAAACTATGTACACCAATATAAAGCAAACTGTATACAATACTAAGGAATCGTATGTGAAACCATGGTATAAGAATATATGACTTGGCTACTTTTTATCAGCACTACTACTAATAGCTACAAATCAATTACTAAATTTTTCTCACCACGGCAGGAATTGGGATAGCGTCTTTTTTTAACAAACAATGAGAATTTGGAGTATTAAAAGATTTTGGATCAAAGTGTAGACTGCAAACTTTGGAGAATTTTGTAATAGGTCGTGTAATATTTAAATTCTTTTGCCAATTTATTTTGATGTTTTCATTTTTAGGTAAACTGAAAAAATATCATATTGCACAAATTATTTCAAGCACGAGAAAATATGGTCACCTTAGTCCCAATAATGTAATCTTACTTAAACTTTAGCATACCTGTAGAAAGATATATTGCAACCACTATAAGATTCATTTCTGCATCCCGGAACACTACAAGTTCTTACCATTTTGTTATTTTTACAATAAAATACATTTAAATTATTTTTACAAATTACATATGAAATTATTTTTTTCCCGCCATCTTTTGTCATATAATGTCATCATAATTTAATATTGCTTGTGTGAAAAATATAATAATATTAATTGGTTACTTATTTTATTTTGTGTTAATTTCACAAATTAATTCAGATTTCTATGTGTCAAGTAAGATTTATAATAAATAAAATTAAATAATATTATATATTGCTAAATATTACAAAACTTAAGTTGACAGTGACATTTATCACACATTATTTTTTTAACTGGCAAGCTGTTGAAGCAAGACAACAGCCTTCTCTATATGCCTTTCATTTTTGACCGATTTCACCCCCGATTTACCATTTATAGAAAATGAACTTTAAGTGTAAGAACATAAGGTTTCTATTCATATAAAATTTATTTCACAAAACCAAAGAGAGAACAATCCAGAGGGAAAGAGAGGGATGATATAAAAAATCCTTGTTGTCAACATAGTTAACAGGTTTTTTGCCATTTGGTTTGTCATACATTCTGAACTCAACATTAACAACGTTCAGTGAATGAACACGTCACCCTTAGACTAACGTTTCATGGAGGAAAATCTTTTGAAATCATCTCGAAGTAATGTTCGAGATTTGAGATTTGAAAAGATTTATTATAACTAAATGAGATTACTTCTATCGATACGCAATATTTAATATGATTGTTTACTCCCATGCCTCATTTCTTTGTAAATCGAAAATTAGTTTTCATTTCTGTGGTTACGAGAGTAAGAGAGGGATGCAATCCTTGGTGGTTACTACCATTCATTTAATTTAATAAGCGGCTGAATTGTGATGAAATATGAAGTGCGTAAAGCCGAGGTGAAGTGTCGTATATCTGCCAGATCCGGGCACAAAGGGTGGAGGGCAATATGGGGGTAATATCTGTCCCGCATTGACTTGCAAATGCGCGGGGTCGCGGGAATCCAGCGTCCCGCGGTGAGGGATTTGCGACACCCCAAATTAAAGATCACGCAGTTAATGTAGACGGAACGTTTCAACTTCACTTCACTTCCTGCTTGACAGATTTTTATAGAAATTGTAGACCAAACTAGTAGTTTACCAGACTAAATATATCTCTCAGTTAAGGCGCCATTACCGCGTGAAACTTTAATTAACTGTTAGTTTCATATTTTCCGTCGAAATGGCTCGTATTTCGTTAAGCCGTCTCTTGTTGCGGGAATGCAACATTTCAACAAACATCCTTGCTTAGTGTTCCTCTATTGTTTTATAAACTTATCGTCATAAATGAAGTACTAACTGTAGGTATAGTTTATTCTGGCTTAATAAACAATTTGTAACTATAGGTACCTATATATGTAACTGTGAGCTGCGGGAGACGTTCCTGTTTTGGCTTAGATGCTTCATTTAGTACAGGATCTACTAATTGCTTTTAGAGTTCAAAGAAAAAAACTCTTGACTTCTTGGCAGAGACACTACCATGTATATATTGTATTTTACATTTGTCTAAAAAATAAATATTTCAGGACATATCACACAGAAAGCATAAATAGAGAAGAAATGTTGCATTATAAATTTTCAAAGGTTGTAACGTAAATATTTTAAGCATCAACGGTTTTTTACACCGTAAGTGGCACCGTTCTTGCTTAAAAGTATTTCAAAGATTTATTTTTGGTGCAGCCTCTCAGGTCACAAAAAAAACTAAACTGTCAATACATACTAATATACTTCATAATGAACACCCATGTAACTCATTTTAAGTAAGTACATTAAATTATAATATCCTGTTTTATTCGACGCATTTTTCGGTGCTCAAAATAAAAATAAAGTATTTTTTTCACAAAACATCAAGTTACAAACAACATAAATATTTGTGCAAAATGTAGTGATTACAATCTGTTACCTACTAGTAGGCAGGACCAACCATCTTCCTCCTGTCTCATCGTCATCCTACGAATTATTCCTCCCTACGCAGTTAACCTTTGGCCCGAAGGAGCGGCGGCGGCGCCGAATTTGGCGCTTATATCACATGAATAAGATGGCCCATGTGCTTGTAAGATAGCAGTGACGACTGTCATGCTATCATGATGCAAATTGAAGGCGCCGCCGCGGCGAGACACCCACTCACTGCTTCCAGGAATATCGGCCTGGTGGGAGTCTCACAGGACCAATAGAGACCATTTGTAGTCATGAAAATAAAGAAGGTACCAAGAACTACTTACAAAGAGATTAATAGAGAGAGAAATAATTTCGAAGAGTTTAGTAGTTTACAAAAATAGTTGGCGGTATTACGAATTATATATAACTCATATAAATAAGCGGTTAAATTAAGGGGAAAACAAATATATGACCCTGATAAAAGTTTTCCCACAGTGGCAACCAAAAGACCTCCAGTTAAACACAAGGTGACCTTCATCAATCAAATGTGAGGTGACCTTGTACCGTACATCATAAACCACAGGATTATCCACCAAGTAATAAAGTAACTCTTGTCGTGGGTGGCTTCAGAGTGTGGATTATTAAATATAATCCTGAGCCCGAGAGTTCTCGCCTCACGCCAGTGGGAGGGCCTGTGTCGGCCAATAGCAAGCCACGTTTAATAAACACCACTAAATTAAACAAGCCAAAAACCAGACAGACACTTATTTTTTTAGAACTCTATCTATATTTTATTTAGCCGTAAGTAGGTACATATGAAACATAATTATAATGTAATACATATATCTACAAGAGAGCAGAGATCTCATCAAGCATGACATATTACGCCAAAAATAACCACATTACTATATCAGAGAGCAAACGGAAAACTATAAGCCTGAGATTAATCAGAGTAAGTCGTTTATGTAAATTGCGAGTCCTATGATTGTGTAATATACTGAGCATCTACCTTACTAGTGATGTGACACATGTTTACAACTCTCCCACGGCGGCGTTACCACGTGCCACGAGGCGCCACAAAACAGCCTAATTAACTCATAAAATAACACTCAAATATACACTCTACACACCTCTAAATAAGATCTGAATTGGAACGCTGACAACAGATGTTAGATCTTAGTTTTCTTAGTTCTTGACTCAGAGCGGAACATTGAATCACTGTTCCGGGTAAATAGTGACTCACTTCCTCAATTTTACGGCCGACTGTGTACTCTAGTATTTGCCGTAGTATGTAATTGGCACATCTTGTGCAAGGTACACGTTAGTCAGATACTAAGAGTTAGTTGGAAAGTATTGCTAAATTGGTAAATCTCCCGAGTAGAGTGGTATAGATCCGGGTCAAGTTGCGACAGGCTGGTACCTACTGGTCGGTGACAGTCTGCCAGCCGCCGAAACTGCATTCAGAAGACATGTGTCTTAGTGAATTATTGGTTATTTTGTATCTGGTAATATGTATGATGCACATATTAATAATTTACGATGACCTTTTGACAATATAGTTTAATGCACATAATGAATGTGCCGAAATCTGAATCATTATAACATTACTAGCTGTGCCAGCGACTTCGTCCGCGTGGAATAGTTATAACCATAAAAACGGTTCTAGTGAGTTAATCTTAAAAGATAGAGATATACCCTTGCAGACATTTTGTTAGATCATTTCAAGAGGAATAATTTTTTGCTACATTTTTTCTTGATATCTTGAACCATTTTCGCAGCACACGCAACGGAAGCCCTCAAATATTAATAATTTTCCCCGTTTTTTTCACATTTCCCATTGTTTCTTCGCTCATATTAGTTGCAGCGTGATATTATATAGCCTAAAGCCTTCCTCAATAAATGGTCTATGCAACACAAAAAGAGTTTTTCAATTCGCACCAGTAGTTCCTGAGATTAGCGCGTTCAAACAAACAAACAAACTCTTCAGCTTTATAATACATATTAGTATAGATTGTAAGTGAAATATAAAGCCGGTCAGTTTGTTTGTTGATATTCGTTCCACCTTCACGCCGCTATTATTGAGGTATTGTTACTTATGGAACTTCGATCAGTTACATCTCGTATGCAAGTAGAACTGGATTCGGATCACTCACTTAACTTCTACATTTTATTCCGAAATAACGCGAGCGATGCCGTGGTCATCAACTACCAAACATTAAAATAAATAAAATCTAATTAAATGTAGCGCGAGGTGCCATCAAAAGATTATTCGAATCTTTAATCTCATTTCTCGCAAGTTTAATAAGGCCCAAAGAATCCGAAGTATTTTGTTTTGGTAGTATGTTGGATGGTATTCGCTGGATTTTTGGCGAAGGAACCGCATTCAGGCGCCAGGGCCGGTTACTCACTTCTACAATGATTCACACCTAGTGATCGACGACAGATGCTGGATTCTTTCAATTTAGGCAAACGTTCAATCGGTAAGTATTAAATAATATATACAAAGCCAGAGCTAAAGCAGCTAAAGTAGCTAAAGTAAAGATGTTTAAATAACTCACTCGGAATGCTTTAACTATTGTTATTTAAATTTCATTTATGTCCGAATATTTGTTTCTATACAGGTTTAATAAGGTACATTGTATGGAATATATCATATCTATGCATGTAATAAAGCTGAAGAGGGTCGAAAGTCTTAACATTGAAGATATTTAAAAAAAAAGTTTGGAGATACGTAGGTACTTCAAATTGATAGCAGAACACATTTCAACTACTTTTGTCTGTTCATTTGTATATCTGTTTGTTTGTTTATTTAAACGCTCATCACGCAAAAACGGCTGAACGGACCATCATAATATTTGATATAATAGGTAATATGAGGTCTTAGGAGTATCATAAGCTACTAATTATCTTGAAATAATGCGAGCGAAACCGCGGGCGTCCACAAGTCCTAAATAAATGTAGTGATTACTTTTTTGTAAATATTATATGTATATAGTAGCTAATGAATAATTTCGTCACTGACATTTATATGTAAATAAACACAAATAAACGATTAAATCAGAAACATAGGTACACTTATCTTTTTACGATGTCAAATTTGGCCAAATAATGTCCAAACAAATAGCTCGGATTGTCTTATCTTATCAAACTCATACATACATACTCGTAACAAAGAATGATTGCGAGTATCAGCACCCAGGGCAAAATAGTTATTAGTCATTAATCGTGATATATCATTTGGTGTTTGTTTTTTAGTTAAGGCAACATGGATTAGTACATCAAATTGGACTTTGCAGCAGGAAGGGGCAAGTGCAAGGATAATGGACTTCTGGCATGTGCCTTGCTTAACAACATATAGGAATTATTTGTTTATATTACAATTGATTTAATTAATTAATAATAAAAAATCTTCTTCTTATCGAATGAGAGTGGCCAACTCTGGTGTCAAGAGTTTATCAAGCCATGGCTCAACGACTGCCGTATTAGACAAACAGCAGGACCTACAATTTAACGTGTCATCCGACCTTCGGAACCACCCAAAATGGAATGCCACTTTTGGGTCACCCATTCAAGGACTGACCGTGTCGACATTTACTTAGCATTGGTAATCGCTTGCGATTGCCTCCGCTAGCTGAGCACCGGGCGCTTTAAACAAAACCAGAAAACTTGGAAAATATAATACATTTTTACATTTCATGTAACAATGTATTTCAAATCATTGGATATTTCTTTTACATGGCAGTGTATTTATTGACCCAAAATGTAAACATAAGCACTTACTACTTATTACTACAAATAAAAACATACTTGGGAAATCCAAAAAAAGGCTAAAATGCTCTAGCCCACTGCTAGAGGGCAATTTATATAATTTACAATAAGTTACGACCATTGATTTAGTTTCACACCCACTTTTTATGTAATAGTTTTTTCTTGTATTTATTATCATGCATGAGATGTAAACAGAATGCAATGGCTGCCATAAGTCGTGAGATCCATTATCTGATATCCAGTATCGGTCCGTTTCCGACACTTTCTACTATTTCCGACCTCCCGGGAGAACTGGTAGCCACTAGCTAGGCTAGTCTAATCTAACTAGAATAATGATAGCTTTTAACAACATGAAATGTTATAATATAATTGGTAAAAAGAGAATTTCATATTGGAACAAAATAATTTTAATAACCTGTGTAATCGAGGTGATATTCCGCATTTTGTTTACAAAAAATATAATAGATAGAAAAATAAAATTTAACATACAAATTCATGTGGAATCTACAGAAGCAAGTATTAACCCCTGTAAGTTTATGTTAGTTACCTACTAGTTTTATAGCAATTCCTTACATAATAGATTTGTAACGAGTAAAGCTTAAAGTATTGATACTTATAGAAAACATATATAATAATAAAACTCATACTATAAAAAACTGTATTAAACGATGAGTCACATAAATAAAAACCTTTACCGATCGCTTCCTAATCTCCACTTCCAGTCATAAGTGCGATAAAACACCGCTACCTGCACAACAAATAATCACAAATACCCCCATATTTAACACGATAAGAAAAATTAAGCAAAATGAGTAATTCTTGTCCATTGGCCGATATATTGTGACTCATTTGTATATAATACCATTAATGCCTCATTAACTGAGATTATTTGGCACGCTTCTGAACAAATTATGATAGAGATAGTCATCATATACCTACTCAAATGTTTTTGTTATATCAAGCTTCTCTTATTTTCACTAAATTTGTCTCATTTGAAAGTCTCTAATTAAATTAAGAAAAACTAAAGGACATTATATGAACGAATTTATAGTAATTGTCTGAATAAAATATAGTTATTTTTCTAAACTACAAAAGTACCACGGCCGAAACTTAATTACTTAATTTGAGTCAGTTCAGACTAGAATGAATCCCAATATAGCATACCTCACTATTGCTTCCTGAGTCCAAAGTCCAAGCTAATTTCAACACAGCCCGCGGCGCGGCAGCGTCAGTCAAATCTTAACCGTGTAATATAAAAACGGTTTAAAAAGCTAGTTATGTGTCGATTTCTTGGAAATCGTTGACTCAGTTGGCCGGGAGATGAATGGGTCGATGACTCATCGCACGTTCATTCATAATGATTTTGGCGCGCTTTCCATTTACGTTCACACAGATTTGTGAATGAAGTTTGGCGATCCCATGGTGCTTAACAATGTTGGTTGTGGTAGTAAGTAAGAAATACCATCAATGAATGGATATCATGGACTTTAGCTTCGTAGGCGTTTGCAACGTAGCGCGTAGAGGCGTAGCGCTACGGTATACTCATACTATGCTACGACATGGGTGTATCCATAAGTCCACGAAAACATTATTTTATAAAATCGTTCCACGAATGTTTTTTTTTAATTTCAATAAGTTTTTATGAAGAATAATCAAGGATTTTTTATTTCATCCCTCTCTTTCCCTCAGTATAATATATGAATACGTAAACAATACACCTAGAAAAATTTGGCCTATTTCTCTACCATCTACGTTGACACTATATTTGAATTTTGAATTGATATGGTGCGGTTTGTTTGAGTAGTAATAAGTTTATATATAAGAATAAGAATTTATGCAAATAAAGATAATTTGAAACTAACTAACTAAAAGTTTAGATATACAGCGTCTTACTTATAAAGTCAAATCAACTAACAAAAAAAATCATGGATGATTTTTCTCATATGTTTCTTGATAAACGAATGAAGTCTTTATATTTGTAAAAGTGTAAGTACTCACGAGTGTCTGCAGGGGTAGGCTGCGAGGGCACCTGGTGCTCGCGGAGCGGGGCGGGCGGCGGGCGGCCCGTGGCGGCCGCGTGCGCGTGCGCAACGTACGTGCGGTAGATGCGCGCGCTCTGCTCGCACCCGCCGCACACCTGCAATGTGCAAAGGGTTTCTTTAAAACAAAAATCAAGTGGAATAATCAGTAACCATCACATATATTTTTACAAAAGTTTTAATAATTACAGTTTACTGTATTTAGCTCTAGCAAAATTCTGCCATTTTACTCTCACTGAAAGATCACTTCGTAATAATTGTACAATACGTATGTAGTGTACATAAATTGAAGAAATGAAGCGCCATAACAGCTATTTTCTAATGCGACTTCAATTGATATTATGCAGTCACAAGAGAGGGATGAAATAAAAAATCCTTGGCAGTCACAAAACGTATTACTGTTGTCAGATTATGCATTAAAGTTGTTATAATATAAACAGCAATTATTAGAAAAGAAGAGACCTAGTTTAGATAAATAATAATAATAAAAGCGTTAATTTCAGACAGAGTCCAGATAACTAAACTATTAAACACATATTAATACAAATGTCCAAAATCTTATAAATGTCAAAAGAAGTAATTATTTATCTAATATACACACACAAAATTACAATCACAGCAAAAATTGGAAACAAAACAAATTATTTTTAAAAATATAAATTTACGCACACAAAATTACAATCACAACAAACAAAACATTCTAAACAACTATTTAACACATCGCCGCAATACGAAGACCCTAATCTAACCTATTTCCTACTAAAACATTTCTTTTAAACGGGTCATAGAACAAGTGTAGCTGTGCGGCGTGCGTTAGTATAGGGCAGTCGAGACGGGCAGCCACAACCCGCAAGATGCTGTTAGTGCTGCCTCGGACGCGGCTGAATATCGAGGTGGGCCGTTTGCGGAGTATGGCGTGGAAACCATAAAAAAACCGTCTGTTAAGTTACCATGGTTTATGCAATACAGTTTGGAGCCACACAGAGAAACAGCGAAGTCTTATAGGTCCAATAAGCATTTGTGAAACTAAAAATGTTTTTGAACGGTGTTTTACTCGTAACTAGATGTCATGAGTGAGTTGCAACAGTCACACAATTTGACTTGCTGCCAGTCAAGAACTTGGATTATTCCAGTTACTTTCACTCAATTATTAACTATGTTATTATAGATTAAAAGATGTTTTACCTGCAGCCAGTTGTCCTGAGTGAGCTGCAGCAGCGCGGCTCCGCTGGAAGGCAGCAGGTGCCTCCTCGGAGCCAGCACGCCGAAGGTGCGCGCCACGTAGCGCACGCAGCGCGCCACGTCGCGTGCGTCCCATTTCTCAGGGTCTGTGGAGTGTGCAATTAGAATAGTTTTAATACTTAATGTGTGTAAAAAAAGTTTATATCGGAAACTTCAAATGTCTAACTTTAGCTGAAACTTTCTTAATATCTCTTAACTAACAATCATTGTCACAGCTCAATGCTGAAGTGAATTTAAATTGCAAGAACTTTCAATTGAGTCTTCAACTGAAAAAAACACAATTGTATAATTTAATTTTTGTTCAACGGAAGAACCCTGGCACCGCGACACAGGGAATCCTACAGCGGTTGTCAGGGACACCTACGATGTTAACAAATGTATTAAGGCAAATAAAAATTCTTTTATCTTTATCTTATCTTTCTTAATAAGAGGCAGGATTGCCGGCTTGACTCCTACCGGTCTTTATTATTAAATTTGGTATATTTGACGTTGGTTAAATAGTAAATTTAATTAGTTGTTACTTCCTGTAAGTTTAGTTTGTTTTATAACTAAACATTTAAATTGTAAGCATGCTTGAACTGAAAAAGTATTCTGATGACAGTTATGTTAATAATGCCTCTATCAGAATACTGACATTTTATAAACAACATTTTATTAAAACTATAATAAATATGAGGTAAATTTAATAATAATAATTACCAAAATACCTAGTTGACTGGCTAGCTTAGTTGGCAGTGGCTCTGCCTTCTGTTCTAGGGTTGCGAGGATAAATTTACGGCAACAAGTGCTATGAAACCTGCTGTACCTGTATTTCCTATGTTACTAACAGTCGTTGTTTTTTTTAAACAGCAGCAATAAATTACAGTCATTTAATGTAAGTATATAGTTGTTAAAAAATTGTAAATTTAAATATTGTAAGTGAAAATGTTCGTAAAATTCACACTTATTAAGATTAAATTAAATTCTGCCACAAATAATTGTTCGTGATAAATAAAAACGTTTGAATTTTTTTTCGTGATTTATTAATAACACGACATGATATTCTTTTTGCAGTTTTTTTAAGTTAATGAATTATGGAAGAGTGCACGCACGCCTACTAAAAAAACGTTTACATTTTCTTTTTTTAAAGTAGGTAAGTATTTAGTTAATTTTTATGTTTATAGAATACCATAAATTTCAAAAAAATCTAAATCACATGCAACCATCAAATAAGGATTTCCATTGTAGGATTAACTAATTTTTTTATAGATTCAGCACAACACAAAAAAGAAGTATAGGCCCATAGATGTAAGTAGATTAATATAAGAGAATTAACTGACTACTTGAACTTGATTATTTTTATTATGCTGGCACACGGCTAGTGCTTCAGCACTAAGACTAGGTGTAACCATTCTATTATTTAGCCTTACTAAACATTTTCTAAGTGCCCTGTTTTTGTTGTAATTAGAAGTACTTAGTAAGTTTTGGTATTTGTTCCCTTATTTTTATGTATTATTATTGTAAACTATTTGTGTTTTGTGTCGCATATACGTAGGTACCTAATGCTAATTGATTTAGGCCATGTTAGGCCTGTGCGCGCGTGCTATGAGGTTTATTATGAGTTTGTACGTTGAATACTGATGTATTTTAACTGAAAATACTTTACTGGTTAGGATAGTGCTAGTACAGTACATACGTCAGTAAAAACAGAAATATCTATAAAAGATCCGTTTCAAATGTCCCTGAATAATTTTAGGTAGCCGTCGGCAAATACAGGTATATTTTTTGTTTTTTTATTTACTTTTTAAGCACTGTCTTGTGTACATAATGTCCTGGTATATGTTTATTTTATATATATATGTAGTTTAGAGACCTGTTTAAGGTCATTTACATAGATAAAGTTTTAAAATATGTAATTTGTAGGTACATGCATCTTATTAGTTAACTAAAATAGTGGTGATCAAGAAAATGTCATGCATATAATATATGTATGGGCCCTTCACACTCATTCTTCCAAGCGCAGGCGCAAATAGATCTCTCACTAGGGGTCAAATCCCGACTGCTTTACACTTGTTAGAGAATATTAGCACATCCACAAATCACACGAGCTTTGACATTTGTAAACACTGCACACAGAGCACACACACAACACTTGGAGAAGATATCCGAGTGAGGCAGTATTACCGGCGGGGACAGTCTCATCTCCGGAGTCGTCGGGGTCTTCTGGTTGGTCGTGAGGGTGCGCCGCTCTCGGCGAGGGCGCAGGCTCCATGCAAGCCTGTCGGGGCGCCATGCGCCGGGCAGGTCGCTGCTTCACTAGGCCGGGCGCGCCTCCAGCAGCATGTTTTTATGCGCGCGCCGCGTCACGCACGTGACGTCGTGGATTCGTCACCACTCGCCGCGCTCTCGCGCCGACGAGGAAAACGCTTTCTGAGAAGCTGCGAGTTGGCGCGAAGCTGCAACGCACCGCATGCACTCGCAGCTTTGCTCTTATTGTAAACTAGTTCTCTGATCACAAGGACAGCTTTTATTATATATTCATAAGAACCAAAGTACAATACCTACTTACCTGCTGTTTACAACATAGTTTGCAGAATAGCTGCATTGTTTGAATGCGTTACGCATCGGCGAATTAAAACCGTCCATGCATTTTGAACTGTATGTATTTATATTATACTCGTAAAATATATTTTTGTTTAGTATACAAAAACATACTACAATTTACTAGGGGCCCTAGAACGTTTTTTTTTAATAAAATCATATTGAATTAAGGTGAGGTGGGGTAAGAGGAACATACTTCATTTTCAGGAAAATATTTTGTGGTCTAGGAAGAACAGATAAAGTCTTACAAGATCTTTGAAACATACAAAACTTGCCTTTATGTTTTAGCTTCCCGTAGACAAAGTTTCATTGCGCTACTAATAGTTGTTACGACGATATTTGTGTAAATGTCCAAATTGTAAAAACGTCCCTCTTCCCCCTCAACTGGGGTAAGAGGGACAGTCGTTGTATTTCATACAGTTTAAGTTTGAATTTAAATATTCGTTGCTAAATTCTCGTGAAGTTCTAGGTAGAACTGCTTCAGTCAATATTGAATCTTACTGTGGTTGAAATAAGGTCTCATTTAGAATGTAAATAAAGTATAATCCAATTCGGGGTAAGAGGAACATACAGGTTCGACCAGGGGTAACAAACTAAAAATAACTGGACCAGTGATATTACTTTAGCTATTTAATCTCATACAAAAACATACAAAAAATAAAATTAAACAGTCTTATACCTTTTCCTTAGCTCATTACATGAAAACATTTTTGTTACATTAGGTACCTAGGTACATTTTATACCTTTTCATGTATACTAGTTAAAATGACATAATATTCAAAATATAGTCTTAATAGTCTTACCTGCCATGGGGTAAGAGAAACATATGTTCCTCTTTCCCCGTCAATAGTGACCCTCTTACACCAGCTAATGTTTTTTGAGGGTAGAATTTACAAGTGAAAGAAATTCGTATTATTTGTGGTTTTTAATCTAAAATAACTAATAAAACACAATACTTACAGTTTTCACGCTGTATATTCACCATAAAATTATTTGTATCAGTCTTTTTTGAAGTAATTATTCACTTGCAAAATAACGCGTCAAATTTGTGCTAGTCGAATTCACAACTGTCTGACGTTTAGTTCATTTTTGGCGGCTCTTGACTAACGTAGCGACATCTAGTGAAAACCGTTCAAACTAATTCGACTTTTCTGTTTTATTGACGGAGAGCTTAAAGTGATAAACTTTACGCTTTAGTTTACTAGTTATGGACTTGTGACCCTCTTGCCCCGCTGACCCTCTTACCCCACCTCACCTTAACAAAGTATTTTTAATTGGATATAACTATATTACTTCAGTAACTACGCCTACTAAATAAATAAATAATTTAGTTAACAATACGCAGATTAGTTTTACCCACTGACTAATACTGATTCTATAAGATGCATCCATTATGAGTCATACTTGTAATATTTTACTCGTATGTCTCATTGTCTATAGTACATCAGCCATCAACTAAACGTTGCTATGAAAATTGACGTAGGCGCTATGTACATAAACAATATTTTATTAGTCATATCAACCACCAATACATGCTTATCGCGGAATATAAATGAAAAAAGGAAAATATATTAGGTATGCTATACACGCTTAGCAAGCAAATTCAAGTTACTTATTACAGGCCCTAAAATCACCTATAAGTAGCCAATAAGTTAAGCCTCTTAATCCGACTGAATGTATTTTATTTATGTGAATTTGAATATAACTATGAATATATATATACCATCCAGGGTAAAACAATCTCATTGCTCCGAGATCAAGCCACGTAACAGAATAATATGCCATACTTTATATATATTTTACAATATACCTACAAATTTTTCATACAACTTTGCTCAATTTTCCGTTTTGGGACTTTGCTCACACAGTTCATTAAACATTATAAAAGCGTAGGGAGTAACCGCATCAAGAGCTAAATGACGTAGTGAAGGACCTTGGAAGAACGCATGCCACTAACCAGCAACACAGAATAGGTACAGAATACAACCAGCACGTAGGTACGATGGAAATCCCGAACATTTGTTACTATACATACCTACACACCTCAGTTTGTATAGAATATCATTGCCTACACACCCACATACATTTTTGTTTGTTCTAGTTTTCTTTTATTTTGAACTCGGTGCAATCATTACCTACTAACAGAATAACATGCCCGTGGCGCTAGTTTGACATTTATTTCGGTTTGTTAATATTGTATTCTATTCATCCCACATTTTTTTTTATTTAGGCTCAACATTGGTAATTTCATCCATACATTCATATTAAACCAGTAATGGTATATATCCTAAATGTGTTAGCTATTAAAGCTAAGCACTACGTGCTCACAATTATTATAATACACATAAGTACATACTCGTACCTAGGTACCTAACTTGCTATGAATATACTTACTTACTTACTTACTTACTCCGCTGGCGCAGCGACCCGAAGTGAGTCTTGGCCTCCGATACAAGAGATCGCCACCGGTCCCGGTCTTGAGCCGCTTCCCGCCAGTCAGCTACTTGAAGTTCGCGCAGATCTGACTCCACGGCGTCCTTCCAGCGATACCTCGGCCGTCCGACAGGTCGGCGGCCACTCGGCACACCGAGATAGGCTCTCTTCACGCTACGATCATCTCCCATCCTCACTAAGTGCCCCAGCCAGCGAAGTCGATGGGCCTTCGTCTCTCCCATAATATTCGGCTCACCCACCAGCTCTTCAATCTCCAGATTTTTCCTCAACCTCCAGCTACCGTCCAGCCCCTGAGTTGGACCCAGAATCTTACGCATGATCTTTCTTTCTGCCACGAGCAATTTCTCTTCTTCCTTGTGCTATGAATATAGGCTGTAAGTATACATTCTATAACTACGTAGTTAAAATGTAGGTAGCTTTCTGTAGCCTAAAATAAAGCATAGATAGGTACAAACTTTCCTTACCTACATGATTCACCAATCTACAGTACCTATAATGATTAATACAATTAATCGACCAACAATCAATCTACATGCATTTACAATAAATATCCAGTTTTTAGTGGGTACCTACGATCGGTGGCTCCCATATGAGTCATTGCTACATATTTATTTAGTATCTAAGTAGGTACATTACATAAGTTTATTAGGCATCCATGTACCCTATCCTTTTATCAACAGGTTTGCAGTGTTGGAATAATCTTATCTGCTATTATAGCTTGCACCTGCTTGATGACTAATATTGTAATATGGGGAATTATATCTTGGATTTCAGTGTCACTCTGAGTGCCGAAGGTCTGTGCCGATAGAAGATAAAGTGCGTGCTGTGTTTAAGACATGTGTGAGGAAGGTGTCAGCCTGTCACCTCAATCAGGTAGGTAGATTGATTCAGTGTTCAGGCATTATGAGATCTGGATATGGCTAAAGAATTGAGTATAATACAATGTTTATTTATATTTTAAGCCATAAACCATGATGTATTGTAAGTACCTATAGTAAGAAAGCATAGGCATGCTAATGAATACTCAAAACATGCTAACTATCGCAGAGGATCATAACTTGACAAAACAATATTCAGTAAATACCCATATTATCATATAGGATCTATTTTTGTATAGTCTTCTATAAATCCTATTTTAATAAAATATTCTAAGAAAAGGAATAAGAAATCCTCTGTGTGATAGGATAATGATGATGTTGAATTTGGAGAATAAATAGGTATGCACAATATGTAATTTTACTAAGCCAAATAGAACCTTTTTTTTCATGTTTCAATGTCAACAAATCGATTTTTTTTATAATGTCACTGGCACTGCCAAGCCAATGCCACTGCTAGTGCAGTGCAACATTAATGGGTGTTTTGTTGTTTGTAAATTGAATACTTGTTAATTTTAAATGAATTGGACAAGAAAAACTAATTAAAATGGTGATTTACGGAGTGTATATAGTGAGCAAGTCTGGAGGACTCATTTACAATTATGACCATAACATTCCCAAAGTGGAGACAGAAAAAACTTTCGGTTATCCATTGGACATCAAATTGCAACTTGAAAACAAGAAAGTTATCGTGGCTTTTGGCCAACGAGATGGTATAAATGGTATGTAAGAACCACAAAAAGATAGGGAATCCTAATGAAATAAAACTCTTTATTCAACTGCGCATGGTCTATTATATTTCACCTTCTAAGAAGGCCTTTATCAGCTTAGTCAATGTTAAGCTAATCCCACATCTTTATACATGTAATAATATGTTAGCCATCTCTAATGTAGTTGTTCTCTACTCTGGGGATAAAAGCAATTATCTTCATAATTAAGCATCCTTTGTTTGTGCTGTGTCCTGCCACAAAGAATAATTGTCTATAATACCTAATTCAGAGATGTGATTTATCTTAGATAAAAGTATCTAAAATACAGATAAAAATACGTAGGATATAATTTACATTTTGTATTTGAAATACTTTTTATATATTTTTATCTTGTATCTTATATTTAGATACATGTTCCTGGTATCTTAGTATTTTGAAGATACTTTTTCCCCAAGATACTTTTACTAAAATAAATTTCAGCTTTTCTTTCCGAACGAAACTGTTGTTTAAACATTTTTTCGATATTGCCGGAAACCAAATAACAGATGACGACACTAACTTTCTACAAATGTCAGCGCCTAGGATGTCCCACCGTCACTCATTCCGTATTTTTTTTCATATGTTTGATGTACGTGTTGTACGGTGTTTTATATAATAATTATCAATAACAATATCCCCTTTGTGAGATTCGGAATCATGAACAGGCAAACATAAATCTATTTTTATTTTGCTATGTGTATTACTTGTCAGAAATATGTATGTAAATTGCGAACAGAACGGTTTTAATCGCTTGGAGCACAATGTTTTCAAGTGATGGCCAAGTCGTTCTATTTATTTAAAATGTTAAATATTTTTATTATTTATTTGTTTATTTATTTATTAATGCTGTATTACAATACAATATTACATTTTAAAACTAATTCTAAAAAAATTGAGTTGTGTCACCCTTTTGCTTGTTTATATCATATTGATTTGATAAATTATTTACGGAATAACTTGACAGAAGACAGAATGTCCCTTATATAGGGACAAAATAAGTTAACCGAATTGGTATTACCTACAATCATGGATCTCACAACTTTATCCGGTAGAAAAACTGAACTGCAAGACTTGGCTTTTTACAGGATGTTTTTGATGGCATTACTTTTACTGAAATCTCAACTAAAATATAAAGGTTAAAATAAAATAAAGTTTCAATTTTAATACATACCTTCCTATATTATAGAATACTTTTTTTATTGAATAAATAAACTTAGCAGTTCAATTAAATGTTGTATTCCTACAAAAGTATTTTATCTTAAAAAAGTATTTGACAGATAGGTATTTTGTATCTTGTATTTCAGATACCTATTTAGAAAAGTATTTGTAACTGGTATCTGAAATACTTTTTTAAAAGTATCTTGCATCTTGTATTTCAGATACTTTGTACAGGGTATCTGATACATCTCTGCTAATAATATATAATATTCTAATTATTTACCATGTTTCCTTTCAGTTGGACATGTACTTCTATCTGTGAATGGGTCTCCAGTAACTGGCAGCACCACTGAAGATGGGAGAGAAGTCTTTGATATCATAGAGAAGAAGGTATACTATACCAATTTTTGTTCATCATGTCAGAGCTTCACTTGTCTATTTATTTAAGTAAGTAAGGCAAAAATAATTATAGATTCCCTTCCTTTTAATGTAAATATAGTAGTTACGTGTTAAGTTAATTTGTATATATGTAAAGCTTTCTGATCACTTAATACTTACTTATATATACATTATATATATATTTATTTATTGTACTTACTTACAACTGTTTTAGGAAAACTACCCTCTCAGTTTGAAGTTTGGTCGAGCACGGGCAACAACCAATGAGAAGATAGTTCTGGCTAGTATGTTTTATCCCCTGTTTGCTCTGGCCAGCCAACTGAGCCCAGTGCCCAAGTCTTCAGGGATTGAATCACTTACAGCAGACACATTCAAGTTGTCTTGCTTTCAAACACTCACAGGTAAGATAGGTACCATTATTTTTTTGTTTAAGTAGCCTTCTCACATCCCTGACTGAGCCTAGGTATTTTTATCTTCATCTGAACCCCTGTCAACCCTCAATGTACTAGGCTGTTATGGGTTTGATGTGTTGGTCTTCTATAAGATGGCATTCTAATTCTGAACAGACCTTTTTATGACCTAGTTTGTCTAATCTGAAATCTAATCATAAGTTTATTATTGTCTTATATAGTTTTAATCAAACTTGCTTCTAGGTACATAATTCTATTTGGAAAATAATTAAGATACCTCTTTGTTTTCAGGTGTGAAGTTCATCATAGTAACAGACCCTAGCATGCAAGGGCCTGAGGTGGTTCTGAAGAGGATCTACGAGCTGTACTCAGACTATGCCTTGAAGAATCCATTCTACTCCCTGGAGATGCCCATCCGCTGCGAACTGTTTGACACTTCTTTGCATACTCTTCTGGAACTAGTTGAGAAGTCGGGCACTGCTAATTTATAGTTCATTTAAGCTACTGTTATGTTTATTTAGAGGAAGTTAATGTAAGATTAAATATTATTTATTAGAAAATGTTTTTAATTAGGTACTTTTGGGTGAAGTTCTTATAGTATAAGACTGGTTTCACAGCCGTATTATGAACTTGAGCACCTTCTGTTACAAGATTGTAAATAACATTTCTTCTTTAAAAATATTCATGATATTATTGTAAATATGAATTGCAAAGGGGGATAACTCTAGGGGAATAAGAGACAAATCTGATAGTTTAAAATAAAAAGTCCACATTAGTTTACAATAAAAAATTTATTGATATAATATTTATAACAATTAAAACTGGGTCTGCGCCCGTCCTATCTAAATAAACCCCGCGTTAGTGGCAACTCTCCTTTGTACTCGCTACGTACACAACTACACTCGCGCACCTAGCGCCCCCTACTTGGTACCGGGGAACTCCGGGCAGTCTCTACAACAACGGGAACAATGTATGTTGATATCTGAAGCTTTGCTATTGCAAATGTTCTGAGCCCAGATATCTGTTTCAAATCGCCAGGCCCATATTATGCATGCATATTTTTGTTTGAGTGTATGCATCCTAGAAACATGAAAAGTATCACTGTCGACACATATTACTACACTTACTCCTGAAATAGGATCAATAAAGAAATAGACCTCCAAATTTGTGCCCATGATAAATCAATTAAGTATCACTGCAACACTGTTGTCTTGTCTGATGTATACAATAACGAGAATACTAAAGTGAGCGTGATAGTGTGCAGAAAAAAGTAATAAAATTGGTCTAAAAATAAAATGACTTATCTAAAACGTATAATAAATTTAACAAAAAGCAATTTTTGACATAATTTTCGATTTATTTCGTTTACTGGCTGAGCAGACTGCCCAGGAGTTCGTAAAAAGCGCGTTTTACCCAAATATATTCGACAGACTATGAAGTACTTGTGTCGTACTCCAAACATTATTATTCACTTTATTCAGACACACAGAAAATCTCGAACACGAGCATGCAAAACACAATGTTAATGTTTATTGTTAATCAATATGTTTTAAGATGGCGATCGACATAAAACCATTTTTTTTGCTACGACGGATGTACATTTTCTATAGCTTTGGTCGTGATATAACAGACTGGATGAGAAACCAAAAATCTGTAGTAATTTTTAATGTATGCTCGGGATTTTTCATTGAACCATGTCAACCGCCCCCTTTTACAAAACTGGTCAAATTCGATCAGAAAATAGACACTCAAACATCTATATTAGAGCCTTAGTTATATAGTACAGCTATTATATTAGAAACTGTAGCTCCAAGTATTTCAAAGTCTTTGCTATGAAGTATTTATTATGTACCACAAAGTACGACTGCAGGCCTTCTATACAGGTAGAGAGAGACAGAGATATATTATCTAGAAAAAATATTACTATACCTTGTCCAATTATAGCAGCTGTCATCTATACGTTTTGATAACATTCTATAAATGTATGGAGTACAGATGTCAAAATGATTATCTTTATTAGACAAGGTAACGAGTATAAAAGTGCGTGTGCACATAATTGTAAATTCATTCAGACCGAGATATATCTCCATCTCACCATCAATGCTCCTAACATCAACCCAATATATTGCATCACTAATAATTCTGCATATTTGCAAATCAATCACTAGGCACTAAATGTTGGGTCATACCAAAAGATAAGATTTATCATTTTCTGTGTAAAAACATCATACCTATGTATATAGGTATGATTGGTAAAAAAAAAGTTTCGTTCAATCACCGACACGACGAAGAAGAAGAAGGTATGATTGTATTGTTGATGCTAGGAACAGTACCTATGTATACTGGGTCAGGGCCTCGTCTAAATATATCCGACCTCATGCGAGATTCAGTTACATGTAGAAAAATAGAGCCGCATCCCTCACACTACAGAACATTAGCTCGTTAATAGTAAGTCTTAATGTAATTATACCGAAGGACTTAAATAGTTTACTCCAGACACGGCCCGAACTAGCGGAGAGTACAAACGTTGCAGGCGGTCCCACGCGGCAGTACTACTCTCGCTACTATGCCGACCACTCGACTCTGATAAGAAACATGCATGTATGTATGTACCACATAGCAGACATAGCCGTCACAAAACCGTCAACAAAAGTCCATATCTTCTTCCTATTATAGTCCATAAGAATTGCCACATATTGATTTCGGCTCGATTGCCGAATGAGACGCCCCACGCCACTTAATCCAACCTTAAATTTAGTGATAAATATACGTTTTTAATAATATATTAAGTCGAGCTCGATGTCTCGCCTCACTCTACAACACAATTGCACTTGTTTTCTATAAACACTCACGATATGAGTAAGAAAGAAACAGAGTATACCCGACAGTGTGGTAAGAGAGGGACGGTAGATTGGTCACGTGACCAAATCTGCTGGGATTTGTTGTCAAAAAGCGACAGAGAGAGAATACTCTATAGAGTCCCATACAAGAGTCAAATAGTTAAAATTGGTTCTACAGAAACCATAGCATGCATGTATGTTTGACTGTCAAATATAAAAAAGATAACCTCCTCACCCGTTTCATATCACACTTTACATTAGTTTACAATCATTATTACCTTGATTTAAAAGTACATTCAAATTCTATCCTCCAATTGAATACAAAAACCATATTCCACAACAATCCCTTAGAAACAGTGTTTCAACTCAGTACAATTTAAACTTGTTAGTAATTCCTAACATTAACATTTCTATCCATACAATTTTCAGTTCTTAACTTATCTCTAATCCACACATTATTACTTTTAAAATTTAGAGAATTTCGACATTATCTCGAGGATAGAGAGTCTAAATTCATTTACAGACAAATATTACTCTTCAGCCATTTATCCACAACTCTTACAAGGAATTTGCAGTCGATTTTAAATTTGTTTTCATTTAAGGTAACCTTACTTTTCAAAGCTGGTTAAGGTACACGCTATCATTGGGGTCAGGGAAACGACACAAACTTTTACATTACAATGCAACTCTGAACGACTAAAGATATTTTCTTCCCAAGCCAAGTTTTTACTAGGTCCAATTCATAATTTGAGATAAGTACTCATCTATAATTTAGAACAATAATTACTGAATACTTGGATATAACTTTGGTAAATAAAATAAAACTGATTAACAAAGATTACTAGAGACTAACCACCAGTTATAGAACTACAATCAGTTAAACTCGTAGAGTCACTTAAAGTGTTGACAAGAATGAAAGATCTGTTCTGTACCGTGATGAACATCCTTTACCTAAAATGTATGATCATATATTATACAGCTCACTGAGTGATCGCTGGTAAAACCACAGCTTAGTAGCATTATTGAGAGTGTATTATCTAGTAAGGAGGTAGCATTGAGTTGCCATGTGAGCAGTAGAGCCTCCCCGGGGCCCGGGCCTCGCCGGAATCACTTACCTACCCCTTATTGCATGGCTCGCGCGGGCTCCTCTATCTGGTTGCCGTTCTGTAAGAAACACAATAAAATGTTTATAGATCGCAAGCGTTTTTTACGTTTTTTTTATGGACGCAAAAGTTTGGAGATTCTACCGGGAGTTTTCGGCAAACCTACTAAAATGCAATCAATGGGGGTGTTCAAATCTACATAGAGTTAAAATGTAGGGTTAGTTTAGAGTTTCTACGTAAATATGTTACACATAGTACGACCTATCCCTGCATCCATACACATCTGACGCTAGAAGTCTATTCATTTATCGAATTGCAACTTATTAGTAGATAGGTATAGTATTGTGAATCGTGTTCTCTATAGTTGGATTTGTATTTCTATTTTAAAGTTTGTATATGTCACGAGTAGTCGTCCGACACGGAGGCGAGCAGGTCGTGGTGCACGGGGTTCCACGCGGCCGCGTTCACATGCATACTAGTATATAGTACACTCACGCGCAGTCAGGGCGCGCTGGGCTCGGGGCCGGGCGCGGCGGCGCGCGGCCCCCACAGCCGCAGCGAGTAGTCGTCCGACACGGAGGCGAGCAGGTCGTGGTGCACGGGGTTCCACGCGGCCGCGTTCACATGCATACTAGTATATAGTACACTCACGCGCAGTCAGGGCGCGCTGGGCTCGGGGCCGGGCGCGGCGGCGCGCGGCCCCCACAGCCGCAGCGAGTAGTCGTCCGACACGGAGGCGAGCAGGTCGTGGTGCACGGGGTTCCACGCGGCCGCGTTCACATGCATACTAGTATATAGTACACTCACGCGCAGTCAGGGCGCGCTGGGCTCGGGGCCGGGCGCGGCGGCGCGCGGCCCCCACAGCCGCAGCGAGTAGTCGTCCGACACGGAGGCGAGCAGGTCGTGGTGCACGGGGTTCCACGCGGCCGCGTTCACATGCATACTAGTATATAGTACACTCACGCGCAGTCAGGGCGCGCTGGGCTCGGGGCCGGGCGCGGCGGCGCGCGGCCCCCACAGCCGCAGCGAGTAGTCGTCCGACACGGAGGCGAGCAGGTCGTGGTGCACGGGGTTCCACGCGGCCGCGTTCACGCAGCGCGTGTGCCCCGCCACCGCCGCCACCGGCTCCTCGCCACCGATGTGCCAGATGTACACCTGCACGGATAAGGTACTTAATGATGGTAACTATATCACATGCTGCCAACGAAAGTACAGTTTCATGTTGTCATAACCCACTGACATGTAAGTTACACATTGCTGAAAATCATTACACATACTAATATAATCATTATCATCATGACGTACAATTTACCCAATGCAGGCTTCATTTCAACCATTAACGTTATACTTTTAAAAAATGTGCATTTGATGAGTAGTAATTTCAGTATCAAAATTAATGGCGAATATCTGAGTCACCTACGGTTTGCAGACGACCTAGTATCGCGGAGAGTCACTCAGATCTACAACAGATGCTCTACAGTCTTGAGACAGAAAGTAGAATTTGTGGACTCTACATGAACAGAGATAAAACAAAGATTATGACCAATGACGAAAGAATACCTATAAATATTGACAACACAATTATTGAGTATGTAGAAAATTATATTTACCTCGCAAAACATAGAAATAACCAACAGGACAGCAAAGGAAGTACAACGACGCATAACTATCAGTTGGAAAAAATATTGGCAAAACAAGGAAATTTTCAAAAGCAATCTTCCTATGCATATCAAAAAGAAGGTTTTTGAAACTACCATCATACCCTCCCTGCTATATGGCTGCCAAACATGGGCCCCAAATAAAGACGTGTTACTTAAAATAAGAACATTTCAAAGAGCGACTGAAAGAAGCATGCTCGGACTCAAACTGCGAGATCGCGTAAACAGTAAAATTATACGCCAAAAAACCTAAATAGTGGACGCTCTACATGTAGCCGCGAAGCTTAAGTGGAAGTGGGCTGGCCACACTGCGAGGCTTACCGACAACAGGTGGAGCGAACGAGTGCTACACTGGGAACCCAGGGATGGTAAAAGAGAGCGAGGAAGACCGGTGAGAAGATGGAGGGATGAAATAGAGTTGGTAGCTGGGAAGTTGTGGACCCGGACAGCACAGGACAGAGGCAGGTGGCAACAGTTGGAGGAGGCCTTCGTCCAACACTGGACGATCCCTGAAGACGCGCATAAATAATAATGCTAACATTCTGACATTCAACATACGAGTACACTAGAATTTATTATGACATACATCAAGTTTATAATTTTTAATCTAATTTGTTTTTGTCTTGTAATAATTGTGACATGTATAAGAATTTAAGTAATTGTCTTTTTGTAGTAATTAAAATTGTGCATGTATAACTTCAAAGGGAAATAAAGGCTATTTTTATTTTTTTATTTATTTTATTTTATTTAATTTCAGTGGATTTTTTTCTTGCATTTAAAGTTTTGGAATCATGGAAAACCACATGTTATTCAATGCTGGCGATATTCACACACACTATCTCGTTGCCAACACAATGTTTGCACATCACTGACAAATGTCAGGTACTTGACAAGACTACAGTACTAGAAGCTAGTCTAGTGGTACCTTGTTGTCCTCGCTGCCCGAGGCGATGAAGTCCTGGTGCGCGCCGCCGAAGCACGCGTGGATCGTGAAGTGGCCCTGGCTCAAGCCGCGGAAGCGCCGCACCAGCGAGCGGGAACCTGCCGACAGGACTACTGTAGTGTGTGCTCAGACATAGCGCTATGCTGTATGGATATCTATGTCACAAAAACTATTGAACAATTATGATGAAACCATCGCTTCACTCTACATAGATCCATACAAGAAACAATTTTTGCAAAAATGTTTTGATTTGAAATCAGGTCACCACACCCCAATTTTATAAAATTCTGACAATATCACAAACATATTATGCCTTTCTGTTTATATATAATAGCAAAAAATCGTAAATGAGACAAGTAAATTATGCATGTAGCAACAGTATATGCATGTGCTACTCACGTATATCCCAGAGATGCACGCCCTGGTTGGCCACGTTGAGCAGCACCATGGTGTCCGCCGCGTTCAGCGTCATCGCCATCACCGCGTGCTCCTCTTGCACGCTGCGGATACACACATTTATTAGTGGCCGGTAAATCAGCACTGTTTAGAAGAATCTCAATTAGATAGTATTTGGCATAGATTACAAAGACAGTGTAAACTCTAAGCTAGCTAAGCTCTAAGCTACTTTTAAATACCATCCAAGTGGGGTAAATAGTTGAGGCAGTACAGACTAACATTATATTTTTCACTTGTTCGAAGCGTTCTAGAATACAACTCAGTCATTTGGTCACCCTATTACAAGGTGCACATAAATCGCATTGAACGTGTTCAGTCTAAATGTTTAAATATGCTCTTTTTCAGACTAGGTAGGAATCGACAGTCCGGTCCTATGTCAATAGATTAAAGCGAATTAAATTAATGTCTCTTGAAGATCGCCGCAAATACTCCGATTACCTACATATATTTATTTAAAATTATTAATGCCCAAATTGACTCACCCTCACTCCTGTCTTGTATCAACATCAACATAAACCCTAATTCTCGCAGACCCCATAAAAAATATTCTCTCTCAGTATTTATAAAAATAATACATCGTTATACAACCCATTAGTTAGAATGTGTCGCCAATGCAATAGTATCCTAGCGAACCACCATCAGTCACTGGATGTATTTAATTGTGTGTTATCCACATTCAAGCGTAATGTGCTAGCTATTTTAATGCAAAGCTATGCATGATCACTAATTGTAAGATAAAATTTTGTCTGTAATTATGTTGTCCTTGTTTAACGTTGTTGTTTGTGTGTTGGTTAGACAGAGAATACAGTACCAGTTAGGTACTGTATTCTCTGTCTAACTCAGGTTTTTGTAATACATAATTAATAGCACTCATTTTGTTCAAGCTGTGTACACTCACCTGAGGAATTTGTTTTGGTTCAAAACCAGTGTTTAATGTATATTTGGCTTAGTTATGAACTCATTCAGTTTTGTGTACCTATATAAATAAATAAATAAAAGTACAGTTAACCCACAGGTTGCGGTCTGCCAGGTCGGTGAAGTCGTAGGCGCGCACGCGGTGGTGCGTGTCGGCGGCCAGCACGGTGCGTCCGTCGCGCCGGCACGCCAGCGCGTTGACGCGCACGCCGTCCCACGAGGTCTGCACGCCGCCGTCCAGCGCGCACGAGTAGAACTGTCCGCGCGCGCCGCCACACACGAACTTGTCTCCCGCCGCGTGCCACGCCACTGCCGTCAGAGAGTCCTCCTGCGAGTGGTTCATCTTGAGGTGCAGGCGCTCCGTCTCCGTGTTCCAGATCCACAGGTCGGGGCAGTCCTCGGGCCCGGCCGCGATCAGGTAGCGGCCGTCGGGCGACCACGCCAGGTACGACACGCCGTACGTGTGGCCCGGCAGCGCCTTGCGCAGCGACAGCCGCTTGGCCACCGGGTCCAGGTCCCACAGGATCACCGTGTTGTCCTTGGAGCCCGTGGCCAGCTTGGAGCCATCGGGCGACCACTGGCAGTACCACACCTCGTCGCAGTGCTCCGTCAGCACTTGCAGCGCGTGCACGGGGAAGCGGTCGGGCGAGCAGTGGTGGTCGGCCAGCAGGGAGAAGGGGATGCGGTCCGGGTCGGGCGGGGGGCGCGGCGCCGCGTGCAGCCGGCAGCGCGCCGCCTGGTGGTGCGCCGCTTGCGCCAGCAGCGCGCGCAGGCGGCCCGGCGCCATCATGAGCGCGGGCGGCAGCGCGGCCTGCACGCGAGACAGCAGCGCCGCGCGAGACGTGGCGCCTGCTCCGGGCCAGCGCGCTCGCGTGCGCACTTCAGCTGCGTCGGCGCACATCATGAGCGCGGACAGGCGGTGCACGCGCGCCGTGTCGTGCTGCAGCGGCGTGAGCTCGTTGCGCAGCACGTGCAGGGCATCGAGTGCGCGGCCTGCCTCCAGGTGCTCCAGGTACTTCTGCTCCAGCACGAGGAACTTGATCTCGGCGAGCGCGCGCGGCTCCACGCTGGGCGCGCCACGCAGCAGTTCGCACAACGCGCGCAGGTCGTGCTCCGCTTTACTCCAGTCGCCTGCCAGTACGTGCGCGCGCAGTGTGCCTGCCGCCGGGTGCTCCAGGTGCAGTCCCGACTCCTCCATCACCAACGCCGCGCTGCGCCTGCATACAATACAGTACCGCTGTTAAGATTATGTATGTAATAACTAATAACTATAAGACCAGACCAGTGCTGACGGCTTGCAATCTGCACAAGCAGAGCTAAGGCTGACTTTTTCTTTACTGTATACCATGTTTATTTAGTGTTTCCTATACCAAATAAATATTTGTTATATGTATGTATGTATGTTTCAAATAAAGTATAGTAATAGTCATAAATTGTTGAAATACATAATATAATCATTAATTTATTATTAGTCTACAAAACAGGCACTGAGCTAAAACACACATAATATTATAGAAAATAAAAATAAATACAAGCAGTTAAAGCCCTCTTGAAGAAGACATAACTAAATAAAAAAAAATGTAGACTAACTATTGTAGTCATTAGGTGCCATAATGTAAAGTAGGCCAAGCACTTCTTTTCCAAATTGTTTTTTTTTAACTTAGGTAGAATTAAAGTCAATTAGCAGCACAATCATGTAATGCTCATCAATATTGCAGTCACGGCAAGCTGGCGGGTGCAACCGTGGAAGCGACTATTATCGCGCTCGGGCAACATCTAGGCAGTACTCGCTGCCGAGGCAGACCACCCGCGCGGGCGCACGTTGTTTTTGACACTATTTGAATGAAAAACTTTTGGGAAACCAACAACAATGACAATCCAACTGAACATAAATATATACAAAAATGGCGCATGAATCATTCTCAGCAATATTATTTTGAGTATTGTGTGTTTATGTCCTTTCAAAATTAAATAATGTAGGCAATTAATGCTTCACTTGAGAGCGTAGATTGGAATGATGTGTTACTTAGGCACAGATGCGCATCAGAATTAGCGAAAGCAATGGTTAATATAATCGTGAATAAAGTTGACATATGCTTTCCGCTAAAAAGATCCTTGAATAAAAGGAAGAATGACTCACCCTGGATTACACAGGATGTGAAATTATACAAATCATATATGTTTGACATTATTAATTTTATTGAATTGAAGTGAATAGCCTAAAGATAAATTAAATAATATAATTATTGACATTAAATATAAATATGACATGCTTATAACGAATAAAAAATCTAATTATTATACTGACACTATTAACCGCAGTGATAACCGCTCGAAAGCAATGTGGGGAGTAGTTAATAAAGAAAGGGGTAAACAAAACACCCCAAATATTGATTTTACGGGAATAGTGGTAGATGCCAATGGCATAAAATTCCCAAATAAGAAAGATGCAGTAGACGCCATGAATGATAAATTTGTGAGTGCAGCCGTAGCATGCGGCGCACCTCACGCCGACGTCACTCGCGCTGTAGACATGCTACGCGCGGCGCGCCCGCCGGCCGACTGCTCGCTTAGACTTAGAGTTTTCACGCCCGAAGAAGTATATCGCCTAATTACCTCCCGAATACCTCGCAAAGTATCTAAGGATATCTATGGCATCAATATGAAGCTATTAAGAACTGCAGCGCTGCCTCTAGCATTCCCTCTAGCACAACTTTTTAATTACTGTATAAGCGAGGGCACCTATCCTACTTCTATGAAGTTAAGTAAAGTGGCCCCGATATTCAAGGGAAAAGGAAAGAAGACGGACATAGAAGCTTATAGACCTGTTTCCATTATCCCTGCTCTATCTAAAGTTTTTGAGAATGGTATTAGCAGTCAACTCACGAATTTTTTGGGGTCTACTAATGCTCTATCGGAGAGGCAGTATGCCTACAGGGAAGGACGGTCAACCACCGCACTTACGCGCGAGTTGATTCGTCGTATTGTTGCAGCCCGCGATAGCAGAAAAAAATTACAGGTCGCAGTTCTATGCTGCGACCTTTCTAAAGCGTTCGATGTTTCTGACCATGAGGTTCTCTGCCAAAAACTTCTGCATTATGGCATTGGGGGTTCTGCACACTCATCGTTGAAAAGTTTTCTACAAAATAGAACACAAATTGTGGTCGGAGATGGTGGAACAGCTAAGTCGGATCCTAAAGGGTCAACTATGGGCGTAGCACAGGGCTCCTCAGTGTCTAACCTGCTTTTCTCTCTACTGATGAATGACCTGCCGGATGTGGTGACGTCAGCGGATATACTCATGTATTCAGACGATGTCGCAGGCGTCGCCACTGCTGCATCGATAGAGGAACTTGAAAGGAAGCTCAACGAGGTAGCAATGCAGCTTGCGGGTTGGTTCTCCGCTAACGGCCTTGCCCTGAATCTAACGAAGACCCACTTTATGCACTTTGATCTCTCTGGCCGGAATCACAGGCCTCTAGAAGTGTCAGTTGGCAACACCAAGCTAGTACAGACATATTGCACGACGTTCCTCGGTTTCGAGCTAGACTCTGCTCTACGTTGGGACAATCATGTACATAAAGTATGTGGAAAAATTAGCGGATCGTGCTTTGCTCTACGACGTGTTGCGCGGTTAGTATCTAAAGAGGTAGCACGGACGTGCTACTTCGCCACCGTGCACTCGTTGATTCAGTACGGTGCGGAAATCTGGGGCCAGTGCGCGGAGTGGAAAAAAGTTTTTTGCCTTCAAAAAAGTGCAATTAGGGCGATTGCTGGTGTGGCATATGACACACCTGCAAGGGAATACTTTAAATTTAAGAATCCTCACGCTTCCGGGGATCATTATAATGCAAATAGCTATATATATGAGACAGAATCTCGATTCATATGTGACATATGCCAGTTTCATACCCTACGAATACTCGAAAAATTTTTGGGATAAATCAAACTCTGGTCAAATCAGCCAAGCTCACACATGTCATGGGCGCAAATATATACAATAAATTACCGGTTCCTATAACTGATGCTCCTAGCCTAGGTAGTTTTAAGTCTAGGTTGCAGCGCTGGCTTATTGGGCACTCGTTCTATAACCAGGATGAATTTTTTAAATTGAAAATATAAGTATGTTTTTTACTCGATGTACCTATAAATTATATTAAATATATAATGTTTCTGTAACTTAGATAAACCTAAGTTATTCATAGGACATAAGACTATACAATATGTATTTTATTTTAATTTGACGTGTAAATTGGTTTTATGAAAATACATGAATATGAATTAGAAAAGAAAATACAACAAAATCCTAGATAGAAATTAATAGAGAGACATTAAGCAGACAGAGATTGGCATTTTAAAAACACATTTAAGACCATATGTGTTGTAAAATCCAGATTAGATCTTTCCAGTAAGTCATTGTTATGGAATAATAGACAGATAAGAACAAGTAATCATTATCAGCTTTTAGGTATGTGTTGTATTATAATAACCACAATGTTTTTAACTGTAAATGTACATTAAATAATTGCGTTTATCAGTGACCACATGTATAAAATGTTCTGCATTTTATAAATTGATGATAAAAAAAATATCATATTATTAGGTATATTTTTCGCTGTACTGAAAAGCGAAGCACGTCCAAGATGGCGTTTGCTGAATATTACATGTTTGAATGGTAACAAATCTTAACTCTGTTAAAACAATTATTGAGTGGAAAGTTTCTATTATATTTATTGGATTGTTTGTTCCTTTTTCACACTAGCATGGAGTGGTTTTTGGTATGATAATAGTAAAATAGTTTAAATCCCTCAACAAACTGAATGATGGTTTCAGGCATTACATTAATTTATATGTAACCTAAGACCAAAGCAAATAGGCTATGCAAATAGTTAGGTAAGTTTAATGAAGCATGTCTTCCAGCTAATGCTATCAAATCAAGTCAGTTAGAGCCCAAGGCTGCGACACTAAATCAATATGAACACTATTCAAAATGATACAAACTAAATCTTATCTATTTGTGTCAAGTGAGAGCTCTTAATCAGAATAGAGTTTACATTTTGAAAGATATATCACCTACAACTTTTAAGATTTAATTTATACTTCATTTTCTGTAATATTCTACATTTCTCATCTAATTGGGATACTTCAGAGTTTGCACAGCCACAGTTGCGGTATTTATAAATTATAACTTTATTTATTTATACACAGAACAGATAACAGCTTGGTGTGCATTGGACAGTTTTTGATTGAAATAATTTTGAGCTGAGCTATACTTCTTAATATGTCCTTAATAACATGACAAATAAGTTTATTTATTAATTGCATTGTTTGTTTAATGTTTGTTCTTCTTTCAAGCTGCAATGGACCTACAGTGTTTGTAAGACCCAAACGTAACATTTACAAATCACTCTTTACTCAATTACTAATGTGCAAATCAAATAATGCTAATCATCAAGAGAACAAAGAAACACTTCCTAAAGAGACCAGTTTCATTAATGTGACAAAACACAAGGTCCAATAATTTGCAATAATGGATTAAAAACTGAATAAATAAATTAAAGCAAGATTGATTTAGTATACCTATAGTAAAAACTTCCAGAACAATGGTTTTAAGAAGTCACTTCTTATGATCCATCCATTACAAGGAGGAATACTATTTATTACTCTTTGTAATTTGGAATGCAAATACATGCTGAGCCTATCCAGTAGTGTACAGTACAACTCAATGTAGAAGTAAACACACCAGCAAATATGCAGACATATTGAATAAGTAAACAATATTATTGCTATATTAACAAATTCTGGAGTAATACACATGCCAGGAAATAAGTACATGTCATGTTTAAACTGTAGTTCTTATCTTTTCTTCATAAAAAAATTAAATGACTTGGCACTTTTATTTGTCTAATCATGCATGTTGTTAGTGATGATTTAGTATAGCTTACCAGTAGCTGCTCGCTAGTACCATGGTCATATACTCCGTACCTAGGAGAACTACATGACTGACTCTAGGTGAAGATACTCACTCGAGGCCTATGGAGTTGAGGTGCTGGCCGATGAGGCGCACGATCTCCTGGTCAGTCTGCGACATGCGGTGCCCGGGCGCCTGCAGGTCCCCATTGCGAGCGACGCCATCCCCGTTGACATGGTGCGGCGGCGCCGCGCCGTTGGCGCACGGCTGGTGCATGGCTGCGGGCTGGGCGGGCGGCGACAGCCTGCGGGACCGCTTGCGCGGCGGCCGGGTGCCTGCGCCCTCGTCCTCCGACTCACTGGAGGCCAGGCTGGCCCGCTCGCCGCCGCCTGCGCGCCGCGCTCGTCGGAGCGCCGAGATCACGAGCGCGCCCGCCGCATCGGCCTCGACGCCGCCACCGTCGTCAAGTGACGTCACGGCCGCCTGCAACCACCGCCCGCGCTCAATACACCATCTCCCTTTGTTCGTCCTCGGTGCTACGTCGTCTTCCAAGAGCTATTTCGAGCCACTCGATGATGTATGTTGTTGATTCACTGAGTTGTATGAAAAACTTGCACTGTCGCTCGACGCTTCGATTGCCCCAATTAAATCGCTATGTTAGCGATGCGTACACAAAAATCAGCTGAAAATGAAACGACAGCTGTCTTTAGCATCATCGCCCTTTTCCGTTTCGTCTTTGTGTGACGTTGTTGACGTTGTATTTGTATGAAGGCATCTCGTTTGTTACACAATGCGTATCTCATGAATCGAATAAAATGTTTTTTTTTATCATTGATTTCATTATAAAAAAAAATTTTTTTTGGAAATGTTAAAGAATATAGGAAATAGATCAAATTACGACCTATTAAACTACAGATCTCATCAAATAGCCATATATTTTGGTTTCAAGTAGTAAAATATATTTACCCATATCTAATCTGCGTTAACTGAAACGTATTTATTTCACAATATCATAAAGTAGTTGACACACGTGAAAAAAAAATATACTTTTTTATGTTAACAGACTTAAGTATTTCATGTTGCTTACGATACAAAAGGAGAAAAGCCTAATAAAATATAAAAACAAGGGAAAAATACTAAACATACTACTACTAACTACTACAAAAAAGGGGCACTTACAAAATCTTTAGAAAAGCCTAAAGATAATCTAAGTGCTCCAGCCCACTACCAGAGGGCAGCGAGCCCAGCATATTGGCCGCATTACCACGCTGGATGGCAATGCTTATACGTTGAGCCAGAAAAAGGCCAGCATTTTGGTCACGCGTCGTGTCAACCAAGCGCTCCGAGAGGTTTTGGAAAATAGTATGGGCTCCCGGACCCCACGGCCCCAAAGTCTCGACTCCAAAAGGCTCAAATATGTAACCTCAGCCGAGGTTAGCATATTTGCGTCTCTTGTGTTGCTCGGCAATAATAGCCGCCGCTCCAGCCCGACACCGTGTCAAAGACAGATGAGACAGCGCCAATGTGTCGACACAAGTTGCGTCCCACACAAGGGGCCGACCCAACTTCCAGGGCAAAACCCTTATTTATATCTAGTCCTAGGTAGTTATAAATAAAAAAATGTGAAAAAGTTTAAAAATGGTATAGTCTTTTTCCAACAGCATTAGTACAAACAACATAAACATGTCATGTGCGTGACACACATCACAATATCACATTGTGTGTGTTATTGGGTTTATTTCTTCTTCTTTAACTAAATTGTGCTCGGAGGAAGAACAAGCCTGGAGACATAGTAATAAGTTGAAGTGTGGCGCACTATCGGATTCTCTCTTTTTATTGAATGTTTTTAGTGTGCTAAAAAGAGACAACTATATACAATCTGTTCGGCCCTTTACGTTAGTGAAGCCGGTTTTTCTAGCTCGAGTAACCAATTTGGATACTAGCTGTGGATTTGGATTTTTGGCGAATATACCGTGAATCTTTGGAATATTTGGTTAAATGAGTTTGTTTGAGAAGTGTTTTCTACTGAAGAACAAATGGCGTGCGTTGCCTATGGCTGTAAGAGCCATGCTTCGAAGAAAAGTGACGAAATCCAGAGCTTGTCATTTCACAGGTTAGAGTTTTTTAGCGTTTTCCACAAAACAATACAAAACTGAATCAAAATATTAAAATATAACAAATTTCTACTCTTTTAGAACCTCATTTTGGAGGAAAACAATTAAATTTTGCCATTATATGTTAAAAATACGCAAAAGTTTGGTTTATAGTGTTGTGCACAATTGTTCTGAATTCGGTTAAAATCGGGTGTCGGTTTTGCCAATAGTAGTAATTTATTCGAACAATTATTTCAACATAGTATTGATCAGTGGAATATTGATAATCATAGAAATCTACTCATAAAAGCCATAGCCGAGACATACTTAAAAACGAAAATTCATTATATGTCTAAGCAACTTATACAACCACAAGATAAAGTACGTAATTTTTTAAATAAAACTGTATTGTTTAAGGGTCAGCAAATAAAAACCTTCAAAAGTTATCTGAGTTATTTTATTTATTTCGAACTACACAATCCTTTTCCAGGTTTCTCACCTAGTTCTAACTATGCCTAAAAGATCGATTTTGAAAACATGTTACAATTTCGTCACTTTAATATGGTTTAGTTAGCGAAACTACTACAATAATCGTTAACGTGACAGAACAGAATGTATGTTTCGGTTCGGTTTCGGTTTTTTATTTCGTACGTCGTAGGCACATCACTAAATTGAGGTATTAAAAAACGGCTACACTGTCATTTGAAGGTGATCTATATAGTAACTAGTTATCTCTTTCTTCCGCGTTGGTGCGCACATAAGTCGAAAGAGTGCAGACATACAGAACACGTTCAATTTATTACTATGACTCCAGGCTTGTTCTTCCTCCGAGAAATTGTGATATTTACTCCGAGAACTAAACCTTCGACAAATCAACCTTTGCGTCAAACCACTGTCACGGAATATATATGTCACTGTCAAACAATATTTGACAATCACATTGTCACATTAAATACTAACTATATATTTATTTACAATAATAAAATATAAAAACAAGTGAAGGAAAACTAAACATACTACTTCTAACTACTACAAAAAGGGGCACTTAGAAAATCTTGTAAATATAATCAATTATTGTCACATTGTTTTTGACAGAATAATATTGTTTGTTGTCTGATCTGATTATTCTGATTGCTGATTTTAGATTATCCCAATTTTTCGTGAAATTCAGAAATCAGAATGCTGATTTAATGGAATTAAAACATGGGAATTCTTGGTTTCACAATTACACTGTTCTACTTGCTCGTACCACCATCGAGTCTTCAACTCATAATCAATGTTAAAAATAAGGTAAATACAGGAAAAAACATGTTTTTACAGTCTGATATTTATTTAGAAATTTCTGTTCTTTTTAGACAATACAGTGTTAGAAAAGACTCTAAATTTGTTTAGGTCAACCAAATTGGATTGGATTGTTAGGCTGCTGGTATCGTTTTATTGCTTTCAATGTATCAGAAACTAAATTTCCTGATTGGGCTAATTTACCCCTAAATGCTTTGATTTTGCGACAGGGTGGCGATGTAACGCAAGAGAACATCACTGCAAATGTATCTGAAGATACGGTCACGTTGGAATTCATGCGCCTGGATGGAGTTTTTGTTTCACAGCTTGTAGACTTTACTAATGTAAGTGATTTTCTTTGATAGATTTAGGTATAAAATGGGGCTAGTGACTTTGCGGTATTACCCACGTTAATCCGAGATAAAAAGTAGACCATGTGCTAATCCAGAGTCTAATTTATCTCTATACAAGTTTCATTCAATTTGTTCCATTGAAGACTGATGAAGGAATTAACCCATTTTATAATACAATACAATACAAAAAACGTTTATTGGGTTCAAAAATACTTACATCTAGTTCACTATATTAATACATACAAAACTAAGTTAGTAATTTCTTATAACAGTGTGTTGTCACCCGGACAAGATGTTTCTGTTTCCCGGGTGACAACGTCTTCCCGTCAGGTTTAAGTATAAATTGTTAACCCTTACAAGGCAGTCCATTTATGGATGCTATATTTTTAGGATATACAGGATATTATTTGATTTATTTAAGAGAACAATTTTCCAATAAGTACACAGACAGTAACATACATTAGTAGTAGAATAAAGTAGTATTACATTTTATATGTAAGTTATTCATTAGGTACCTACTTAGTAATAGTGGTTATTATTAACCCTTACAAGGCAGTATATAGAAGTAATATTTTTAGGAATATTTAATTGGTTTAAACAGTTTACATATACACAGTAACATAACAATTATTTACAGTAGCAGTAGTGTGAGGTAGTATGACCATTTATAAATATATTATTGTTCATTACTGATCAATAACAAATTATTCGTTTTTATGTTCAATTCATAGAACTATTATGTCAATATTTATTAGTTAGTGATTTGAATAAGATGGAATCTGCTGAAATACCCCTGGACAACTAAGACAGTTTTTCTATAAATTTCATGTAAGTTTATAAGATATATAAAGTATGTACTTATAGGTACATAAAATAAGCCATTTGATATGTTAAAATAATTTATTAATTGTGAATCTATTTCTGGATAAGAAAGATGTTTTCGGTGTCGTCATAGCTAAGTGATAGGAGCCATTTAGTGACAATTATTTTAAGATTATGTTTGTTTAGGGGGTAAATGTTCAGTATTAGATTAGCTTTCTTATATAAGAAAGGTGCTAAGCAGCAATATTGGGTATGTATAAATGCAGTTCTGTATATTTTGGAAGGTTTTATAGTACTTAAATCTGTGTTTCTTCTACGAGTATGTAGGGGGTCACCAGGGTCGAACAGAGTTTTTATATGTTGTGACGTTATTGTTTTTAAGGTGTATAGTTGTCTTACTGATAAGACTTTGCATATAGAGAACCATTCAATTGTTGGAAAACGGAAAGGTTTAAATGTCATCACTTTTAGCAGTGAGCGCTGAGCTCGTTCTGCAGTTAACATGTACGTTTTATGAGAACCTCCCCACGCTGTTACACAATAGGTTATGATTGATTGACATAGGGCTTGATAAATGGAGATCAGAAGTTTAAAGTCAGAGATGTGCCTTAGTTTTTTAAATATCCATATGAGTTTTCTTACTCTGTTTGATACAGTTCTGATGTGAGGCTGCCAAGTCATTTGTTGGTCGATTATGACACCTAGATATTTTATTTCTGAGACGCGCTCAATTTCTTGGCAATCGCATAACGCATAAAAATAATGTTGGCTTAATAATATTAGTTTGATATTTCTGAAGTATTTATCACTCTTATTTTACAAGAACTTGTCTAAAATTCAACATCATGTAATCTTGTATTGTGTGTTTTCTGTATTTAATTTTAATGCCTTGATATTGAGTGATGGCAGAACTCTGGGCTATCATTCACTATCAATAAAATTACTAGTCCATTCACTTTAAAATAAAATGATATCAACTTGTTATTTCAGGAAGTAGAAGCTGTGAAAGTGATAATCCCTGCAGAGGAGGAACTGGGTCAGTCTGGCCACCAGACTCTCTGCTTCCTCACTCATGCAGCACAGGCTGACTTCATTGCTCCCGATGCAATGGCTAAACTGAGACAGGTATAAACTGTACTTACAAAATCATCATAGTCTTGACTTTTCTGAAACAGAATTGCATAAGAGCAATATCTGTGGCTCCTGAGGGAGAAAGCAGCAGCAGTGTGTTGATAAAACTGAAGATGATGATACAATTGTATGTATAAAAGATGATAAAAGTGAAAGTAAATGTTTGTTGGCCTAGATTTCACAAGAGAGACAGATCATCATGATTTTTGCTATGGTGACAGTATTGTTGGCCTAGATTTCACAAGAGAGACAGATCATCATGATTTTTGCTATGGTGACAGTATTGTTGGCCTAGATTTCACAAGAGAGACAGATCATCATGATTTTTGCTATGGTGACAGTATTGTTGGCCTAGATTTCACAAGAGAGACAGATCATCATGATTTTTGCTATGGTGACAGTATTGTTGGTCTAGATTTCACAAGAGAGACAGATCATCATGAGTTTTGCTATGGTGACAGTATTGTTGGCCTAGATTTCACAAGAGAGACAGATCATCATGATTTTTGCTATGGTGACAGTATTGTTGGCCTAGATTTCACAAGAGAGACAGATCATCATGATTTTTGCTATGGTGACAGTATTGTTGGCCTAGATTTCACAAGAGAGACAGATCATCATGATTTTTGCTATGGTGACAGTATTGTTGGCCTAGATTTCACAAGAGAGACAGATCATCATGATTTTTGCTATGGTGACAGTATTGTTGGTCTAGATTTCACAAGAGAGACAGATCATCATGATTTTTGCTATGGTGACAGTATTGTTGGCCTAGATTTCACAAGAGAGACAGATCATCATGATTTTTGCTATGGTGACAGTATTGTTGGCCTAGATTTCACAAGAGAGACAGATCATCATGATTTTTGCTATGGTGACAGTATTGTTGGCCTAGATTTCACAAGAGAGACAGATCATCATGATTTTTGCTATGGTGACAGTATTGTTGGCCTAGATTTCACAAGAGAGACAGATCATCATGATTTTTGCTATGGTGACAGTATTGTTGGCCTAGATTTCACAAGAGAGACAGATCATCATGATTTTTGCTATGGTGACAGTATTGTTGGTCTAGATTTCACAAGAGAGACAGATCATCATGATTTTTGCTATGGTGACAGTATTGTTGGCCTAGATTTCACAAGAGAGACAGATCATCATGATTTTTGCTATGGTGACAGTATTGTTGGCCTAGATTTCACAAGAGAGACAGATCATCATGATTTTTGCTATGGTGACAGTATTGTTGGCCTAGATTTCACAAGAGAGACAGATCATCATGATTTTTGCTATGGTGACAGTATTGTTGGCCTAGATTTCACAAGAGAGACAGATCATCATGATTTTTGCTATGGTGACAGTATTGTTGGCCTAGATTTCACAAGAGAGACAGATCATCATGATTTTTGCTATGGTGACAGTATTGTTGGTCTAGATTTCACAAGAGAGACAGATCATCATGATTTTTGCTATGGTGACAGTATTGTTGGCCTAGATTTCACAAGAGAGACAGATCATCATGATTTTTGCTATGGTGACAGTATTGTTGGCCTAGATTTCACAAGAGAGACAGATCATCATGATTTTTGCTATGGTGACAGTATTGTTGGCCTAGATTTCACAAGAGAGACAGATCATCATGATTTTTGCTATGGTGACAGTATTGTTGGCCTAGATTTCACAAGAGAGACAGATCATCATGATTTTTGCTATGGTGACAGTATTGTTGGTCTAGATTTCACAAGAGAGACAGATCATCATGATTTTTGCTATGGTGACAGTATTGTTGGCCTAGATTTCACAAGAGAGACAGATCATCATGATTTTTGCTATGGTGACAGTATTGTTGGCCTAGATTTCACAAGAGAGACAGATCATCATGATTTTTGCTATGGTGACAGTATTGTTGGCCTAGATTTCACAAGAGAGACAGATCATCATGATTTTTGCTATGGTGACAGTATTGTTGGCCTAGATTTCACAAGAGAGACAGATCATCATGATTTTTGCTATGGTGACAGTATTGTTGGCCTAGATTTCACAAGAGAGACAGATCATCATGATTTTTGCTATGGTGACAGTATTGTTGGCCTAGATTTCACAAGAGAGACAGATCATCATGATTTTTGCTATGGTGACAGTATTGTTGGCCTAGATTTCACAAGAGAGACAGATCATCATGATTTTTGCTATGGTGACAGTATTGTTGGTCTAGATTTCACAAGAGAGACAGATCATCATGATTTTTGCTATGGTGACAGTATTGTTGGCCTAGATTTCACAAGAGAGACAGATCATCATGATTTTTGCTATGGTGACAGTATTGTTGGCCTAGATTTCACAAGAGAGACAGATCATCATGATTTTTGCTATGGTGACAGTATTGTTGGCCTAGATTTCACAAGAGAGACAGATCATCATGATTTTTGCTATGGTGACAGTATTGTTGGCCTAGATTTCACAAGAGAGACAGATCATCATGATTTTTGCTATGGTGACAGTATTGTTGGTCTAGATTTCACAAGAGAGACAGATCATCATGATTTTTGCTATGGTGACAGTATTGTTGGCCTAGATTTCACAAGAGAGACAGATCATCATGATTTTTGCTATGGTGACAGTATTGTTGGCCTAGATTTCACAAGAGAGACAGATCATCATGATTTTTGCTATGGTGACAGTATTGTTGGCCTAGATTTCACAAGAGAGACAGATCATCATGATTTTTGCTATGGTGACAGTATTGTTGGCCTAGATTTCACAAGAGAGACAGATCATCATGATTTTTGCTATGGTGACAGTATTGTTGGCCTAGATTTCACAAGAGAGACAGATCATCATGATTTTTGCTATGGTGACAGTATTGTTGGCCTAGATTTCACAAGAGAGACAGATCATCATGATTTTTGCTATGGTGACAGTATTGTTGGTCTAGATTTCACAAGAGAGACAGATCATCATGATTTTTGCTATGGTGACAGTATTGTTGGCCTAGATTTCACAAGAGAGACAGATCATCATGATTTTTGCTATGGTGACAGTATTGTTGGCCTAGATTTCACAAGAGAGACAGATCATCATGATTTTTGCTATGGTGACAGTATTGTTGGCCTAGATTTCACAAGAGAGACAGATCATCATGATTTTTGCTATGGTGACAGTATTGTTGGTCTAGATTTCACAAGAGAGACAGATCATCATGATTTTTGCTATGGTGACAGTATTTAGTCCCAATTGTCACATAAGGCTGCCTTTTCTCACAATACAATGTCAGTGAAGATGTAACTATCTACTTGTAGCAATTTCATGAATTATATTGAACATGCTAGTTACTCTGTTTCTGGTTGTGAAAGTTGTACATTCCTTCATGAAATTGAAAACTGAATTACTAATACATAACAAAGTCAGTCTCGTACCGAAAGTTGTACATTCCTTCATGAAATTGAAAACTGAATTACTAATACATAACAAAGTCAGTCTCGTACCGAAAGTTGTACATTCCTTCATGAAATTGAAAACTGAATTACTAATACATAACAAAGTCAGTCTCGTACCTTTAATTAATACACTTATGTTATTTATTTCTCATGTGTTTGTCTTCTATCTATTGGATTGATTGTTCTTAATGGTGATTTTTGAGATGCAACTTAAAAACTTGTACATGCTTTCTAAGGAAATTTATATGCTAATTTGTGTGAAAAAATAAAGCTATGATTGCTTTCAGGTTTCAAGTTCAGTAAACAATGCATTATTATGTTGTATAAGTTAATAAATTAAATTACACACTGTATAAAGTTGTTTTCATCAGTGTTGGCAATAAAGGGAGGGCTTAATATTATCTATACATATAATAAAGCTGTAACAGGTCTGTGTCTGTACATTGAAGATAATAAGTTGAGGGGTATTATAATAGCACACAAAAATCATGTTTAAAAAAAATTGTTTGTCTGTGTGTCTGTCGGTATGTTTGTTCGTTATAGACTCGGAAACGGCTGAACCTATTTATCTACGGTTTTCACCAACATATTGGTGCATTTTTAACTTAACATTTAGTGTTTATTTTATTTCAATCGGTTTGTAAATAAAAAAGTTATGTTTATATTAAACCTTTTTATCCCAAAATAATGCGAGCAAAGCCGCGGGCGCCCACTAGTATTCCATAAATAGCTATATAAGAAGTTTTATCCCACTTTGATATCTACATAATTTCTAATGAGTGCTATAATGTCATGGTCTGGAATGGTCCTATATATTTACCTACTTTCTCCAGAAAAATCCCGGCACAGTTCGTACAGCAGAAGAAGACAAGGGTTGGCGGCAGACCACCGCCACTGCTTGGGCGGGGCGCGCCACCAGGCTGCTGTCGCCGGCCGCGGCCAGGCACTGTGCGGCCGCGCGGGAGCGCACCTATCTGAGAGCTGCTGATCTTGCGCGGTGGGCGCCTAGACCAGGTAGGAATAAACAATCTGAGTGCATGATAATACATCAATCAAGGAAAACTGGAAGCACAAAGAGAAAGAGGAAGGCTGAGGAAGACATATATGGACCAATTAAAGGAGAAGGCGGGCGTCATGTCGTATAAGGAAGTCAAAGAATTGGCAGAAGATCGGGAAGCATGGTGCATGCTCCACAGACAAGGGCCTCACCCTTAATTGTGATGATGATGATGTTAATAAATCAGATAGGGAAGAATGATAGCATGTTAACTGTTTCTCATGACACACAGAGTGACTGCCTACTGGTAACAGGGAAGAATGATAGCATGTTAACTGTTTCTCATGACACACAGAGTGACTGCCTACTGGTAACTAACACATCATCTTTTACGGGTGAATACTTATGTGAAAGTAATAGAAATAAAAGTGATAGCTTTTGAATTACTAAAGCCATTTTTAGAAGTTAAGTGTTTGTTTTGCCTGGCGTGAGGAGGCCTTCGACCGGGACGCATGGAGGGAGTTGGGGGAGACCTTTGCCCAGGAGTGGGACAATAAAGGTTAACAAAAAAAAGTGTTCGTTACCAGTAATGTGTGAGCATTAATTAATGTGTATAAAGACCTGTTGTTTCTTTACAATAATAAATATGAAGACTTCTAAACGGCGAAACATTTGGAGAAATGATATGTTTTACGCGTGATGTTGCTATGTGGATCATCTTGGCGTCGTCATATAAAGATAAAGAATCTTTATTGATAACGTAAAGTTGTAACATAGGTATAAGTAGGTACTAATATCATAGAATATGCTACACAAATTACAATATCTCGTCAAATTGAATTTATAACATTTAGTTATAACGTAATAAATTCAACCATTAATATCTATCCGCTTACGTGGTCCAAAGTAAAGTCAGAGCTAAGCAAATACTTAAAATCTTTGTCTTACGATGACACTGAAAATTAACTAAAAATTCCTGAGTAAAATAAATTAAATTTATTTTCAAATACACTATATCAGACGAACATCACACACACACACACACTCTCTCAAACTCACACTCATACATATACACACACTCACACGCGAGCATATATTCGCACACGCTAACACACACAGACACACACACACACATACAAAACAAATGTATAAAAAAAAACAATTCAATAAGTATTGTTTTTGTATCTCTTTATTTTTTTGTTAACATAATAGTTAATTTCCTTTTTATTTGTACACTAGCTTGTTTCTTTTTCAAATTATTAGGTTAAAGATATAACAGAGTAAATTAACAATAAAATGTAAGTAGTCATCAACTCCACGCGGAGAGACCTGGTGTGCGCGATACAGTTCTGTAACTAGTGCGCATACCAGATAGACTGTATCTCACAATTTTAAAGTTTAATCAATAAATTAGTCAATTAAACCTAATGTAAAGTTCATAAATTGTAAATAGTCAAATAAACTTTATTATTTATTTATTTTAGTTTTACTTAATAACATTTTAGAAGTTACAATGTCAAGTTTTTTTAATAACAATGAACATTTTTGTTATTAAAATCATGTCAAACATAATAATAGGTATGTAATCATACAATATGTCAACTAATAAATCTTGGTAAGTACTGTCCTTACAGAATACATAGGTAACTAAAGTAGTACTGTCACTTTAGCTGTATAGGGGCTAAAATGACAATTTGGCATTACACTCCTTACCTAGTTGTTAATTATTTAATTTCTAAGCAAGATTAGAATCAATTGCTACCTAGTTGACTGTAATCATTTTCAAACTGTTCTTTAAAACTGTATAGTGTCTTATCTAACAATAATTGTTTGACGCTATTGCAAAATTGCTGATCGTTATTCAAAGACTGAATGTGTGCGGGGAGTTTATTGAACAGTTTCTCTCCCATTATAGTGGGTAGTTTCTTAGTCATACACAGCCTAGGCACAGTTGGTTTCAACAATACTCTGTTTATCTTGGTTCTATTTGAATTATAAGTCTTAAGTTTAAACAAATGTGGATTTCTTTTTACAAACTTTACAATCTCTAATATATATTGCGACACTGACGTCAATATCTTCAACTCTTTGAAATGGTTTCTACAAGACTCTCTATATCTACCTCCCACAAGTACTCTTATTGCTCGTTTCTGCATTATTAACACTCTTTCAAAGTCTGTAGCATTGCCCCATATACTTATGCCGTATGAAAGTATAGAGTGTATGTATGAATAATAAGTTTCCTTTAGGTGCTCTGGGCTTGTTATTGGTTTCAACTGTTTTAATGCATAAACCCCTTTAGCCATTTTTTTTACAAGTATTATCAATATGTTTTTCCATGTTAAGGAGGGATCTAAATAGAATCCTAATAGCTTTACATGCTTTGCATATACACATTCAGTTCCATTCTCTAATATTAATGGAGTTTCTTTGAAGTTTGGTGATACAGCATTGAAGTACATTAGGTATATTCGTTTTATCAGTATTCAGTTTCAGACCATTCACCGTAAACCAGTTTTCTAACTCTCTTAAAATTTTATTTAAGTATACATTTCTGAAGTTCTTCATGTGAGTCAGCGGTTATAATCACTGTCGTATCATCTGCATACTGGATTACTTCTCCTTTAATTCCACTAAGGCATAAATCATTGAAAAATACCAGAAACAAGGTATTTCCCAATGACGATCCCTGCGGAATTCCTATATCTACTTTCCTTGGTGATGATTTATGACGTTGTTTGTCTATTTTTACTTCGACAATTTGCTCTCTATCTTCAAGGAATGATTTTATAAGTCGGAGAGGTTTTCCAGTTATTCCGTAAGCTGAGAGCTTCATTATTACAAGGTCATGACTTACAGAATCAAAAGCTTTCGATAAGTCTAGAAATATTGCAGCCACTTTTTTCTTATGTTCAAGGCCATCAATAATCGTTTCTACTAGCTTTTGAGCCGCAGATGTAGTCGAGTGATTCTTTCTATATGCGTATTGGGCATTGATGATCATATTATTCTGACTCATATGGCTCATAATATTGTCTGCCATCAGTGATTCTATAATTTTTGAGACTGTGGGTACCTACTATTGTTATTGGTCTATAATTATTCACAGAAGTGGTTTCTCCTTTGCTTTTATATAATGGTGTGACTCTGTTCTTTTAGTGTTCTAGGATATTCATCCGACTGTAGAATATTGTTAGTAAGGAAAGTTAGATGGTCCCCCAGACGCAAAATTATATCATATAGAAAAGATCCGGATATATCGAATATATCCATCGTCTCTGATCGGTCTATCTTTCTCTTAGCTATCTTCATTAATTCAAGGGGAGTTACATACTTAAATTTAAAATTATCCGATGGAAAAGATCCCTATATTTGTAGTAGACCCATTGCTTCTTGTATGTTTGGTGGGTTATTTGTTTTTAAGTTTTGACCAATTGAAATAAAATAATTATTTAAGTAACTTGCTATATTTTCTTTTCTTACTTTGATTTTGTTCTCATCCAATAGATCCCATGTCCATTCTTTTATGTCCTTGTTTGTTTCTTCTTTAATTACATTCCACGCCTCCTTTTTGGGGTTTTTCGCATTATTTATTCTACCCTCAATGTGTTTTTTCTTACTTTCAACTTAAAGTTTATTCTTTAACTTGGTTTTTATTAGGTATATCCTGAGTGGATGTTACTTGTGGGTACTGTCTCTGAATTTGATATAGGTCATGTTTGTCTACTTATGCGTAAGTATATACTTACATACTTATGCGTTATTAAAACATCTTCTTATGTATTATTTTTTAACGTATCATGTGTTTGTTGCAGGTTTAGAACAGTCTTCATACACGTCTGCAGTGACTCCCTTCCCACCGCACGCTCTGTCGTCCGACACTCCGGAAGGAAAGCCAGTGGTGGGGGCGTGTGTCTCTGAATACACGCCGACAAAGGAATGTATTTGTCATTTTGAGGTAAATAAAAACCTTTTCTATCTGTATATTGTATGAAAGATTAAATAAATGTATTTATGATTATAAAATCATGGGAAAATACAAAATTATTATCAATATGTAAAACATTTGTGTAAAACTTTCTTGTGATCCTGGATTAGTTTTTTTTTTCGTCAGTACATACACTCACTTGAGTCCTATAACCACATTTAAAACAAGTTTTAAATCACAATGAATAACAAATCATACCATGATAGTTAACAAATACTTTTTGTCCAGATTTGTGTGAACTGGTATCCTTGCGGGCTAAAATACTGCAAGGGCAAGCCGCAGGGCGGCCTGAGCTACCGCTGCGGCATCAAGACATGCCGGCGCTGCTACCGGTACCACTTCTACGTGCGGCGCCGCGACGCATGCGCCACCTACACGTGACACACAAACTACCTGCCAGAACACTCTATACTCTGTGAACCTTGCCTGCAACAGTGGGCCAAGTAGCCAAACAATTTGGACCATGTAATAAGACTAAAGTGGGCCAAGCAATCTGATGTGGCTAAAGTAGGCCCTGCAGTATCTATGGTGGAAACATTTTATAGTTGAGGGCCACCTGAGAATCTAAGTGTATGGCTCATATTCTTTATCTGGATTGAAAATAGTCAGCCACACGGGTTAATGCCTATTATCATTTTTATTGTTGGCAGAAATGAAAGGATGGTAAAAACTGGACCCTAAAATATAATCCTAATTGGCTATGACAAAAGCATTTCTATTGGTAAAATGTCTTTATACAGTAAAGATGAGCAAAATAATCTTAAACCAAAGACAGTAATCATATTGCTTATAAGAGGGAGATTTCATACTCTAAGTTATTAAATAATAATAAATAAATATCCTGGGACATTGCACACAGCGCCACCTAGCCCCACACTAAGCAAACGCTTGTGTCGTGGGTACTAGATAACGGATATAATACTTATATACTTTTCTTTTGTAAATACATACTTATTATACATACAAACGACCAGACTCAACACAAGTAATTATAAATTTATTAAATAAATAAATGAAATTTATTACATATTATCATGAAACGGTACCTATATTAACTTCATACTGCCAAATGAGAACAATTGTTGTGATTTTTATAGTTGCTTCACACTTTATATGACCTATGTAGCTCCATTCCAATATTATTTATTACATTGTGAAATTATCATAGATGAAAGATTTTTTGTCATTCATATATTTTTAAGTATAAATGTATACTCAAGAATCTAGCATACATAAGTGCAAGTTAGCTTATTGGGTACTTTCTACCTCATGTTTTGATAGGCAGCTTATAACTTATGACAATACAACTATATCATCATTTGATTCTTGTACATATTTTGCTATGCTATTTACTTTGTAAGATAATAAAACAAAACAGTTTCTAAATACTAATTTTATTTACAAATTGTGTTATTATTTGGAATACATTAAGAACATAATATTGGCTTTTTCTGGTCAGCATCTAAGGTTTTGAAGTCACTGCTATGGCCAATAAGTTACCAATGGTAGGAAATTAACTAACACATAATCATTAAATATCTACTTCAAAACAAATTAATATTTATTAATAGCATCCTGGGAAGGGCTCATGCCTGTTCTTCCTTAATACAAACTGTATTTTTCTGTCCATATCTTCATTGTAGATTGCTTTACACTTCTCATGGTTCACTCGTCTTCTTGTCTGGAAAGAATACATACAAATATCTACTTATTTTCTCAATAGTGTTAGGAAGTGACTATACATTATGAATCTTATTCTATATTGTCTATTCATCACAAAAAGAATATTTCAATTCACACCAGTAGGTTCTGAGTTTAGAGCGTTCAAACAAACAAATTCTTCAGCTTTATAATATTAAGTATACCTACTATAAACATCACATAAAAATATGCCCCAAAACTTTGATAGAGTGTGAAGAACTTATGAAATACCCATAAGCACTTAACCTAGCTAAATTTACTTGAGATTATACTTGTCAAGGTTTCAGCACATTAAAATGGCTAAGTATTTCAAATAAAACTTCCTATTACCTGGAACGGCTTCTCATAGTATCTTGTGAGCCTGTACTGTTGTAAAAGTCCCTCTTTTCCGAGGATTCTGTTTACAAGTCTGCAAGCACTATCAACATCATTGTTTTTTACAAACACCGTTCTTGCAATGAAGGAGGGGTGTCTGTTAGACAATAATCTTGCTGTAATAAACATTACTTCTTAATTTTAGATAAAAGTTAGTGCAAAATATTCGGAACTCTCGCCACTCTCGGCAAAACAAAAATTATTGCTATAATTTTGAGGTTAGGTTATTTTTCAATCAATGGCATTTGACGTTGACAGTTTTATTTAGTTAGATTGACATATAAGAAAATAGCAATTGCCAATGGCGCCATTTGATAGAAATTCAAAATTTTGTTTTTGTCATTATTGATATTGTTGTTAATTATGTTGATTGCTTTGTGTATATATCGTTATAACTAGATTTTTCTCATCAATTGTGTTGTAACCCTTTTTGTTTATTGAAAACACAAGAGTGTTCAGAAAGATGGCGAACGAGAGTGATGCGAAGTCCATTCTCAGTGGGTCGTCTGACGGCAGCACAGCCGGCAAGCAGCGTGCGAAGAATGTGCCCCTCCACGAGCGATGCACTATGAAGGACATGCTGAGCATCAGAGATGCGTTCGACGAGGCCTACATGCACGTGATGCTTCCTACTGACTTCCGAGAGATGTTGCGGACCGTGCTCGATGTGGAATACGATGATGATGATTTTAATATTCTTTTTATGAAGGTATGTGTGGATACATAAAATAAATAATATTAATAAGTAAGAGATCCTGATTAAACACTTAATTTACCTTTTTAATGCAATACCTATTTTTATGTAAGATAGGCTTAAGTACCTACTGTTCGTTGATTCAACTCGCCTGATGTTATGCATCATTGAAGTCTACGATCTAGCGTGCTTGCCTGGAAGAAAGTGAAAATGTCGGCGAATCAGAGCAATACGCATACGCACCCCGGTAAGTACGCGGGACGCATCCATTACCATTTAATAGCGCACATATGGGTGTGGGCTTGACATTTCAGAGGGTAACTCTCAACTTGATTGTTGAAGACCGATAAACTGTACTTCAGGGATCAAAACAGAGAATCCGGCAGAGTTCCACATTTAAGCAGTTCAATCAATTAATACCTATGTATATATTGTCAGATAAACACAAACCGCAACGGCGAGATCTGCTGGGACGAGCTGGTGTCGCACCTGCTGCTGGGCTACTTCGGCGCGGACGCAGACAACCAGCGCGACACGCTGCAGCCGCCCATCATGGGGCTGCCCGTCATGATGCGCTCCGAGCACAAGCAGGCCATCACTAGGATATGCTTCTGTCCTGATGTTTCTAAGGTAGTTGAACTGCCCTACGAATAATTACCTACTATTAGGTATAGAGTTGTAACTCCTTACAAATTGCTCGTCATAAATGCACAAAAATGTACACACCAATAAAATTGTCTCCCACACACCACTCATATACAAAAATATACTTACGAGTACATAAGTATATAATACAGAGCTGGCTCGTGATTAGTTCTGATGTCGGAAATTGCCGAATGCTGCAAAAGTCTATCATTAATTTTTAACGTAACTGATGCTGATACTACCTATAATAAATGAAAGTATTGTTTCCCAGACTCGAACAACAGACCCCCTGCAAGGCTTGTACATGACAGCCAGCCGGGATGGTCAGATCAACTGGTGGACACTCGACATGAAGATGCTCAGGACACGGTTCTCATCCAGCCGTAAGTACCAACATTCGCTTAAAGTATCTATATATGCAAAGGGAGGCCTATACCCAGCAGTGGGATCCCAAGGGCTGTGGACGATGATGATGATATACTTACATACTTTGGTAATAGGTAAATGTTGCGTAAAGCGAATTTCCTTGCACAATAAAAAATGCTAGGACCGTGGCTGATTAGGCGTAGGTACCTAATATTGTTTTTAAAAACAGTGGTAGGCGAGTCGTAGACGAGAAAATCAAATACTCTTTACCGTCCTTTACTGTTGTTGTTTTTCTGCTTATGCTACAGTAGCGAATCTTCCTCCAATTATTGGAGAGGTTGCTAAATATGATATTTGGCATTTTGCAGACCTCACGCTACACTAGCGCATCAAGGGATGATGTCACACTCGATAGCTGCCATAATCATGATCCTCATGACCGTCACCCTGTATCCACCCCTCCTTTGAATAATTACAATCCGTCAGAATATCCCAGCTGTTGATATTCCTGCCCTATCAGCGCACCTGAAGGTCCGCACCACGTGGGTGACAGACATGGTGTGTATGCCGGATGTCAACATCATAGTGACGAGCTCCACCGAGCGCGACCTGCGCTTCTACGACTGCACTGCCAAGACGTTCACTCTCAAGATCATCATCACTAGCTGGGAGTATATGGTTAGTGGGACTAATCGATATATATCTCGTAGTGAAACAGGTTTGTGTTAGTTTATTAGCTAGCCACAACCAGCCACCATATTAGTGGCTTAATTATTTGATGACAGTGGTTCGCAATCATCGCTGCTTTTTGGCTAACCTTATGACTTTAATTAACACTAGAGTTATCGTCCAGAGCATAAATCTTTCTTCTACTATGACACTCGTTTTGGTCTTGCAAAATTGGATATAGATGTTCCCTACGATTTTACAAAAATTACAAACCTGATAATGATGGTTTCTGGATCCCCAGATCTGCACAATGTACTACCACTTCAACGAGGACATCCGGGAGAAGTGCCTGCTGATCCTGGGCGACGTGGGCGGGCACGTGCGTGTGCTCACCTTCTCGGCCGTCAGCCGCGGGCCCTTCCAGAACCGCGCCGAGCGACCGCTCGTGCAGCTGCGACACGTTGACTTGGTTAAACGGGTATGCTGGGCATGTGTATTAGGGTCGTGGCTGAAGAATCTTACTTAGGAGGTTGTGTGCTTAAGTATGATTAACCATTTGAAAGGCCTTTGATAAACTAAATAAAAATACACATTAGTTCTGTAGGACAGAGTGTTTAACGAATTGAGAAAATCTCATTATTGACTCTACTCTTTCAAGTTTCATTCGAAATCGAAAACTTTACAAAGTTGAAAAAAATAATACAGCTGGGATCTTTCACATCATAGTGTGTAGGTACACTTACCTACTTATATACACTTTGAAACAACCACCAGAGTGTACCTATGTAATAGTATGTCCCCCCGCAGCCGCACCTGCTCCCTGAGCTGGCGCTGCTGGAGATGGGGCGCGTGCACGCGGAGTGGGTGCGCCAGGTGGCATGGTACGCGTCCCTGCACTGCGTGGTGTCGTGCGCCACCTGCCCGGACTCGCTGCTCATGGCCGACCTGCTCGGCTCCAAGACTCACAATATGTTTCATGTTGATAAGGTACCTAGTGTTGTTGGCTTGATTTATAAGAAAGAACTCAATGTCTTTCCATTCCAAAATGCCCCGAACAAGACATCCGTATAGGACATAAGAATTTGTTCCAGTTCCGAGGCAATGAAATCTGTTAATACTTTCCAAATGACTACTTGTTATTCACCGCTGATCCCCATGATTAAAAACACGCGCAAGAATAACCCATATAGTTTTCGTAATCCAGGGTATCCAATGCTTCGCGTTCGACGAGGAGAGCCACATCCTGGTGAGCGGCGGGCCGGACTGCACGGTGCGCGTGTGGAACTCGTTCGTGCCCTCCAAGCCCATCGTGGTGTTCCTCGGCCACCACGCGGGCATCGTGCACATCGTGCTGCAGAACGCGGGCAACACCGCCTACACGCTGTCTCGGGACCGCGTCATCAAGGTGTGGGACGTGCAGGCGCAGGTCTGCATACAGGTGCGACGAACATCATTTAGTATAACATAACTGAAATACGAATTTAACTAAATTAGGTTGGTTAAATTTGCATTCGTATTTCAGTATTTCACCTATTTTTTTAATCTTTTCCTCTTAGTTTTTATGGTTCAGTTCAGGTACAAAAACTATTGTTCTTTTCAAGACGAATACTTAGACAACAATTGCAATATCCAACCATGATAAATTTAACTTGTTTTGCCTTTTACTTACTAGCTTTTAATGCTCCATGGTAAAGCCGATAAGAGTGGGACTTTTGAATCCCCGACAGACGTACATCGACATCCCGGCTCAGATCGGCGAGCGTACCCCCGTAGTGGCGTACTACAACCCAGCCACCCGAGAGTACATTCTCGGCGCACTTAAACTCGCTGTGGTGGTGTTGGACGAGCAGATCAACGGCAACCACACAGACGGGTACACTCACTCGCGCGCCGTCTCCAAGGTGCTCTACAACCCGCTCTTCAAGGTCGTCATCACGTGCGGCATGGACAGCATCATCATCAACTGGGATCCGCTCACTGGTGACACTTGTTTACTATTACAATGTTATTAAGGTGAAAGTTTTTATGTGTGTTTGTTTGTTCTGTGGAAAAGTCTCTGTGTCTATCATAATGTGTTTACTGTTTAGGTATATAATAGGTACTCATAATTACAATAAAATTTGATAAGATAATCGTCCCTAAAGAGTAACGTTTACTACTATGATATCTATCATCGGAACAGAGCATCGGAAAATTTCGAACTCAGACCTACGACTATGTAGCTCGTTTTACCGTTACCTACAATAATTCAGAAAATGATTCATTTCCTGCGGCTTTGGTTCAGTTGGTACCTACAGCACAGAGTGCTAGTATTGCTAGCTATGTAAAATCTGTGCATATATCTGTGCGCAGGTAAGCGCAACGTGATGATCCGCGAGGCACACACGCGGCTGGTGCACGGCGAGCTGCTGCCGGTGGAGATCACGGCCGCCTGCTTCGACCCCGGCCACCAGCTGCTGCTCACTGGCGCCAGGGACGGCACGCTCAAGGTATACGATCATAACACGACAACAGTATGTAGGTACTACACTAACTAACATTATACTCGCCCATCTAAGTAAGTTCTCTTGGGCAGATACATCGAGGTAGGCGCTCGGGTCCTTCCATAGATGACATATGTATATCTTCGATATTTTAGGTCGTCAAATATGTCAGTTCCCTCACGATGTATTACTTCACTTATCGACGAATAAGTGCCGAAATAAAAATTCTAATTAATAACTACATATTATTATGTGCGTGGTGTGTAGGTGTGGAACTTCAACACGGGGCTGTGCATTCGGAACATGTCCATAGAACACATGTGCGAAGTCACCAACGTGTTTTGGGTGGAAGGAAGGCATGTAGAAGGGGGTTTGCTTTCTACCGTATTTTAGTATTAGTTTGAGGTACCTACAATTCGCTGTATCAGAGGTAGAGTTCAATAGAATAGAAAGTTGATAAGCTATAATCAATTTGAATTTCTGGAATTACGTACAAATTACCTAAAGCATAGGAGTAGGTACATAGGGTACGGTGGGGCAAAGATCCGCAGTGGGAAATGATCCGCACGGTCAATTTAAAATGATCGCTTAATATTGTCGTGGTTTTAGACACATTTTTATGCTGGCAACATTGATAGAAGACGACTCACAAAAGTTACATGGCGTCCGACCGGCACAACAAAAACAATGAGGTTAGAATTCTTTTTACTTGTTTTGATGTAATAATTCGTAGGTCATCTTCAGTTGAAAATGTAATTTACTATACGCTTTGCTTACTGTTTTACTGGTTCAATTCCATAATTCAGGTTTTGAAAGGCGATCTATGAACAATAATTTGGCCAAATGCGCATTTCTTGTTTTTAGGTTAGTTTGTGATTACAAAATGACAAAATGGGGCAGAGGTCCGCATTTTGCATGGGGCAATGGTCCGCGCGCGGACGTTTGCCCCAAGATTTGTATTCATTGTTCTAATTTTTGTTTTTACGTTATAGAAACTACAAACGCAAAACTAATGTGAAGCCGTTCACACCAGAACTGTACTTGCAGGCCCAATTTTAAATTGACCGTGCGGATCATTTCCCACTGCGGATCTTTGCCCCACCGTACCCGTACCGGATTATGAATGGGGATCAGTCGTTTCGAGTATAAAGGAGCCAAAAAAAACTAGCACGACCCGAAATGTTTATTCAGTCAGTGAACTGGAATGGTTTTACTCATAACTGTGAATAAATAAACTGAATAAAGTTAATTTTTCCGTGTATTTCATTTCAATGGGGCAAAGATCCGCAGCTGCGGACAATTGCCCCGAATCTGCGGACGTTTACCCCAAACAGTGGGGCAAAGGTCCGCAAAGGCAAGGTTGTCTACCTTTCCTTTTTTTTCCGAAATGGTGCTTATTTCGCTAGTAATAAAATGGTATATTGTAGCACATAAATTAAGATTTCCAGTGAAGCCAAAACCTGCAGGACCTTTTACTTATTGGGTGAGAAAAAAGGTTGAAACCTAAAATTGCGGATCTTTGCCCCACCCTACCCTATGTGTAGTAAAATATAATTTTGTATTTCGTTAAATTAAAATAAATGTAACTTAACTTTGGATCAAAGTTCTCCCGTACTAGGTCCAAGCCTGTGTCCTAAGTGACTGTACCGCCTCCATTACATATGCATGTATGGGTATTGCGAGCCATGAACGTACGGGCTCACAACCGTAACAAAGATTAGTACCTAGTCGAGTTTCGCCATTAGCGGGCTATATACTGGACTATATATGCGGCGGTTTGTACAATACAAGTAGCTAGTAGGTACATCATCATCATTGTTTAATACTTGCAGACCTTGCAGCCATTATAAGTATTGTAGATAAATAAATATCACATCTATGTAGGTAGTCAATTGTAGCTGATCATATGTGAACATTAATGGATTTTGCAGTCAACACAGCAAATTTGACGAAACTGAGACTGTATAGTGATGGGACTGAGACTGAATGTTCGTTGGTACAGGATCCTGGCGGTGGGCTGGAACCGGCACGTGATCGAGTTCGAGGACGCCGGCATGGCGGAGACGGGCAAGGCGTGGGAGACGCGGCACACGGACGACGTGCTGGCGGCCGCCGCGCGCGAGCCGCTCACCATCGCCACCACCTCCTACAACTCCGAGCTCATCCTGTGGAAGCTGGAGACGGGGCAGCCGTACCGGTGAGGGGGCTTTATTTTTTATTTATTTATTGCTATAAGTTCACTAAACTAAAAATGTACCTACTAACTTAAAATACCTAATAATATAACTTAACTAATGGGCGTCTTCTTCTTCTTATCGAATGAGAGTGGCCAACTCTGGTGTCGAGAGTTTATCAAGCCGCCCCAAGGGCCCCTGACATGGCTTAATGACTGACGTACTAGACAAACTGCCGGGACCTACTAATGGACGTACCTAGGTACATTTTTTTCTTAAAGTCAAATCACGCTTGTATAATAAAAACAATTGTAATAAAAATAAATTCACTATGACATCACAATCAGCTTCGACTGTGATGTTATATACTTACAGTGTAGAGAGAGACAGCCACACGAAACTGAACAGTTTCGATCTCTCACCGTGTGGCTTCAGAGCGAGCAAGCTTGCTTAGTTTAGGTACCTACCCGAGGAATAATGTCAAGAAAATTAAAAGCGGGAGTTTTCTTTTTTTTTTGGCTTAGAATTTGCGAGATTCCTGCCGTGTCCCAAGATAAACATCTATTTAGCTCGAGAAACGTTAAACAAGGTATCTCTCTTTGAGTCGTTTTTCCTCATGACTGAGGGTCGTGACTCCCCCTCAGAATTAATTCGCTAGGGCAGTTCTCTTGGGCAGATACATCGTGGTGGGCGCCCAGGTCCTTCCACGGAAGACACATGTCCTCGGATATTGTGGTCCTCAAACATGTCGGTTTCCTCACAATGTTTTCCTTCACCGTTAAGCGAGTGCAAATCCACACATAACTTGAAAATACAAGTCATTGGTATAGGGCCGGATTCGAACCAGGGTGCGTCTGAATGAAAAGCAGATACTCGAACCGCTGAGCCACACTCGCTATAAATATATATGTACATATCTGCAGTTCTGGTGAGTTTCCTAAAACTAGTTGTTATGAGTTCATCAAAGTCATTTGCCTGTAGGTAAATTGTTGTCAAAACGAAACCTTATGGCTTGAGTTATTAAAAAATGTTATCAGATCTCATGCTAGTTAAGATTCTAACTTCTTCTACTTATCGAATGAGAGTGGCCAAGTCTGGTGTCGGGGGTTTTCAAACCGACCTAAGGGCCTCTGACATGGCTTAACGACTGCCGTACTAGACAAACAGCCGGGACCTACAATTTAACGTGTTATCCGACCCACGGAAGCGCCCAAAATAGTATGCCACTTTTCGGTTTTTTTCTAACTCAGATCACAAAATTCAAATCCTAGTAAAACTAGTGTTACTGTTTCCTTGCAGTCGGTTCTCATGCACGGACCCGATGCTCCGCATCAAGATGGTGTACAGCAAGCGCGACCTGAAGGCGGGCGCGGGGGGCGCGCGGGCGGGCAAGAACGTCAAGGAACCTCCGCGGAAGAACTCCGCCTTCAAGGTGGACACGTGAGTAAACAAACCATACATATGTATGTACATACTACACTTGCATCGAACAAAATTACATGTACTTACACTAGCTTGTATATAGTTTGGAAGCTTATATCGACCAACATAGGTACTTTATCTTTTTTTAATTCTGGCTTGATCTCATAACTACATACCGGTCAAATTGATAACCTGCTTTTTAGGCGTCGTTGGGAAACTCGGGACGGTAGCCGGCTGTGTAGTAAAACCGTAGGTATACAACTTTATAGGCCAAGATTTTTGTGATAGAAAACTTGCCGAATTTGTGAAGCATCGTGATTTTAGAGACAATATCGTGTGTCAGCAAGGTGATCCAGCCCCGCGCGGTAATTAGCGCCACGGCAGCGATGGAGAAGGCGCGCGCGCGCGCACTGGCGGACTCGCGGCCGCGGCCGCCGCCGCCCGCGCAGGATATGCGCCCGCTGGCCGTGCACGCCTGCCTGTTCCTGCAGACCCGGCCCTGCGCCATTAACGTGGCCTCGCTGGTGCTGGCGCTCGAGAACGGCATGATACAGATGTGGTCCGACCACCCTGCGGGAGGGTTCCAGGTGCTGCTTGCTGTACTTACTAATCTACTTACAAACCTTATACCTGCATCATTTATGGCAGTGCTACGGACAATATTCCACCAAACAAATTAATTCGAATTGATATATTTATAACCCTAAACTGAAGCGACCTTGCGTAAAATTGACCGGAACATATTTTGTTTATTGATCTGTTTATTTATAAACTCGAACTGTACATCAGAGGGCAACATTTAAATACCATCAGAGCCTAAACCAGATGGTTTAGGCTCTGATGCCCTTCGGACGGGACTCAAGTGTCAGCCACTCACTACTAGGCTCGTTACAAGGACATACATTTTATGTTTGTCTTCTTTGGCTCCTAGGGCGGTTTGAAAAGTCTAACACCAGAACTGGCCGCTCTCATACGAACTAAGATACTTATGGCCTGTTATCTCTGACTCAAGAGGACACACATAAAGTTTGCATGGTGTGTAATTATCAGGGCTCGTTCCAAGGCGTGCACACAGCGGGCGACTACGTGTCGGCGTTGACCACGGACACCGACAATGCCTACCTGTTCACCGGCACCACGGTGGGGTACATCAAGGTGTGGCTCATGAAGAACTACTTCACAGGAGACATGGAGGAGGTCAGATACATCATGCACGCTCGTTACAACTTGTTTTATTCAATAGGTTGGCACTTCACCATAACTGCTGTATTTTGAACTTGCAGAGCGCCATACTGAATAACCCGTGTTTAAATAGATATTTAATATAGTAGTTGGAGTCTGGCTTAGTATGTTTCCATACCAATTTTTCATCGCTCATTGTATTAAAATCGAGCTCGAGTGTATAACTAAGTATTTCCACAGGAATCACTAGATTCACAGCCTTATTTATTTATTTACTATTAGTCTACAAAACAGGCACTAAGCTAAAACTCACATAATATAATAGAAAAAAAATCGAGCTCTTAAAGCCCTCTTGAAGCAGAACTAACTATTTTAAGGTAATTAGGTAAGTACTTACAGAATATATCTGAGTGATGTATCGGACATGCTTGGATCGGTATATACCTCACTTGACAATATACTTAGGTACATAACTGTAACATTAACTAATGTTACGGTATGTAGGAGCACGTGGGCATGCCGGCGCTGCGGCTGGAGTTCCCGTTCCTGTGGAAGGACCGCGTGGAGGGGCGCGCCAAGCGGGCCGTGCGCGACCAGCCCCTGCCGCTGCTGCTCAACTCGTACCGCGCGCACATGCGCTGCGTCACCACGCTCGCGTACATCGACGAACACAAGCTGCTGCTCAGGTATCACATCTAACAGGTCTGCGGAGTGCTAGTCAAGGTATGCTGGAAGATCCTTTGTCCACAGGTAAGCCATCTGAACATAGGTCTACATAATATTATTGATATGATAGGTACTGCACGCTAATGTGAATAAAATTATGAAATTATGAAAATTATGAAAATTATTTATTTTGTGACAAGAAATTACATACGAACACATTCAAGAAAGTAAGACAAACACATTTTGCACATACACAATTTCCTGTCACAAGCCGGCCTCAACTCAGCATGTGCTGACTGCGAACAGTCAGCGCTGGTCTTCCGTTGAGACCGACGGGTGACGACTCGAACTACGTACAACAAACGAGACAACAACACAATAAACATATATAACACACGAATATAGGTACAACTAAGAACATAAACAAACAAAGACAAATTAAAAAAGACGACAGATTAAACAATATAGAATTAATAATAAATTACATAAAATTATTTTAAACTGATCAAACTCAAATTAAATTGCGCTTGTATCATTACGGAGCGATGATAAATAATCTAAGTTTATTTTTGAATGAAATTAAATAATGCAAGTTCCTGATGGGTGGAGGGATGTTATTCCAGCACTTCGTCGCAGCATAGCGGAAGCTACCCTTGAAGGCAGCTGAGCTATGCCGCTCGGTAGCAAGCTGAGTCGAGCACTGGCGGGAAACATGTGGCCTCTGTTTCCATGTGAATTTTTCATATAAGTAGCTCGGTTGTTTATATTTAAAAACCCCAAATAACAAACACGCCAGGTGAAACTTACGACGGTGCTGCATCTTTAAAATTGAGTGCTGATTCAACACGGGACATCAAAATTAAAACGCGCGCATGCATTCTGTACGCGTTGCACGAGTTTTTTGGTTTTCGCCAACATACGGGAACCAATCACTACGTCCATGTAGTTAAGCTTTGACAGAACCAGCGCCTCAGTTAATTGCATACGAAGTGTTTTTCCTATGAATGGTCTCATTCTGTACAAAACTTTCAACTTGAAAAAACAATCCCGCGCACACTGTTCTTCGTGTTTAAAATAAATAAATAAATAAAGCCATTTATTTCCCAACTTAAGTAACATTCAGGAGTTATTGATTCTAAGTTAGTAAAGCATTATTAGTTAATATCAAATTTCAATTTCTTTTAATGTTTTATTGGGCACCCAAATTTGAGCATAGGCCTCCTCCATGCGCTGCCAGTGTCTTCGGTCTTGTGCTTGTCTTGTCCAGGTACTGCCCACTGCCTCAACAATATCGTCTCGCCACCGTCTTCGTGGTCTACCTCTGGATCTTTGGTCTTCCGCCGGGTACCAGTGAAGTATTCTTTCACTCCATCGACCATCGGTGGACCGTGCGACATGGCCCGCCCATTTCCACTTCAGCCGACAGAGTGACTCTATCGCATCGGTTAATTTAGTTTTCTTTCTTATGTCTTCGTTCCGAACTCTGTCCCTCAGTTTTATGTTTAGGAGAGAGCGTTCTGTGGCTCTCTGAAATATGGCAATTTTGTCTACTATTTGTTTGGTCAGAGGCCAGCATTGACAGCCATATAGGAGCGAGGGTAGAATAGTATTATCCATAAGTTTCTTCTTAAGTCGCATTGGAATATTACTTTTAAACACATCTTTATTCATCCATTACTTTTTCCACGATATGGCGATTCTTCTATCGATTTCCTTGAGGGTCGCGTTTTGGAATGAGATTGTCTGACCTAGGTATATATACTCTTCGACGTATTGTATGTCTCCGCTTGAAACTACGGGCTTTGGCTCTCCATTTGTCATCACTTTGGTTTTGGACATATTCATATGGAGACCAATTTCTCGACTTGCGTTTTCCAGCATAGTGATCATAGATTGGAGAGTCTCGTGATTGTCGGCCAGGAGAACGATGTCGTCTGCGAATCGCAGATGAGACAGTCGCTCTCCGTTAATATTAAGTCCGTAGCTCTCCCAATCTAGAGTGCGGAACATCGTTTCTAAGATAGCTGTGAAAAGCTTGGGCGAGACTGGATCTCCCTGTTTTACGCCTCTTCTTATAGGAAAGTTTGGTCCAAGTGTCTCAAGTTTCAGTTTAGCCGATGCTCTACCATATATGATTCTCAGAATATTTATGTATTTATTTGCTATGCCTTGTTGTTTCAAGCTTCTCCACAAATGCTTGTGTGATATCGAGTCAAACGCTTTTACATAATCAACAAAGGCCAGGTAGAGTTCTTTGTTATGTTCGTTGCACCTTTTCTATGCATTGCGTAAGTGTAAATATGTGGTCAGTAGTTGAATAACCTCTTCTGAATCCAGCTTGCTCACGAGGTTGATTCTCATCTAGACTTTTAGTTATTCTTGCTAAGATCACTGCAGAGAACAACTTATAAATCGTAGGTAGCAAGCTGATAGGGCGGTAATTATCCATCATATTTGGATCTCCTTTTTTGTAGAGCAGTGTAATTATTGAACTTTCCCAGTCTTGAGGTATAACTTCGTCTGATATTATTCTGTCAAAAAGTTTTGCTAGGTGAGACGAAAGTGGCTCTACCATGTTTTTCGTGTTTATGGAAGCGTAAATCACTGTCCATGAGTAGTCCCAAGTTTCTAGCCTCAAATACTCTTTCAATGGGCTCACCCATAAGCTCAACACGCGACGCCGGTTTCAGGCGACCAAGCTGGTGCCTGCTTCCGAATATCAAATATTTTGTCTTCACAGGGTTTAAAAGAAGACAATTATTAGACGACCAACTAGATATGCTGGCAAGGTCATCATTCAGTTTAGTAATAGCTAAATCTATATCTTCCGGTTTACAAGATATATATATTTGTAAATCATCGGCATATTTATGAAATCTGCAAAATCTGATATGATCAATAATGTCGGCTGAGTACAAAATGAATAAAATTGGGCCCAATATAGACCCTTGAGGAACGCCTCTATCCACGCCGATGTTACTAGATAAAATTTGTGTCCCATCACTTTGACCTAACTTTACACATTGAGAGCGATTAGTTAGATAGCTGTGAAACCAAGATATTGTTTTATCGTGAAACCCATAATAACGCAATTTTGAAAGTAGTAAATTTAAGTTTAAGCAGTCAAAGGCTCTAGAAGCACTAACAGAGTAACACATACCTTTGTCCTGGGCATGTAGTATGTTGTCCGTGACGTCAAGTAGTGCTGTCACCGTGCTACGCCCCTTCCGGAAGCCTGACTGGGCTGATGGTAAAATATTATTTTTTTCTAAAAAGTCGGTTAACTGGGCGCAAACGGCTTTTTCTAATAGTTTAGACAGACACGGTAAATACTTATTGACCTTAAGTCTTTTAATTCTGCAGGGTTATTATTTTTGGGTAGAGGCCGAACGATAGCATGTTTCCATTGACTGGGAAATGTGCTTGTAGCGATAGACGTATTTATGATTCCTAAAATAGCATCTAAAGATTGTGGCAGTGACATCAATAACATATTTAGAGTAATATTGTCACAGCCCTCAGCGTTGGATTTCAAACACTTAATAATTTTAATCAATTTGTCTAAACTGATCTGTTCTATTTCAAAAACAGCATCTGCGTTGATATAGGTATCACTATATCAGGCAGTCAATCAGTCACCTTTGAGTTTTATATAGGTATTTAGATTGATATTTGATTGTTCAGCGGCAGCTCGGACTACAGCGTGCGCGTGTGGCTGGTGTCGGGCGAGTACATGGCCACGCTGGGCAGCTTCGTGCCCTACTCGCTGGAGGAGGCGCGCTTCCCGCCCGACGTGCGCAAGACTGCCTCCTTCACCACCTTCAAGGTAACACGCTGCCCAGCAGCAGGCAGTGGTGCGCGCGCACTGCTCATAACTTCTAGGGTGTAGTAACTGGTATAGTTACTGAGTTCTGATTTAAAAACACGGGTTTTGGCAGCTGGCATATGCACAACATTATATTAACTGCCTTGAGGATGCGTTTTCCGATGATGCGATATATATTATACTTTTTGGGCTCTTGTAATATTGTATAACATACCTACCTACTTTATCGTTTGGTTATCGAAGACAACTAGCACCATATATTTTTATGCCACTATTTAAAGTATTTTTGATGGCCTCTAATTTTTGTGTGATTTTTGCCAAACACTACTACGACGAGTATGATACCGCAGGTGTGGCGTCACGGCGAGGTGTCCCGCTACGTGCCGGGGCAAGTGGAGGTGGACCACCTGCGAGACATCACGGAGCAAGAGCTGCGCACCAAGACCTTCGGCCAGGTGCCGCCGGAGCCCCTGCTGGGCCACTACTACAAGCTGCCCAAGCGGCCCGACAGACAGGACCCTATCACTCTGGACGACTCGCTGCCTACGGTCAGTGGCCATGTTTATATTAGCTATCTAAACTTTACTAATATCTTCTACGTACTTGACCACTAGACTGCTTGAAACCAGAGATGTATAAGATACCCTATACAAAGTATCTGAAATACAAGATGCAAGATACTTAAAAAAAAAGTATTTCAGATCCAAATACAAATACTTTTCTAAAAAGGTATCTGAAATACAAGATACAAAATACCTATCTTTCAAATACTTTTTAAAGATAAAATACTTTTGTAAGAAAACAACATTTATTTTAACTGCCAACTTTAATTATTCAAAGAATAATGTAGGAAGGGTTTACAAATCTTCGAAAATGTTATAAATTGATTTTGTTTACATATTTTTTTATATATATTTTATTATATTGTTTTATTTCAACATGACACCAAACACAACTTAGCTCTCTGAACATCAATAAATTGCTATAATGTACAATGCAATAGAGATTAATTCACATATTAAGAAAGGAATGAATTAAGAACGGAAGAAAGGATTTTTTTATGTAAATATTCCATTTCAAGTGTGAAAATGTTTATGATTTGAAAGTCTGGACATATTTTGAGTGATTATAATGTGTTTGTTTTGTCAGTGTGTAATTGTTTGATGTGTTATTGTTATCAAAAATTCACGTAGAAAAGTGATCAGAGTAGTGAAAAACATCACAACCGCAATTTATAATCATCAAAAAATCTTAATGTGAGTATTATATATCATTATTTTAGCATTTGCGAGCGAGAGTTCAGAAATTTGATGAGGAGAATGATGTGCGAATTATATATCGTTAACTGTAAAACATAGCTTTAAATAGTAGTTTTCTATGAAGATACCTACAAGCTACAAGTCTTAGTCTGATCGTTTACAAAGTGGGCGGACATTTTGGAAACTTTTTCCTATAGTGTGCGTATTTCCACCTTAGGCGGGGACATTTTGAGAAAGATAGTGTTGCCATCTGTCATTTGGTTTTCGGCAATATTGTCAAAATGTTTAGACGACGTTTGGTTGGTGGTATGTATAGTTGCGTTCGGAAAGAAAAAATGAAATTTATTTTAGCAAAAGTATCTTGGGGAAAAAAGTATCTTCAAAATACTAAGATATCGTTATCTAGTACCCACGACACAAGCGTTTGCTTAGTGTGGGGCCTAGATGGCGCTGTGTGATATGTTCTGAAATATTTATATATTTATATTATTTTTATATTTATATTTTTTTATACCAGGAAAATGTATCTAGATATAAGATACAAGATAAAATATATAAAAAGTATTTCAAATACAAGATATAAATACGTATTTTGTATCTTGTATCTGTATTTCAAATACTTTTATCTAAGATACTTTACATCTCTGCTTGAAACGATATGAGCGTTTTGCTGAAGAGAAATAAACTTCAGTAATATGAATTTCCGGAACTCACCATATGCCTAAAATAAATTGGTTTGTAGCAACGATAAAATAATGAACATGAAGAGTGGTTTTGCAGGTCGTGAGTCATAACTGACGTCCATACATTTCCATGAGACCACTTTTCGTTTGTTTTCTACTTTATAATCTTTCGTCTTTGATCCTTTTCATGCTCGAAGTTTGGAAGAGATTGGTTCTTAGCGATTAAATCATTACTTCTAGAATAAGTTGTTTATCTGTTGTCTGATCCCAACCTGTTCCTCAGATCCCGCTGTACACGCACCTGCGCATGGCGTCCACGGTGCCGGTGAAGCGCCCCCCCACCCCCCCGCTGGTGCGCGCCACGCGCCTCAAGCGCGAGGGCGGCGCGCACAAGCACGCGCGCGGCACGCACTTCAACCAGCCCGAGCCGCCCACCAAGGAGTAACTGTCTACTAGGTGAATGTACCTATTTGCCCTTTATTATTATACAAAACACTAAGTTACACTATCATAGGTAGTCTGGGCTCTGCGCTCTGTGCCCTTTGTACGACAAACTGTGACTCGAACGCATGTGCTGTCAAGTTCTGTCGTTTTTTAGGGTTCCGTACCTCAAAAGGAAAAAACGGAACCCTTATAGGATCACTTTGTTGTCTGTCTGTCCGTCCGTCCGTCCGTCTGTCAAGACCCTTTTTCTCAGGAACGCGTAGAGGTATGAAGCTGAAATTTATATCAATTACTCAGGTCTACTGTCCCTTGAAGCTGTGAAAAAATTAAACTTCTAAGCCAACGGAATCAAAAGATACAGCCATTTATGCCGCAAATTTTCGACACTTGCAAGGGAATCAAAACCTACAGGGTGCTTCCCGTGAACTCAGAATCTTGAAATTTGGTACGAAGCAACGTCTTATAGCATAGATAAAGGAAAAATTACGAAAACCATAAATTTTTAGTTACATCACAAAATATTTAACCTTGCAGGTTTGTACGGAACCCTCGGTGCGCGAGTCCGACTCGCACTCGGCCGGTTTTTTAGCTAATCAGTGGTTCAGAAGGCAAATATTCCTGGATAGATGATAAATGAAATACACACTTCGTATCTTCGTTTCGTGATACCAACAACACTAGGGTTCTGCAACTCTATAATATTAATTCTAGTATTTTTATATTTACCTACCTTGTTATTAGATTTTAATTTTGTGTACGGTAATTAATTTGTCTTCGAAAACTACTTTTAAATCATGTAATAAATACTTTTAAATTGCCTTTATCTAGTGTTTATTTTCACCCAATCAAAATCACCAAGTACACCCAATGCCAGAGAAAGAAAAAGCAAAAATGAATTACTATATCGACAAAAAAAATTTAGTAATACAATTATACTTGGTGGTACATAATACCCAAGAATACATTATCTAACAGCTATCTCATTATTGTATACTTAGCTGTAGTACATAAACATAAATAAGTAAAAATCTCAAATAGCTCGCACTGTGCAGGAATAGAGCTCGTTAGACATTTTCACTATAAGTATACCAATATTTTCTGTTTGTAGATGTCTAAAAGCGCTTAACTATTATAAATGTTAGAAAGTAAAACAATTTTTAAATTTTACTTCCGTTTATTTACGAACCAGTTTTTTCAAAAATATACAGTCCGTCCAAATACAACGATATCAATGTTCTTTCCAAAACCAGCCGCAATAAGTGCTCCTAAATTTTTTTTTTACAAATGCGACTTTATTAATGATATTAGTCAACATAACGGTATACCGCAAGATACATTCATTAAACTTTTGTTATGTGACACTCGCTATTATGTCGGTGAAAGTTCATAATCTCGAAAACATGAAACTAATAGCTTAGAAGCATTTAGATACATTTTCTAAAAAGAACTTCTACCGTCAGATTAGCTGTTCATTAGAAAAATATGTATGTAACTATAGTTTCGGAGAAATCCGTAGTTATTTTTATTCATTATGTGTCGGCAATAAAGAAATTTATTATTCATTTTTTGATGAATCCAACCAGCAATTACGATGTTATGGATATTATAAACTAGTATATTAGTTCTGCGGTTTAATGTGGAATATGACTCGAGTTCCGCGGAGGAGTCAGGACCCTCATGAATGAGGAGAGGAAGATGTTAGTTGTTAGTATCCCGCTTGGTCCCGCTGAGCACGATGTAAGGGGAGTGTGTCTCGCGCTGCTTGTCTTGCAACATCTGCAGCGTGTTGAGAGGAGTGTCCGTGGAGGACATCTTCTTCATTAGCTGCGAGGAATCAAATTAAAATATTATAGTTTTAAACAGATCTACTAGTTAAAGAATTCTTAATTATTCTGGGGAAAATATATTTTTAAAAGCCCTTTGTGTCGAGGGTATTTATGAAAATTTATACAAATTCTCACTGACTATAGAATATAATATCTGCAACAAGTGGAAACATATTCGATGGACCGTTTATTGGTGTATTCTGGAACGATGGCAATTCTATCATCTCTCGAATCAATCTACTTTATAAAAGCGTTACTATACACTCTCTTGTACAATGAATACACGCGTAAAAAATATCACCTCCGTATAAATGAACACAGCTAACTAAATAATAGAGTGCAAGTGGTGCTCACCCCCTCCTGCACCTGCTTCTTGAGCCGCTTCTCCTGCTTGTTCTTGCCGGGCCCCTTCCCGTGGAACTTGTGCGAGAGGTAGCGGAAGGCCTCCTTGGGGCAGAGCGCGCGGCCGTCGTCGTCCACGTACTCCAGCTTGATGTTGGGCCTGAAGCCGCCCTTCTCGCGGAACTCCACCAGCGGGCCCGAGTAACCGCCGCGCTCGCGCCGCCCGTACTTGTCGTCCTCGCTGCGACGTAACACATTCATTATTCTCAACACTCGAGGTTATTACTGAGCTTTGAAATTTAAAGTCTGAACTTGTCGTCCTTATTGGAATATATAACCCATGATATTGGTTGTTTTAATGACTCGCGGTATTGCTAAGGTTAGATTCCGATTACCTTTATTATTTTTTATTTCATAATATATATTACAAATTCTAAAACAATTCATTCCATAGGCTGTTGGAAAAATAAATTTATCAACCAATCAATCAATCAATACAGCTTTATTGTACACCAGAAAACAAAAGACAACAATATGTACATACACAACTTTTTTTTTTTTAAGAACTCATTCGGTAGGTTATTCACTGAAATGAGCTTTGTAGGAGTGCTAATGTAACGTCTAAAGCTTTAGAACTGTTAAGTTGTTTAAAATAAGTAAACTATTCTCATTCAAAGCTTAGTATATAGTTAGTAATACTGACCCAGTGTGCGTCTTGTCCTCGATGGAGTAGTGCCGCGCCTGCAGTATGTGCAGGTGCTGCGAGCGCGGCGCGGGCGCGGCTCCCGGCCGCTCCAGGTAGCCCTTGCTGAGCGCCAGCTGCAGCGCGCCCGCCACGCCGTGCCCGAGCCGGGGCTCCGCCCCCAGCGCGCCGGGCGCCGCCTCGGGCTCGCCCGCCGGCTCCAAGGCAGTGTCCACGCGACTCCAGGCGCCCCCGGCGCTGGTGTCCGGAGTGGGCTCGATGTCTTGCTCGACTGATTCGAAGTCCTGGAACATTCAATCATTGGTGTAAATATGTAGAAGAGCTAAATATTTTATGGTCTGTGTTTTTAAAATTTTGTTACATTTTGGAGTAAATCAGTCAGATAAAAACTACGCAACAATCGAACCAAAAAGTAGTACAGGCCGCGAGGTCTAAGCTGAGCTTTGCATTTGTGTGAGTGATCTCCAAATGTACAGTCGTATAATAAAATCCTAAAACAAATTTTATTTATATTTTTTAATATAAAATTCACAATTAAAAAAGATATTACCAATTCTTTTACAGCGGACATTGCACCGTCATAATTTTCCTTATAACTCGTTTTAATTTTCACTCTCGTCTTATGTGTTGTTTGTTTTAATTATTATTATTATCAACAGCGGCGTCGTATCCATGAAACTTTTTCTCCTTCTTTTATTGTGTGGTCACATACATATTTCCATTCTTCTACAGTGATAGTTTCATTTTTTTCTTACGCTAACCTCATTATTTTATCCATATTCATGGATAGGTATTTTTTCGCTACGTATTGAATTTATATATTTTAGTTTTTTTTTTAATATTTAAAATGAAACACAACGGTGCTATCAGTACAAGAGGTGAAGTATGGCAGGTGGGCGGGGGAGTAAAACGGCGCCGCGCCGTAAGCCGGTTGACAAAAATCAGTAAAAACCGGTTTACACCAAACTAAGGTGGCGCCGCGCTGTAAGCCGGTTGTCTCACCTACACTATCTATGAACACCCACACAAATGCAAAGCTCAGCTTACGCCTTCTTGACTGTACCTATTTATCTATTATAGTATTTGGTATATCACAACTATATTTTCTTCTTGCTTCGGCCAATCTAATTTGTATGTATAGACAAACTTCGAAGCTCCAGCTCTCCTAGATTGGACTGGTCTGAATTAAAGTTTATTGAACATATGATTTATTTATTGTCTGGCAACTAGGTAGAACAGGTGTTCCACTTACAGATAGAATTTCGACATGTTTGTGATTTGATTAGATAGATAGATAATTCTTTATTGTCACACACATATAAAACAAAATAGTCTAGTTACTGGCCATTTGTGCAAGTAACATACCATGATCTCTGCATGGTGGTCCCTGTTCCCGGCCTGTCCGTAGGTGGGTATGTCTCCCAGCGTGCGGCAGAACTCGGCCGTGGCGTCCAGCACCATGCCGCTCGACGTGTCCTCCGCGGGGGGCTCCTCCTCCGCAACCTGGGACAGCAGCGTCTCCACCTGGAATACGTTTTGAATAAAATATATATTCCGGAGTACACGAAATAAAGAATACAATGGAAGTGCCCTTATAACTACTTAGTACGGGTACCGGTGTCGCCAAACTCACATATAAGTAAAGCAAAATATACATCTGCATTTGATCAATTATTCGTCCTGATTCCCTTTGACACGTAATTATACGCTCCTTGACTGGTTTTAAAATCCATTTCATATTTTTATTTAGGGGTTAAGAAACCTAGTCTAAAGTGTATTTTTAAATTCTGGTACATATTTTCGGAAAAATATCAAATTAAAAATACTATATTTAAATAGTTTGCCAAAACGCTACTTTGTCAATATGGCGCTGCAATCGAATCGGTGACGTCACTAACCTGTATTGAGATCTGTGGCACATATCATACACATACAATACGCAAACAAATGACGAAAGAGCGATTGAATTTAGTGATTAATGTGCTACAAAATTAGTTACAAATTATGTGCAGTTCCAAAATGTACAAATACGTCAATAAAAACTCCGAACAAACTATTTCTAAGTGTTCAAAAGAATGTCCAAGTGCACCGAAAGTGGCTGCAACTTTCTCGGAGGGATAACAATGACATAGGGAATAGTACAAAATATTTTCTTCTATGAAGACTATTTCGATGTACATAAGTAAACGTAATATTGATAGGTACTTTTGAAATCCTTTATTACACTTAGAATGTTAATCTTTTTTATGGATTTGAGGTTATAATATGTACTTATATGTTGTTTGCAAAATGTCTCACTTAAATCACTTCGAACATTTCTATTCATTTCTATTCCGCTGTTTTGCATAATATTATTTAAAAATTGTAGCTACATACAGTCTTATGATTTCAATAAGCATTGCACTAAAGGTTCCAGACTAACTTGTTTGTTTTTTACAGATGGAAAATGACATGCTTAATTACTATCAGTACAAAAAGCGTTTTAGCAAGAAGGTTATCATCATTTCACTTCCTTATGACAGAATTTAAGTTACCATTTAGGTGTTATTACTTTGCTGTTTATAATTTTTTTAGCTCCGCAGCATAATACATAATCGTAATTATTTTTGAAATATAATCCGACCATGATTGCGTCTACTTGGGGCAGGTTTCCGCTGTCTGTTTTTACAAAATCGTGGTTCATGGTAAAAGTTCTTGATGGAATTTGTAAAATTTCGCTAACAAATCACACAAAATAATGAAATCTTATCAAATATGTTTCGAAATATAATAATACACATGTAGGCAAACAATGTTGACAAGATAGTGACTTCATTATAAACTCGACCAATCAGAAGCGTTTTGTGTCACGTGACAAGCGTTTAAAAATATGCATTTTAATTTATGGATTTTTTAATAGTATATTAATTATTATTTTCAACTAACGGTAATAAATAACCACTTTTACACTCATATACGGATGTCAGCAATTGACACTTTATTTTTCGCATTGTCAAAGAGCCTATTGCACAACAAGGCATGAATTCATATTTTAATGAATATTTTTGATGTTTGAATGTTGCTATATTCTGCATAATTGTGGCACAGGCAGGAGATACAAGCACCACTTCCATTGTTTTCTCTGTTCTTTTGCCGGAGTGTATCACACAGAGCCAGTGAGCCCTATACTACACAAATGCTTATCATTATAAGCATTTGTGTAGTATAGGGCTCAATCTATGAGTAAGTGTTGCTATTGATATGACGTTTTTGTAGCAACTTCTGCAACTACTTGGGTTATCATCTGGGACAAGTCACATCAATATAATATTAGAGACAATGATTTAAGAGACCCTCACATTTTATACATCAAATTGTAAATCGTTCCACCATCATCATCATAGTCATCAAACTGTAATCGTTCACTGCTGAGCCTCACTTCTTGTACGCCACTCATATCTAACAATACCATTCTCTATAATTTATTTATTTATTAATAGTCTATAAAACAGGCATTACGCTAAAACACACATAATATAATAGTAAATAAGAAGAAAATACGAACACCGTCAGGCGCAATAAGCTATACCGGGTTGCGTAAGAACATGTACCGGGAAGCGCTCTGCGCTATACGGTATTGCTTAATTTTTGTCTGCCATTGGTTCTTTTTCTATTACAAGTTTCGTCCAATGAACGACACTGATTCAAAGATGCGTTTATAAACTTTAAAATACGTTTAAAATACGGCTTTCAACTAAGCAACCGGAACTAGAAAAAAAAATTAAAATATTCTCTATGCCGTGTCGATCATAAATCCGCCATTTTGTGCTATATCGTGCATTGGACTAAGTGATGTGAAAAAGAATAAAAAATGTTTCAAATAAGAAAAAGGTAATTAAAATCGGTAGAATTACTAATAAAACTATGAAGAACTTAGTAAATGTGTTTTATATGTGTTTTTGTGAATAATAAGTGGCCGGGCCGTGTATTTGAGCGCCGTGTTTTCGATAAAAATAAATAGTCTTGTGTAGTGTAAGAAGTGATAGATGTTTATAATAGTGTTGAAAAAACATCGTAATATGTGATAGTGTTAAGTTTTCTGTAAAAAACCAACCAAAATATACAAAATTGTGTCTTGAAGTGAAAAAAGTTCAAGCAATTTATGTAAACAACATTTTCATCACAAGAAATCTTTATTGGTAAGTAATAACTATAGAACGTTAGTCATTTAAGCAAAAGATAATTTCAAGACCTAAAGAATGGTATATCAATCTAAGCATAGGATTAAGAAATATACGAAATATTACGAATTTACCATAACCTCTCCCTCTCAAAAAACATTCTCCATAGGGTGTTGCGCTTCGGCCATTTTTTCTCTAGGGGCCCTTGCACCTCACGGGTTAAAGCCCTCTTGATGCAGACCTAACTAACAAGTGTTTTAGTGTTCTTTACAAACCAGATGTAAATAATATGTCAATAGAAAAACATTTCGAAGTATGCTGCATAGAATTAGAAAACTGTGTTATATTGGTCACTTATAAATCGCCTAGCGGAGATATCGCAATCTATTCGACTAAATTAGAAACATGTCTTGATAAAGTAACAAAATGTAATAAAACAATTATCCTTTGCGGCGACTTTAATGTAAATTTTGCGCTAGATATGGAACTACGTAGCATTTTTTCTGACGTCTTGAATTGTTTCTGTTTGAAAAAGCTTATCCATAACTATACTAGAATACAGGGTAAATCTAAGTCTTGTGTAGATAACATTTTCACTGATTCTGAGCTTACCACTAGCACTTTGATCCTTCCAGGCATAAAATCAGATCATTTAGCACAAATTGCTAACTTTAAAATTAATATAGAATACCTTCCCAATGCAAAAACTAAATCAAGGAAGATTACAGAATCCAGAATAAATGAACTCAAAAATTCTCTCAGTAAAAGCTGGGAAAATCCAGAATTGTATAAGGATTATTCTACATTCTCAAAAGTTTTACTAAGCAGTCTAGATAAGGTAGCACCTGTCTCTGAAATGTCCCAGAATAAGTCCAAATTCTGTGAGTGGGCTACAAAAGGTATTCTGATTTCTAGGCAAAGATTGTATAATCTGTATTCTATTCACAATGATGGTGGAAATGTAACACGAGTATATTTAAGTACATATAGTAAAATTTTCAAAAAAGTATGTCTTGCTGCAAAAAAAACTACATTTGAATAGAAGAGTTGAAAATTCTGTAAATAAAATTAAGTGTGCTTGGCAAATTATAAGAGAGGAAACGGACAAACAAACAAATTGTAACATTGTATGTGACAAAATCTTAAATGCAAATGGCGATCTAATGTATGACAAAAATGAAATATGTGACATTTTTAATAATTATTTTACGAATATAGCTAATACATTGACAAATAATTTAGACGCTTCAACTGAGCAATCAATATCATATTTAAACAAATTTATATCGAGCCAGAACATTACCTTTGCCTTAAAACCTATAACAATTTCACGTGTTATTAAAATAATACGACAGTTAAAGCCGAAAAAAACTAACGATCTAGACTATGTAACTCCAAACTTATTAAAACGCCTAGAAAGTGTAATAACTTATCCTATAACGTCTATAATTAATTATTGTATTAGTAAGGGCATTTTCCCCGATGAAATGAAAATTGCCAAGGTTGTACCAATTTTTAAGAAAGGAGACAATTTAAATTGCAATAACTATAGACCAGTGTCCATTCTCCCAAGTGCCAGTGAAATCTTTGAAAAATATGTTACTGAAGAACTCATGAATTACATGGTTGATAATAAGTTACTAAATGCTCGTCAATTTGGTTTTCAGAGAGCTAAATCCTGTAAACATGCCATAACCTCTCTAATCACCGATATCTTGTCTGGTTTGGAGAAGTCACAAAAAACGTTTGGAATGTTTTGTGACCTCTCTAAAGCTTTTGATTGCGTCTCACATAATATTCTTACCGCCAAGCTGGAACACTACGGTGTGCGTAATATAGAATCAAAGTTGTTGAAATCCTACTTAAAAAACAGGTCGCAAATCACAGAGGTAAACGGATGTAGATCGGGATCTAGCTCATTGAAATTAGGTGTGCCACAAGGATCGATCTTGGGTCCATTATTGTTTCTCATTTACATCAATGATGTATCTGCAGCTGTGAGTGATGTAGATATATCTGCAGCAGTGAGTGATGTAGATATATCTGCAGCTGTGAGTGATGTATATGTAGGTATAGTCTTGTTCGCAGACGACACCAGTCTAATTATAAAAAGCAAATCTGAATGTGAAATAGGATGTAAAATCAAAAATGTAATTGATAGCATAAAAAGCTGGTTTTCAGCTAACAACATGTTACTTAATGTAGAAAAAACTCACATCGTTAATTTTAATCTCGCAACATATGTTAGAAATCCACCAAACGCTACCTTACAAAAGGTGCTCGAAGAATTAAATCTTACCCTATCAAGTAATGTAAAATTCTTGGGAGTTCAACTAGATAAAAAACTTAATTGGTCAACTCATATTGATGAACTTGCAAATAAATTAAGCTCAGCTACTTATGCCATCAACTTACACCACACGTTTTCTAGGACTGACAGTAGATAACAAGTTGACATGGGAATCCCATATAAATACTTTATGTAAAAGACTGCATCAATTTGCTTATGCACTGTATCAACTACGGAAGGTTGCCAGTGAGAACACATTGTTAACAGCTTATCATGGTCATGCAGCTTCAATATTAAGATATGGAGTAATGTTTTGGGGTGATGCCACCAATAGTATACAAGCATTCCGAGCGCAAAAACGATGTGTAAGAGCTATCTGCGGACTAAGCCGAAGGGCCTCGTGTAAGAAACATTTTAAGCGGCTAAAGATATTAACTTTACCATGTATTCAAATATATGAAATTTCAACTTTTATTAAAATGAATCCTGAACATTTTACAATGTGGCCAGCTGACAGTAGGCATGCAGGGAAAATACGAAACATACCTACCAATACTGCATACCTCAATAAAAGTGTATTTGGGATGGCTCCGAGAATATACAACCACATTCCCAAGAGTATTAGATGTAAAGATGACCTTAATGTTTTTAAATGTATGCTAAATGAACTATTATGTAAAAAAGCTTACTACAGTGTTGATTTGTTTTTCAAAGATAAGTTTAAATAAGAATGTATTCTAAATCAAATTATGTAACTTTATATTATTAGTTGTAAAGTCTGTAAGCCTTTCAGGTGGAAACTAGAGACACAATACGCTATAAATGTTTGTCTAGTTAAGCAACATATTATATACTGTAACACCTTAGCACCTAGTTTCACAGACCAATAAATCATTCATTCATTCATTCATTCATTCATTCAAAAAAATTAAAGAACTAGCCGGTAAACAGGCATCAAGGACTGTTTACTTTGCATACTTCCATTCTCTAATGACTTATGGATTACTGTTCTGGGGATCAGCTGCTAACTGTCATACAAATAGAATACTAGTACTACAGAAACGAGCAGTGCGCTATATCTTGGGCTTAAAATATTTAGACTCATGTCGGAATAAATTTAAGGAAGTAGGCATTATGTCAGTATTCAGTGAATATATATATCAAAATGTACTCTATGTTCTCGAGAACTTAGATCAGTTCACCACAGTGGCAGATGAATTGTCAGATAGGTACGAAATAAGAAATAAAGAGAGGCTTAGTATACCTCAGAGAAGACTAGCTAAAACATCTAACAGTTTCCTCTGCATTGGGATTATGTTATATAATAGATTGCCCCAAAATATAATTAAATGTAATAACAAGACTTTGATACTAAATTGTGTTCGTCAGTACTTAATGGATAAAACCTATTATACACTAAAAGACGCTATCAATGATAAAGATTTATTTAGAGATATAGACAAATTACTTTGTAATTCATAAATTATATTAATTTACACTATTGTGTATAAATATTTTGTAATTGACGTTTCTAAGAGCATGTAATTGCCTACAGAAATAAAACTTTGAACTTTTGAACTTTGACCAGATGATAGTGCTACCTCCGGTATCATTCTATCCACTGCGACCTCCTTGCTTGCTTGACGTCAGACAAGCCAAGCAAGGAGGTCGCTAAGGCTTAATGAAGTGTAGTACCTTGGGTATCTTCCTGTCCTGTGCCAGCTCGTGGTGGCGCAGGTTGCGCGCGCGCGCCAGGGCGGCCTGCAGCTCCGTGTCGGGCTCCGTCTCCTCCTCGTCCTGCACCGGCGCCCACAGCTGCTCCACCTTCACCTCTGTAATATACACTCGTATTACAGAACCAGTTTGTCGAACTAAGTAAACATTTTCACAGGCCTAAAACATCATTTATTTGGCCAACGAGGCGATTTAAAGCAGAGAATATTTTTAACATACATTCTGCTGGAGAATTTATTAATAAAGGTGGTAGTTGTAATAAATATAACAATGCCTACTTACCAGTATCGTCTGTGTCGAGCGGCGCGGTGGCGGGGTCGTAGTCTTCCACGTCTATAGGCTCGTGCTTCGGCTTCTTGCGCATCTTACCCTGAAATAATATGCAGTATTATATCCATTATCTAGCCCCAAGACACAAGTGTCTGCTTAGTATAAGGCTAGATGGTGTTATGTGCAATGAAAAAATACAAGATCAATGTTGGTGGTCACATTTATTAAGGAAAAAACTGGTTGGGGTGTACTTTACGGGACGCTGAGGAAAAAAGACTTAAAAATTTTGACGCCACATCACACCTTCGGGATCCGGGGGATGTGGGAGTATCAGGGTGGGGAACAACCACACGGACCTACAGGGTCATTGACCTTTGACCTCGGGTCATAAACCTTGACTTGAAATATGATTCTCGTCGTTTAGAGACGTCTGGGGGTTGGTAACTGATCTCGGGTCATTGACCTCGGCCTCGGGTTAAATTTTGACGCCACATCACACTTTCGGGATCCGGGGGATGTGGGAGTATCAGGGTGGGGAACAACCACACGGACCTACGGGGTCATTGACCTTTGACCCCAGCTCATTGACCTTTGACCTCGGGAATCATGTTACGAGTCAAGGTCAATGACACGAGGTCAAAGGTCAATGACCTTTCAAAATTAAATATCTCGTAATACTATACTTCAAAACTTCTTAAAATATGGAAGGAATAATTTAAGAAGCCCATTTTTGTCATAACTGCTTAGTTCGCTTTCTATGACATTTTAAATATCTCGTAATATTTTCAAAACTCCTTAAAATATGGAAGGAATAATTTAAGAAAAAAGGTGTCCATACATTTCTTCATTCTCTAACCTTCTTTTATCCATATCAGTTATAAAAAAGTGGTGTTATGTGAACATCACACATGCCCGAAAAAAATCAAAGTCCTGCGTCCCGTCAAGTATACTTCATAGCAAAAGAAGTCACTTGTCTGTGACAGAAGGTAGATTAGGTTCGTTAGGTTGCTTTCTACCACGCACATGCGACGACGAGCGAAGCGAGGAGGAGCCAAGTCCTGTTGTAGTGCAAGTGTTGGACTCGAAGTCACTTGTCTGTGACAGGAGGTAGGATTAGGTTCGTTAGGTTGCTTTCTACCACGCACATGCGACGACGAGCGCAGCGAGGAGGAGCCAAGTCCTAGTGTAGTGCAAGTGTTGGACTCGAAGTCACTTGTCTGCGACAGAAGATAGATTAGGTTCGTTAGGTTGCTTTCTACCACGCACATGCGACGACGAGCGAAGCGAGAAGGAGCCAAGTCCTTCTGTAGTGCAAGTGTTGGACTCGAAGTCACTTGTCCGTGACAGGAGGTAAGATTAGGTTCGTTAGGTTGCTTTCTACCACGCACATGCGACGACGAGCGAAGCGAGGAGGAGCCAAGTCCTGTTGAAGTGCAAGTGTTGGACTCGAAGTCACTTGTCTGTGACAGAAGGTAGATTAGGTTCGTTAGGTTGCTTTCTACCACGCACATGCGACGACGAGCGAAGCGAGGAGGAGCCAAGTCCTGCGTCCCGTCAAGAATACTTCATAGAAAAATTCAAAAGAAGGTTAGAGAATGAAGAAATGTTTAAACAACTTGTTTCTTAAATTATTTCTTTCATATTTTAAGAAGTTTTGAAGGTATTACGAGATATTTAAAATGTCATAGAAAGCGAACTAAGCAGTTATGACAAAAATGGGCTTTAGGAATGTTGTTCAGCTATACATCTTCTATCTATATAGAGAATAAAAAAGGGGGCTCATGTTAATACCGCACATGTCAGAAAAAAATCAAAGTTGAATTTTTCTATGAAGTATACTTGACGGGACGCAGGACTTTGATTTTTTTCGGGCATGTGTGATGTTCACATAACACCACTTTTTTATAACTGATATGGATAAAGGAAGGTTAGAGAATGCAGAAAGGTATGGACAACTTTTTTCTTAAATTATTCCTTCCATATTTTAAGAAGTTTTGAAGTATAGTATTACGAGATATTTAATTTTGAAAGGTCATTGATCTTTGACCTCGGGTCATTGACCTTGACTCGTAACATGATTGCCGGCGTCAAAGTTCAATGACCTTTCAAAAAAATATAAAAAATATTAGCGTCCCGTAAAGTACACTCTAAGCACAGTTATGTCTCATGTAGGTACAGGCTGATACACTTTAAAGTAAAATGGTAATAACTCATTTAATTAATGTACCTAAGGTAAGTAATGATTCTGTATCTTTAATTTTAATCATAATCTGACATGTAATTCGAACAAATTATCAATTAAATGTTTATCTGTTTATCTATAAATTGTTTTTTATTTATTTTTCTGGGGTACAAAAACGCTGTATAATATTGTATGACTGAATAAGGAAATGTTACCTTTTTCTTGGGCTTCTTGAACTTGGCTTGTATCTCGTGCTCGTCCAGGTAGTCGCTGGCGGGGCGCAGCGCCGGCAGCTGCAGCGACTCCAGCCGCCGGTCCGCGCCGCCCGCCAGCCGCTCCGCGCGCTAACAGACACATCATATCATGAATCAGATCAACTCATTGAAAGGCAAATACGATTTTTTTCTAGAAAAAGAAAAATAGTAGGTTCTCCATTTTTCTGAATGCCATTGTCTGTGTCTTGAAAGTTTTATGTTAAAGTCTTAAGTTGAAAGTTCACAATCAGATCATATGTGCTTATGATTAGGACGGATCTTTTTCAACATTACAGTACATCAGTAATGTGGAAAAAGATACACTGGTTGTTATTCTGACTTGTTCTAATAAATGAACTGAAATTTTATCAGATCCTGATACAATTGAAAAAAGGTATTTGTCATTAGTAGTTCTTAAATGAACCGTAGCCTTATTTAAATTATTTTTACTATCTGTCATCAAAGTTATTTTCATTGCAAGAGCAAGTAATATTTTTTGACAGTGTCTAATAACTACAATAGTATGAACAACAATCGCACTACAATATTTCTGCGTCTCACCATCATATCCCTGAACTTCTTAGCCTCGAGCGCCGCCTCGTCCCCGATGTGGAAGCCCCTGCCCCGGCCGGCGCGGGCGGGGTCGATCTCCTCGTCGTACTTGGCCAGCACGGGCTTCTGGTAGCCGAGCGCGGCCGCCTCCAGGTCTGCCTCGTCGTCGTACGCCTGGTAGCCGGCGCGCGCCTTCTTACGCTCCTCTATGTTCTGTGGGGGGTGTCACATTGAATAAACTTATAAAGAAGAATGCCAAAAAGCATTATGCGACACGTTGTAATGGATCAAGCTAGACAAGACACGGAAATATAAAAAAAGACATTGAATAACAATGATTTAGTGAGGTCTGCAAACTGGACGATACACCATACACAACAACCAATGTGTTTTTAAAATGTAGTGATTTTATATGTAAACGAACCGATTTCGTTTTATCTTAAGACAATTTGCTTTCCAATGGGTTGTTAAAAATCAATTTAAAATAAACAGCCAAAGTTTAAGATCTATATCTTCATTTAGTTCTTAACTAAAAGAAAATCTTGGATTTTATACATAGCAAATAAAGACGCTGTTGCTGGGCCACAGCTGTATTCATGTGAAAGTTTATATCACCTTCTTATACTTCTCGTCGTCCACCATGTTGACGTTGACGAGCACATCCTCATCATCATCAGCCAGCACAGGTTTATCTGCCAGAGTCAGGATCGTCTCCCGCTCGTCTCCCAGCTAGAAAATATGTAAATCAGATTTTATGCTCTGAAGTTCAATTGTTGAATTGTTATGATTATATGAGTTTGCATCTCCACAACAATGATTGTTTATGGTCACACACAAACTTATTCCACATAAAAGAAACATAAATAGTTTGTGTACTGCGGTTACACCGGTGTGATCACCGCAACACATTCTTCCAGATTGTAACATCCATATTTGGTGTATTTACCATTTTGAATTTGGCGGTCATTTTAGCTTTCTTATATTAGTATGGTATCACCGTCTTACTTCAATTATCTCATCACTAAAACTCGATAGAGTTTTGTAGTCTATGACGACCCTCGATTTTACCGATTTTGGCGAATATGACGTCTCCTCACTAGCATATCGACGTGGACGTGTCAGGTGGAGGTGGAGAGTTTGTACATCGAAAAGATTGGAATAAAAAGCGTGGAGCAGGGGTTCACAGCTCTCTTTCTCCGATCGGCGGTCGTCCGTAATTCAACAACTCGCAGCAGTGGTCGACAGCTGGTGAAAATCACCACGCGGAGGGGAGCCGCTGCGAAAAGGAGCTAGGACGAGAAACTCGGAAGCCGCCATTACCAGCCGTGCTGACGCTGCTCCCAGGCCTTACACGCCGTCCCTGTTCGGGCGCCACTGTTACAAAACTTTTTCCCTACTTAGACCTATGTGGCATGACCCAAATAAAACGAAGAAAGACACATTAAATTGTAGTTTTATTTTAAAATAGCGGGTGATGCACAAGTAAGTTTTACAAATTCAGGTAGATGGGAAATAGTTGTATACAATTGAAATTTAAGATACTTCGGCTCGGAAGGATCCGGAGTAACAGTTTACAGTATTTAAACACATTAAGAAATAGATTTATTAATTATAATTAAGGGAAGAAAGTTAAGTTACCTCGGCTCGGAAGGATCCGGGGTAACAATTTACAAGATTCAAATTCACAAACTGCTAAGTACTTAGGGTACCAGTTGTCACATTAATTTATTTCAGTCAGGTTTTGAATATTAGCTTGTGTCACTAATTTATTTGTATGACACTGAGGTTTTAAATTATTTTGTTGACTATATATATTTAGATGTGAATTTCAAATGATAATTTGGTTTTGAATATTGTTGTATTTAGCTTGTTGTGTATGACACTAGGACTTTAATTATTTTGTCACTTACACATTTTGATGTGAATTATAATTGATGGTTCGGTTTTGAAATATTGTACTGCATCATTAATTTATTTTAGTAAGACACTGAGATTTTACTACAACCATTATAGTAGTACATACCGCGTCCATGTCGTGTGCGACGCGCAGCCCGCGCAGGTGTCCGGCGGTGTGCGTGCATACTATAGTAGTACATACCGCGTCCATGTCGTGTGCGACGCGCAGCCCGCGCAGGTGTCCGGCGGTGTGCGTGCATACTATAATAGTACATACCGCGCCCATGTCGTGTGCGACGCGCAGCCCGCGCAGGTGTCTGGCGGTGTGCGTGCATACTATAATAGTACATACCGCGTCCATGTCTTGTGCGACGCGCAGCCCGCGCAGGTGTCCGGCGGTGTGCGTGCATACAATAATAGTACATACCGCGTCCATGTCGTGTGCGACGCGCAGCCCGCGCAGGTGTCCGGCGGTGTGCGTGCATACTATAGTAGTACATACCGCGTCCATGTCGTGTGCGACGCGCAGCCCGCGCAGGTGTCCGGCGGTGTGCGTGCATACTATAGTAGTACATACAGCGTCCATGTCGTGTGCGACGCGCAGCCCGCGCAGGTGCAGGTGTCCGGCGGTGTGCGTGCATACTATAATAGTACATACCGCGTCCATGTCGTGTGCGACGCGCAGCCCGCGCAGGTGTCCGGCGGTGTACGCGTGCGCGCGCTCCTCCGCGCTCTCCGCCTCCACCAGCGCGGACACGCCGAACACTGCGTCCATCTCGTCCAACATCGCCGCCTGGGGACCACAACATAATAATATAATCAGCAAGGCTTCAAGAAAAAGACCCGAACAGATTGGTGGGCTTATTCCAGTTTTGAAATTGGTTTCCTTTCTCTTCTTAGCTAATGTTTTGGTCAAAATGTATAGAGGTGACATTTCCATCCAATTGTTATTCGACTATGAAGGAAAAATGAATGTCCAAGCTGGAATATGCCCATAAATGTAACTCAATCTTGCAGTCTACACAGCATCTTCTTCCAACATTTGATAGCTCATTATTGTCGAGTTATAGATACAGACGTTTGTGGATTTCCCTTACCCGTTTGGCAGCCTCCTGCTTCTGTTTCTCAATCACTCTCGAGCGCTGCACCCATGCTGAGATGTCATCTTCATCCGATTCCTCGCCCAGGGTTTTGGTCTTCAACCTAAAAGAAATTACACATTATGCACCAATTATCAAAAGTTGAAATCGGATCATTGTGTGCATGAAAATACTCTACGAAAAAGACATTATTATGTGAAATTTCCTAGGCTAAAAGAAATCAATTGATTCTCGCTCTGGATGCTCTGGAGCAAAAGTTTCCATTGTGATTCTGTGGGGTAACACGGCGAGCACAATGGACACATTTTGCTCCGGAGGACGAACTGAGGTGGGTTATTATTTACATAATGTAAAGTTATTCATGTGATGTAATTATTTATGTGTTATGCAACTACATAACACATGTATAATTACATCATTCTACTTAGAATACGAGTATTTCATTTAGAGATGGGACCTTCATACTAAATGTATGAAAATACAGTTTTTGTCAAAGTTGTAGCACGCTCCATCTTAGGCCATAGCCTTACTTGCTATCAGGTAAACTATGGTCAAGGGCAAACACGTTCAAGTTAAAAAAAAAAAAAAGTTTGAATTGGTCATCTTACTTTTCTTCATATTTCCGTTTTTCCTTGCGCTCCTCTAGTTTCTGCCGGATCTTGTCTGTCTTCTGTTGCTGCGCGATGTTGGTGGCCGGCTTGTGGTAGAACTCGCCCAGATCGTCCTTCAGCTTGCCATCCTCTGCAATATCCAATTATTTGCAGGAATTAGGAAATAAAGATTACATGCATTCAAATTTAAAGTACTAAATTCTGTCCCATGAGACATGTAAATAGATTTCTTTATCATAGTAAATATCAACAAAATACAAAGGAAATATGTGTTCTGCTAATTGTAGATGGATCAAAATATTAAGTTTTATTATAAACTCAGAATCATAAGTAGATTATCAAACTTGCACATAGACACACACACACTCAGAGTACACTCACCAGCTGGTCCTTCATTGACTTCAAGTGGTTTCAGGCCGAGTTTGGCTCGGATGCGGTTGGTTTCCTCAATGGTGAGGCTCTCCTGTGCGCCACCGCTGCGCTCGGTTGTAGGGGGCGATGCTCGGCTTGCCTCCTCTCTACACTCTTCTTTTTCCCTAAATCAAGAAAACATGTTTTATACTCTTCATTACAGTTCTGGCTCAGAACTGGCTCTCAAATGAACATCATTATATGCTTGGTGACAGAGTTGCTATTATGAGGAAGAAATGGCCAAGATAGAAAGAGTCCTACCACCACGTAAAACTAATATTCTTATGTAGTTTTTTTCAACACGGATTATGCCAACATTTGCCTACAGCCTGTCTGATGTAGAAGCACAAGCAGGTAATCCAGAATTAAAAAGCTTGTTATGAGAATTGTTATAGAAAAATAGTATACATTATGCTGCATAACACACATTTTTAAATTAGTATTGCCTAATTAAATATCACAAAATAATTCAAATCATAAGGAAAAAGTAGTGTTACATTCAATAACACTATGGAGACTCAATTTTTCTAAGAATAAGTACTTTCTTAAACTATGTAGACAAGGAGGTCACAAATAAAGTAATCAATTTAAATAAGAAGCAATAATGACATACCTCTCCTGCCGCCTCAGCTCCCGCATGTGTCGGTCGCGGTCCTGGCTGGCGCTGCGCGAGTCCCGCGCGGCCGGCGGTGGCACATCGCCATTGCCCTCTGCTGGATGCAGGTGAGAGTCCACCGGGACCTCCTCAACTGGAACAATACCAAATAACACCTGTGAGACCCCTGTGGTAAGCAAGCAAACCATTCTTGTAGAATGGTTTCATTGCTCACCCTATATTATAATCATATTCTCATTAAAACTGTAGGTTGTAATTAGGTATAACACACTAGCACTACATGGAATAGTTATATTACTTTATGACAAATATGTAGGAAAATTTAAAGTAATTTTTAAGCATCTCAATGTGTAAATTTGAACTGTAAAAACTTGAAATGTTGTAACAAATTTGATTATGTCACACCAATTACTTATTTTCATAAATTGAGTGCAAATTGACATGTTTCAAGGAGCATTAAACTCAGTAACATGTGTAATCTGTACATGCAGGTCCATGTACAGATTACACCCAGCTTTTTAACATTTCTGCTCAATAAATAATTTTAAAGAAAAGATACACAACTCCTCTGTCAAAAGTAAGGATAACACAAAATTTACATATTGTCTTTTTGAATGAAACAAATATGATGGTAATGTATGTATGATGTTGTAATGTAACATTGGCTGTTAACTTTCATAGCCACAAATGCTACAGTTGAGTGAAGCTCGAATATTTTAAGCCATGCTTGTGACATCTTAAATCTAAGCAATGAAAATGGATAAAATTTATGGGCATTCGTAGTAGGTACATTTGTTGTTGTATTGATATAAAGTGATAGGTGAAAATGTTCCATAGAAGCAGTAGTATGAATCAAGTACCTAGTTTCAAAAGACAGATACTTTTGTCATTTTTCTTCAGGATTGTCAATGCACAAGGATTGTAATGTCCTAGCTATTAGAGCTAGGTATACAAAAGTAGCTTATCCCTAACATAATAAACCAACTGTAGTTCATTATTTCTCCAATATTTCACTTGATATAAACTATTCCAGGGCATGTATATATTCAACAAATAAATGTGACTGTTTCATGTTAGCTGACCACTGTCCTGAGTCAAAGGGTGGAGACATTGTAATGTGTGAACACAGTTTTCTGATACATTAGTAAAGTACTCTTGGACCAATGTAAATATTGCTTCATGTATCCAAATACCTACCTTATGCTGGCAGCATGGATGCGGTGGCCCATCTCGAATGCCACCGAGTCTGAAATAACGAGCAAACTATGCCAATATCATTGTCAAACGGGAATAAAGCCTGCGTTGATGATGATTTGTGTTGTTGTTGTTTGTTTGTGCAAGTTCTTGAATATATTACAGAAAATCTCTATCAAATCATAACCTTCCCGATGTTACTTCAATTTACGTAAATCATCACCATCGCTTGGCATTATGTTATTAAATAATGTTAGAAGTGTTACTGACCATCAGGCGAGCGGTCCTTCTTCCGATCCTTGTGTTTCTTGTGGCGCTTTCGCTCCCGCTCTTCACCATCAAGAGGCGAACGAGACCTACTCCTGTGCTTCTTCTTTTTCGATTCTTTCTTATGCTTTTTAGAACCCATTTTTCTTTAATATGATTAACGTAACGCCTTCAAAATATAATCTAATATCGTTGGAAACGAGTATTCAAGCAAAAATAATGCCAAAACAGAAATAAACACGTTATTGATTACGCACACGACGCCATTTTATATTTTTAATTTTATTTTTATTTTATAATTTTATATTGTAGAATGTAGATCTTTTTAAACTGTCAAACTCATTCACGCTGTCAAATGCTTTTGTTTCTTTTCTTACTTTACACATAAATTGTATTAAGCCGTTTTTATATCATTATCATCATCAACGGCTTATAGGACCCACTGCAGGGCGTAAGCATCTCCCTTCTTCAAACTTAAATATTGGCTATTTTGCAATTTTCTGGCCCAGCTGTTGCCTTCCATCCAACTTCTTGCTGTTAGATTTTTTAATAGGTATCTATTTTCTAACCTGTAGGTATATATTTGAGCGTATACCTATAGCGTACCTATATGGGAGCGTGCTGAAGACATCATTGATGTGGAAAAACTAAAAGATCCAATTACGCGCACGGAGTTCCAACTGGAGATTAGTAACAGATTCAGGGATCTTGAAGTAGAAGAGGTAGAGGTAGATGTTCGTTTGGGATTCCATGAAAGAAACAATAAAAGAAGTGAGTCTCAGGACGATTGGTAAGAAAAAACGTAGTAAAAAGAGAAAATGGTGGACAGAAGAATGTGATAAGGTGGTTGAGGACACTAGGAAATACCGCATTCCGCATTAAAAGGGCTAAGAGGAAGCAACTGGAGACCATCGTAACAGATATGGAAACCTTGATCAGAGCCAACGAATCGCGGAATTTTTTCCAAGAAGTCCGGTCCATGAAAAAGGGGTACCAGCCATCTACGCAATTTCTGACTGATGATGACGGCAACCTTGTTACGGACTCAGAAGACCTAAAGAAGAAGTGGAGAGAATATTTCCAGGGATTACTGAACTGCGCTGAGCCGGAGCACCCCTTGATGCCAAACTCCGACAATGTTGATGATGTTGACGATGACCCGTTGACATTTGTAGAAGTGAGGAGAGCAATAATGGGGCTTAAGAACAACAAAGCTCCTGGCATAGATTGTTTACTTACATGCCGAGATTTGGAAATATGGCGGTGGTAAGGTAGGTACATGCAAACGAGGTTGTACGAACTTCTCCGTAGGATTTGGACGTTACAGCAACAGCCGCGTGAGTGGAATGTGGGGGTCATCTGTCCTGTATACAAGAAGGGGTGTAGGAAGAAGTGTGCAAACTACAGAGGAATTGCTCTCTTACGAACACGGCGGACAAAGTTTTTTGAAATGAAATGAAAATTATTTATTTTGTGACAAGAAATTACATACGAACACATTCAAGAAAGTAAGACAAACACATTTTGCACATACACAATGTCCTGTCACAAGCCGGCCTCAACTCAGCATGTGCTGACTGCGAACAGTCAGCGCTGCAGGTCTTCCGTTGAGACCGACGGGTGACGACTCGAACTACGTACAACAAACGAAACAATAACACAATAAACATACATAACACACGAATATAGGTACCTACAACTAAGAACATAAACAAACAAACAAAGACAAATTAAAAGACGACAGATTAAACAATATAGAAGTTTTGGCTTGATAGACTTGAACCACATGCGGAAAGGATCATCTGCTGTTCAATTTAGCTTTAGAACATGTGATCCGGAAAGTAATGGAACTAGACTTTGGTATCGAGTTAAATGGACAGCACAAGGTTATTGGCCATGCAGACGATCTAGCCATAATAGGACAGACGGGGATTGAAGTAGCAAGATCTGTTCAGACTCTGTCTCTGGAAGCCGCGAGGGTAGGGCTCAGAATTAACCATGATAAGACAGAGTATCTCCACATGAAACGCTACAGAGACTGCAGACAGCAGCGAATGGATCTTCAAGTGGGGGATAGCTATTTCAAAGGTAGGTACGGCAAGCTTTCAAATATCTAGGATGCACTATTACGGATAGAAATACAGGGAAGAGGAAATCGACATTCGGATCCATAATGCCCTCCGGTGTAGTGCAGCCCTACATAAGGTTTTAGTGTCCAAGCTTTTAAGCCGGAAGACAAAAATTAGGATCTACAAAACAGTAACTAGACCGATTTTGATGTATGGGTGTGAGGCATATGGACGTTAACCCTTATAGAGGAAGAGAAATTGCTAGTAGCTGAAAGAAAGATCATGCGCAAGATTTTAGGTCCAACCCGGAAGCAGGATGGAAGTTGGAGAATAAAGAAGAACCTCGAAATTGAAGAGCTGACTGGCGGGAAGCGGCTCAAGACCGGGACCAGTGGCGATCTCTTGTATCGGAGGCCAAGACTCACTTTGGGTCGCTGCGCCAGCGGAGTAAGTAAGTAATGTACCTAAGTACCTATATATTTAGTGTATCTTTGGTATAGTCTGTAGGTTATATTTTGATTAAGTACATGTATCTAATCATTGAACTATATTACTAACTTAGTTTAGTTGTAATAACCGGCTAGCACTTACGTCAAAAATTACGTCGAAAAATTAGCTTCTCGTCCTCCTGATGATGGAAACCTCAGATTTCCGAAACTTGTCGAGCTAATTTTTCGACGTAATTTTTGACGTAAGTGCTAGCCGGTTATTACAACTATATTACTAACGTATAGAACAGACACCTCAAACCAAAGCTTTGCTTCATTTTGGAAAGAGTTTGTACTAAAATTCGCTGCAGCGCGAAAACATAGTTATAACGTCTAACCAAACTATTAAAATATACAGCGCTAAGCGTACAGTTTTCTCGCGACCAAACCGACTTACGCGCCGTGTATTTGCAGAATGGCGGCGCCCAGCAGCTCGATTCTCGAGAGCATAACGTCTAACCAAACTATTAAAATATATAGCGCTAAGCGTACAGACTACAGAGTACATTTTTCTCGCGACCAAAACGACTTAGGTAAGCGCCGTGTATTTGCAGAATGGCGGCGCCCGGCAGCTCGATTCTCGAGAGCATTGTTACATCGCGAAAAACTTTAAATCAAAGAGTTTCAACGTTTAAATGTCTACTTACCGATGAAATGTTAAACCATCACTTTTTTTGATGTTCTGGAGTGTATACTGTATACGGCAGTCTTTAAGAACACAACCAGGCATTTGATGTTGTTATTTATGCGAGCCAAACACAACTACTCTCCACGGGCGTTGGATACTCACTGGATACTGGATAGTTGCTGTAAAGCTTACCGCAAAGCGTGGCGCAAAATCATGCAACGCGTTGACTTCTCTATACGCAGTAGTAATATCTCAATGTATCTAATCTTGTCAAAATACTTTTTCTACAAGAGCCTTACACTACACTTTATTTATCAATCAAAGTAAGTACATACTTATTCATTGATAACTTAAGGGCATAGAATATAAAGGGCGAAGCATTTGCGGAATAAACGCTATTCTTGACGGTTCTACTTAGAAACATTATTATAAATCGTTTCACAGTTGAGTAACTAGGGGAAGTAGGTACCTGCTGTTGTGGAATAAAGATCCTTTTTTTCATTTAAAATGTTTTAATTGTATAAAAAAAACACAACAAGGATATTTATTACAAAAGTTTAAACAGCTGCATATAAATTAAAACTTGATTTTTGGCATTATATCTAGTTTAAACATAATTAATATATTGGCCTATGTGAGACTTAATAGATTCTTACTGGGACACTCTGTTATAGACCAGAATTATTGCTTACCATTAGGCAAACTTTTAGAATTATAAAAATATATGTAGGCACTTAGTTAAATAGCTGATGTTCTATCATAACAACGGAAGACTATTACTTTCTAAACTTTGTAACGATATTGTTAATCTATTTATTTCACTAAAAATTTAAAACGACCGTCAGTTGCTTAAAGAGTAAGCCAGTATCTTTAAAGATTTTCATGGAAAATTGAAACATTAAAACCATATAATTTTGGAGCAAAATGCGAAAGGAATGTTATAAAACTAAAACTTAATATTTACATTATTAGTGAATAGTATAGCGATATGTTCTTACTTATGTCATTCACAATAGCTGCTACAATATGAACAGTCTTCAAGATTCAATCATGCATACACACATTTTCCTAGGTTGTGGAACTCCCTGCCTGGCTCTCTGTTCCCCACGCACTATAATCCAGCGATCTTCAAAGCGAGAGTGAATCGGTTCTTATCGGGTAAGCACGCTCCATCTTAGGCCATAGCCTTACTTGCTATCAGGTAAACTATGGTCAAGTGCAAACCCGTTCAAGTTAAAAAAAAAAAAATGCATCAAAGAAAAAGTAATACATTATTAGAGGGCGTCTAAGTAACGAATAAAAAAGGTGAGTTCGTATGAGTGTGGCTAAATCTGGTGTCGCGTATTCAAATCGCCCTAAGGGCCTCTGACATGGTATAACGACTAGCCAATCAATTTGTATTGAAATGACGCGCGCGCGCCGAAGTGACAGTTTTTTTATGCAAGTACCAGTCTTGTTTATAATTATCAAAGGGATTTATCATGAATTTAATACATAAAAGTTGCGAAATATTTAGTTCATTTCTTTATCTTTGGTTTACACTTTTAAGGAAGTGTTAAACATGCTATACGCAGAAGAACAGAGTATCATCGGGCGTCTTGGAGAGAACATACAGCGGCAATCAAATATATTTAAAACACTATATTCTAAGTATGGATACAACTTACAAAAATAATTATTACTAAGCAAACTCAAATTTAATTTATTTCACAAATCAATAATCACAAGTTTTTGGCCAGTCCTGACCAACATACCTATTATAATTATAAATTAAAACGTTGCGTAAAGTGTTCGCAACCTGCCCTTAAATGAGCAATTTTTTATTCTGTGGCACATCTATAATACATTAATGAAATGATTAGATTTTGGAAGACATTTAGTTTTTTTAAAGTCAAATTAGAGAGCTTTTCGGGAGTTTTACATCACCCGAATCTAATCTAATAGAGATATTTGTTTGTTACCTAGAAAGCACTAGTCAATCTCTGGATATAACGCGTTTCATTAAAGATAGGTTATATAAATGGTGGACCAAATCATTCCACCCTTTTCGCACAATATAGCTCGTCCTATTGTACGAAATGATTTTACCTCTTGGTATTGTAAGTGTTTCTTGATTTACCCACAGTTTCATTCATGGCTATATTTACTTGGACATTACATCCATACATGGGTCCCTGACTGCCTCGGTAGTTGTTCACAGCAGCGCGTGCGCCGGGTGCACCTTGACGGGCGGCGGGCGCGCGCTGCTCGCCTCCCACGCCACCACGGCGCCGCCCGCGTAGCACCCGAACAGGACCATGCAGTCTGTGCTGAATGATATGCTGGGGACGAAGATATGGTCGAGTTATTGTAAGTTACGTAAGTTCTCATAAAAATAATCCCACAATTTGAACCTCATGCTTCGAATGAATGTTATATCGGCTTAAAGGTTCTGATGTCTATCTCAGTTATTTTACGTCACCGTTTCTTGGTTCAGTTGAGCGGAGGCGGACGCCGTCCGATTGCAACCTAGCCGCCATGCAGTTTACGCTCACAGATGGCATGCTATAGTATATTCAGATACAGACAACAATAGCAGTATATAGATAGTAGCAGTAGTAGCTGTACCAAGTAAGCGGCGCGTTCCCGGCGGGCGGCACGTAGAGCGTGGGGCGCAGGTCCCACGAGGAGTAGAGGCGCACGCCGCCCGACTGCAGGCCCGCCGCGATGCAGTTCACGCTCACACCTTCCGCCACCGACGAGTACACTACGCACGTCACCTCTTCTACCACCTTCACGCTACCTGGAAAGATAAAGATATATTTAGTTGCAAGATGTAGTGGTACCTAAGTGATACAGGAAATAATATGTTGTGTTAGTACTTACCTACAAGGAATCAATTTGAAGGTATGACATGAGATAAAGCTCTGCGAGCACCGAAACTCTGATGTTCTTTGAATCTTTGTGTTCATACAACTTGGACCACAAAATACTATGCTTATCATGCCAAGTTTAAAATTGTTAGTAAAATAAAACAGGTACTTTTTTTGGCAAGAAACATAACACTTCTCCAAAAAACACAATAAGAACACTCTTTATTACTTTTTTTTTTAAATGGAAGGTGTCATTTTTTTTAAATAAATAAAATGGAATTCAACTTACCCACAAAAGTAGCATTACACGTATGCACCCGTATCAGCGACTTGTACTTATACGCTGCGTCCTTCTCGTACTCATCAGCTGCGTCCGCGTCCGCGTCCCCGTTCCCAGGGGACGCGAAGGCGGGGGGCGCGGGGGGTGCGTCCGCGGGGCTGGAGGGGGCGGAGTTGGGTGCGTGGACGGTGGCCACGTCGCACAGAGTGTCGCTGATGGTGCCGTGCGTTACAGGCGCGCTGTCGCGGTTGGGGAGCTTGCGGATGTATGATAATCTAGGAAAGGGGGATGGAAATAGTATATGAAAAGAAACAATATTGTTTATAAGTACTCATATTTCTTAAAAACTACCCTTATACGGACAGGCTGTTTTAATAGATATATAGATAATAGATCTGAATTCACACACTAACGACATTCAACGTGATACCCATAAAAAACTTATGACACACGCTTCAGTTCATATATAAACATACAAAACGATATCTTATCATGACAACTGCATCACTCATACTCACTTGTTCAAATCCCATAGTATGATAGTTCCGTCTTCACTGGCCGTCAACAATAAAGCTGCCTTCACACTGGCGTACACCGCCGATATAGGCGAGTTGTGCGCGAGTAAGGCGCGCGTGCGCACGCGCGGCGCCAGGCCCGCGCCGGCGGGGCGCACGCGCGCGGCCAGCACGCGCCCGGACGCGTGCCCGAGGAACAGCGGGCACGACGGCGTGGACGATGATGATGATACCTTCGTTATCTGGAGGAGGAAATAATTCTACTTAGCTGTATCGAGACACCGTTATATTTTTTCTTGAAATAAACATCTAAGCCGAAGATATACTGCGGACGAGTGATGTGGCCGGGACTGGTTTTCTAACAGTCATTTTTTTGAAATAAAATAGCCTTTATTGCCTATTTACAAATGATATTAATTAAAAAACTATTGATGAAATTAAACTATTGATATTATCATAATATGAATTGGTTCTTCAGTATATTTTAGGGCACCCAAATTTTGGTGAAGGCCTCTTCTGTAGATAACTGTAGATTGTACACTATCTCTTATAAGGTTACCATAAAAGTATCTTAGATATATTATCCGATACGATAGTTATCGTAGAGATCCTATGTGAGATAAGAACTTGTTTTCGGTCAGCCCCTGCCCACTCTCCTGTACTTTTTATTTAACTAAAACAGGTTTGCACTTGACCATAGTTTGCCCGATGGCCAGCAATAGCTATGGATAGATAAATACAACCACACACTCACCTGGTCGAGAGAGGGCGTATGTAGCAGCAGCTCCGGCGGCGCGTCCCGGCGTCGCTTGAGGCGCACGATGTTGTCCGAGTGAGCCCACGACACCAGCCCCAGCGCCGGGCCCGTGCCGTGCTGGCCACTCTCTCCTGCACAAATAAATAGTTATTTGTTATACAAGAGTGCAAAGTTGCTTTTTAACCGCGTGTTCAATTTTGATGACCGAGCAAGCGAAGGATCCTAAAATTGAATCACGAGCGCATAGAGTGATTCAAAATTAGAATCCTGAGCGTTGGCGAGGGAATCAAAAGAGCACGAGGTGAAAAATCTTTGCACTCGAGTGCAACACGTAACTTTTCATTCCACCTCAGCGAGGAAATGACTAAATGCAAAACGCGTGATTGTTGAGGGAGAAAGCTCATTTGCGCATTATTAACAGTTTCAGTCAATTCTGTTGGCGTCAAACAAACTTTCTCGTCGCTAGAATCACTCATTTTAGTTTTTTCACTGGTTTTCAAGTTTCTTGTTTTTAATACTTATAAGGTTTAACAATGACGTGAAAATATGCCGCGTAAAGAACCAGCAAATTAAAAAAAGATCACCAAGAAGGTTCCAAATCTGAGTTTTTAACAAATTTAAAAAAGTTGTATGATATATTCGGCACTATAGAGGTAGCAGTAAATAGGTTTAATGACTTTTTTAATTCAAAATCTTGTAACACACGATGTTCTAAATTCAATTTACTTTATCCTCTAGAGAATAAAAACGGCTTTTGCACTCAGATATTGAAGAGCAAAAATACTCTTTCCGAGATGGTGGGATGAAAAATTTATTTAACTGTATCATCATCAACTACTACGCAATAACGATATCTCTCATCTATATCTGATCTAGGGTGGAATAACCGTTAATAACGGACGGAATTACCAGGACGACATTCCAGGCATTATTGTATTAAGGATTTTCGTGATTTTCTTATTCGTACAACATATTCGTAAAATAAAAACTTTCATGATTCGAAAAGTGGAAAGTATGATAAACAAGTATATTATTTAAATGTGCTGGACAGTTTGTTTGATCGCACACTCAGCAGACACGTGGATCTTCACGACGCCCAGTTCGGCTTCAGGCCTGGGCTGTCTACTGAGTCTGCAGTCTTGTGCCTCAAGCATACTGTCCGGTACTACACAGATCGGAAAACACCTATTTATGCATGTTTTCTAGATCTTTCGAATGCTTTCGATTTAGTGGCATATTAAGTGCTCTGGAGCAAGATGAGGACCCAGACCAGTGTTCCTGAGGAGATCATACGAATTTTTGATTATTAGTATAGCAACCAAAGCAACGCTGTAAGTGGGCAGGTGAATTTTCTGAGTCATATGGATTGAGGTGTGGGGTGAGGCAGGGGGGTTGTCCTCGCCGCGTCTTTTCAATCTTTATGTCAATGGGCTCGTCGAGGAGCTAAGCAGCGCTGGTGTGGGCTGTTCCATCGATGGTACATTCATCAACAACATCAGTTATGCCAATGACATGGTGCTGCTGAGCCCCCCGATAAGTGCGCTTAGGAAGCTCCTCAGTATCTGTGAGAGATACGCCGAGATCCATGGGCTTAGGTGCAACGTCAAAAAGAGTGAACTATTGGTTTTCAAGTCCCGTGGTTTTAATCGGACAGATGTACCACAAGTGGTTCTAAACGGAGTTCCTCTGACTAGAGTTTCACGCTTCAAGTACCTGGGCCACTGGGTCACGGAGGATCTGTCAGACAATGAATATATTGAGAGGGAGGGTAGGGAGCGTGTCAGAAGCAACATGTTGGCACGCAGATTTGTTCGCTGCACCGTCCCAGTAAAGGTAACTTTATTTAAGGCATTCTGCCAGTCCTTTTATACGTGCAGTCTGTGGGCTACTATAGTTCGCGCAAAACTTTATGAGCTCCCGGAACACGCACGCTAGTGGCTGCGCAGTACGCATATTATAGGTATCCGAGGGACGGGACAGGGCGTCGGGGAGGGCACCGGCCCCCGCGCCCCGCGCCGTATCACCGCTCGCGTCCCGTTGCGCCGTGCCTTAGTGTGAGTGCTACGTTCGTACACAACACTTGCGCACGTTGTAGACGAAAGTACAGTCGAGTGCAACAATTAATTTTCATTCCTATTGTAATTTTTTTTACTGTTATTTGTTTTCGTTATTTTTATTTGTTTCTGTTATTGTTGTTGTTAAGTTTTGTCACCGTTATATTGTATTTGTTATTTGTTTGTTCTATTACTGTGGTTTCTTATACTGGTTTCTTTTACTGTTATCGAACTTTTTGGTTTAATTAAATATGCCTCGCGGACGCTTTAATGTGCTACGTCGCCAAACATAAATAAATAAATGCACAAGTTTTATATTAAAGTTTTTAATTTACTTAAATAAATACCTACCTGTTTGTTCTAATATCTTACTGCACGTAAAAATACCTAAAATCTAAATACTTTGTGATAGGCATAAATGTACTATGTTTTTTTTAAATCTTACAATAATGATTGTGCGCTCAACTGTACCATGCGCGGTTACGTACTCGGGCCTAACTTCAGAGAGCTCATAAAGTTTTGCGCGAACTGTACACGCTGAAACAGTGAACGCCCTGCGAGTGCAATACAACAACGCGTTCAGGATGCTGTTGGGGATGCCGTGCGTCGGGGATGTTTGTGGACGCTCGGGTAGATGGTTTCCACGCCATACTCCGCAAACGGCCCACCTCGATGCTCAGCCGCGTCCGAGGCAGCACTAACGGCATCTTGCGGGTTGTAGCGGCCTGACTCGACTGCCTTATACTAACGCACGCCACACAACTACACTAGTTCTATGACCCGTTTAAAAGAAATGTTTTAGTAGGAAATAGGTAAGATTAGGGTAATGGTCTTCGTGTTTTAAATATTGTTTTAATTTCAATAATTCTATTAATTTGTGTGTGTGTTTTCTCTTTTATGTATAAAATTTTATTTCGTATTTGAAATTTTGTATTATTTTAAGTTGTAATTGATATTATTGTACCGGACATTTGTCTGAAATAAATAATTTAAATTTGAATTATGTATGTTGTTCATGTACCTGGTAGCGCTAGCAGCGCGGTGGCGTGCGTGACTGCTGCGACTGCGCGCGCGCCGACGCTGTGCAGCGCGGCGGCGCCGGCGATGACGCGGCGCGACCACACGGAGGGCGCAGGCAGCGCGGGCGAGCCGCAGTACCGGCCCCAGCGCACGCCCGACACGCCCGCGAACACACCCATCTGGAATACACGATATATGATCATATGAACTTTTATCATTAAAACTGGTAAGTATATAAACGTATTTACGTAAAATAAACGCATTTGTTCACTCGTTTCGGGTGTGATCCACTTACATCGACAGAAGGTACGTTCGCGAACGCGGCAACACGTATACGCTTGAATTTGTTGTTGGACTTATTATAACAGTACCGGGATTATATAGATTGATTACCAAGGTGTGCTGATTAGGTATATTAGGTAGACGCAGTGTTTTTATTTTTTGTTATTATAGCAGGTATTTAAAACTCGTAAGTATTTATTGGTCCGTTCCTATGTGGTGTCAAAGAGGATCATAGGAGTGACGGATCATCTTGTAGTTTGGTGTGCTAGTAGTATAAGTAGGTCACCTCGAGCTGCGCCTGCATGATGTTGGGCTGCGGGCTGGGGTGCGGCGTGCGCAGCAGCTGGCGCGGCGCCTGCCCGTACAGGCGCACCATGTCCGCCGCCGCCGTGCGGTCGTGCTCGTCTTCCAGCGATGCCGGGTCGAACCCGTAGTACGTCTGGGAATAACACTAAATTTATTTCCTAGTCCACACTGATCGCTTGGCATTAGAAAACCCATGGTCAAATGGAAACCTTAAATTAAAATAAATACATATACTGTAGGTAACTCCACATTTATTTATCACTATGTAATATATTTTACTATTATATATTTTATTCTTAACATTTTCACATATACAATATTTCTTTCTATATTTATTTACATAGTATATTGACACTCTACATTCATTACTCACTTTCATTCCATAAACACTCATACATCACACTAAACTTAATAAATATTATTTACACAAGCATAGCCGCGAGAAAACACTTGTATAACCATCGTTATTGTTCTCGCGGCTGTGCCGCCGAGATACCGAGCGCGAAACCGGTTTCGACGCGGGCGCCGGCCAGCGGCCGCCGCGCCCGCCGCCCGGCCATCAGTGGCCTCAGTGCCTCACAGATTGTTCCGACGCACACTCGCGCTGCCTTTACATTCACACTCCGTATCGTTCTCTCTCGCCATCTTATATTTGTAATTGTGTTGTTCTAATATTTATTGTGAACATTGAATAGACTTTAGTTTGGAATTCGGTGTTTACTTATTTCACCCACACCAGGCTAACCCACTAAACCTAAAAAGCAAAATGTGGGCCAAGACACGCAAACATATCGCATGTCGATAGTCGAACGTGAAATCAATGATTTCAATCGTTAAGTATGAAAATAAGACAGTACGAATATTTGTACTTATTTAAATTAAACTCACACAAGCTGGGAACACATTGATGGCGTCCAGCGCCGCCTGCCCCGTCTGCTTGTACCCGAACACCAGGTCCAGCCAGTGAGGCAGCATCTCAGTGACATGTCGCGCCTCCAGCGCCTGCCTGTGTGCGAGCGTGAAGAGCCGCGCGTCGGCCGCCCACGCCGGGAGCTCCACGCTGTCTATGGCCGCGCCGCATTGACGCACGCCCAGGTTCAAACCTGCAATCAATTGATTTATTAAGAAGTCTACAATACAAGTAACAACAGAAACTAGATATATATATGTGGGGACAGCGGAGCATCTTCGTCATCCATAATAGTAATTCTACCGGCTGGGCATGGGTATTTGGGCATGGAGAAATAAAACGTAGCACTTCAACTTATTGATGGTATATTACAATTTGTTCGAGGTTAAACTATGAAATACAACTGTAGGAAGATTGTCTGATAACTAATTACACTAATTCGGTCGACACTCCAACCAACACGTAACGCCACCACGCGATGCGAACCGATTGCCGTCCCAAGTAAGAATGGCCGTCTGTCGCACGGCACTAGCGCTGGTTGTTGCGTCAGAGCAGGGCTCCGAAGTTAGTCTCAAGTCAATGTCAGCCGTTATTGACAGTGACATAAACATTATAACATATTTCGAACATTGTGACAGCTGACAGTGACATTGAAACCAACTCGCCTACTCTCCGAATCAAACATTAACAACAACTTAAACACTCTTCGAATCAAACGCGCCGACACGGCCAGACTGACATTCGCACGTCCTCGTGCGATCCGATTTCTCTCGCAGCAGATGACCTGGAATAAAAGAAAAGACACAGCTGGGATCACTAATGTCATTTCGCTCGTCTATCCTGACAATTTCGAAAGATATAATTCAGTACACGCACATACATCTACTATTTGGCTTCGAGAAATTGAGATCACGTCAAGATGTTGTTTCAACTAAGTTAATTATCACACAAAACTTCACTATTCGACCTCGTACGAATATTACAGTACCGCTGCAGGGTGTCCCCACCACCAAGATCGCCACTCACAGGTAACGACAAGAGAGCACCGGACAGCCCTGCAGTTGCAGCTCCACTTCACGACATTATTTGACCTCATGCAAATAAGCCACCGCAGGGTGCCCCCACCACCAAGCTCGCCACTCTCAGGTAACGACAAGGGAGCACCGGACAGCCCTGCAGTCGGAGCACCTCTCTACGACAATATTTGACATCATGCAAATATCGCCAAATCTCTAGCTTCTACCCGACGGCATCTCATATGACGTGACGTTATCTCATCTGACGTGAAACCAACTAACTCTTAAGCAATGGTGTTGAATGATACGTAACAAAGTCACATCTCAAAATTAAATCTCTAATTCACTTCCCAATGGTGAGAGGGTCGCCGAGGTGGTGGTCATTGTGTGCGAACTAGCAACCAAATCGTATCATCGTCTGATGAAACCTCCTCATTACTTTAACTTTGACCCGCCATCTCGGCCTCCTCCTCCTCATCGTCAACATAATTAATCAAAAAGGTATCTACCTACTTCTATTAAGCCGTCAAGACTCCTGGGCACTGAGCGCAGATTTTCGTAAATATCTTTGTATACCTATCTGATTTTAACTATCGATCTTTTTAAAACATAGGTACCTGCGCTGTACTACAATGCCTTCTATTCTAATCCTTTCGCAGTACCCAGAAATTGATTGACTGTTTTACTATTCACTAATGAGTAACCAAAAGGAAACGAGCTCACCGGGAGTATGGTCAAAGTGTCTGGGGCAGACTATGTACGTGCCAAACCACGCCGACAGCATCCCTGCCCTGGCGGTGCTGATCAGCAAGAAGGCGGCACCACTTGCTACTGGCTGGGTGCGAGGAGTGACAACAGCGTCCTGAAAACAGAAACGGATACGCGCCAGTACTGAGGCATCTAATATGGGCCATTTAAACAGGGATGATTTCAGATTCAGTTTCATTTTATTTGCACAGTATATATCTTGAAATTCAATCTCTAACGGACACGACTCCCGGAAAAGCTGGACTGTTAACAGAAAAATCTCAACGAATCCTGTCAAGACCTGATTTTACTGAAATATCTTGCGTAAAATAGGAAAAGACTACTAAGTTAAAACTATGACAATGTTAATTTTGATTGAAACTTGAATTTCAATAAAATTTCACAGTGCACAGCTGACCTATTATGTGGCATAAAATGAACTCACACTTATTTAGCACTGTACAATCATAAAATAGCTACGCATTAAAAGTTATCAGCAGATTGACAATAAATTTTCTAACAACATTTTTAAAACGCGAAAGGCCCATTTCTCGTCATATCAGGTGTCCATAGTACATCGATATGAGTGTTTGTTAGACACATTCTGACAGCACAAGTGGCGCCATCAGCCGTTCAGTCTGAAGTGTATGGAAATGAGTGTGGATTTTCGCGCCTGGCAGTTAGTAGACCGTAGCCTAGTGGTTAAGGCGTTCTGACGGTAGCAGAAATACGCAGGTTCGAATCCTGCCGGTCGTGATTATTTTCGCTCATTTTCCAATAAAAGTTTAATTTAAAACAACCATAGTGCAGGTTAGCACTTAATAAATTAACTCATAATAAATTTTCTACAAAAAAAAACCATTACTTAATCGTTACGCAACATTTATAGTGCTGTATGCTCGTATTAACCGGTATGGTTCTTCTCAATAACGCCTTTTAATCATTTATAACAAATTGCAAGCAAATCTTACTTCGACAAAAGAGCATTCAACACCAGAAACGTAATGAATTTAAACAATATCACCTTTGATATCCGATGAAGTTGCACGCTGCACTCAGTCACCACTCGACCCTGGCTGCGCTCGCCCGGCCGCGTGCTACCACTGCTGCTTCATGTGCCGTGGCCGCCCGGCCGCGTGACACCACTGCTGCTCCATGTGCCGTGGTCGCCCGGCTGCATGCCACCACTGCTGCTCCATGGGCCGCGGCAGCTCGACCGCGTGCCACCACCGCTGCTCCATGTGCCGCCCGGAGCGCACGCCACTGCAGCGGCATCGCGCGTCACTGCCACGTGGCATGAGTTTGCTGCAGGCGCTGCTCTTGTACTCCCTCAAGATGCGGTCCATATCTTGTAATCTTCTTGCTTCTCAATATTTTTGTCGTTTCTTTCGTAGTCTTTCTTCTACGACATTTCCAATTAGAAGATATGGAAATCCTTCCAAATCCGAACAGCAAATCTTGTCTTTCAATTCACAGTACACGTATTCGTAAATTTCAACGCAATTATGAAATCGCTTTATGGTCTCCTCTGCTCCGAATATTATCGTTGCCGCATTGATACGTTTCAGTAAAACTCAAATCCCAACAACTTTTTAATTTTTCACACGTTTTTTTTCATTGACACGAAGAATTGATAATGTCCGTGGTTCTGATTTTCACGTAGGCAGAACATGCAAGGCAAATGTGTTTCTCGGCGATCAATTATTTCTCCATTTTGCCATCATCCCACTTCTGATGTGGGGACAGCGGAGCATCTTCGTCATCCATAATAGTAATTCTACCGGCTGGGCATGGGTATTTGGGCATGGAGAAATAAAACGTAGCACTTCAACTTATTGATGGTATATTACAATTTGTTCGAGGTTAAACTATGAAATACAACTGTAGGAAGATTGTCTGATAACTAATTACACTAATTCGGTCGACACTCCAACCAACACGTAACGCCACCACGCGATGCGAACCGATTGCCGTCCCAAGTAAGAATGGCCGTCTGTCGCACGGCACTAGCGCTGGTTGTTGCGTCAGAGCAGGGCTCCGAAGTTAGTCTCAAGTCAATGTCAGCCGTTATTGACAGTGACATAAACATTATAACATATTTCGAACATTGTGACAGCTGACAGTGACATTGAAACCAACTCGCCTACTCTCCGAATCAAACATTAACAACAACTTAAACACTCTTCGAATCAAACGCGCCGACATATATATATTTACTTTCAAATTAATTGTTACACACGTATACCTATCATTATTATTATACAGTTTATTTTTATTATGTTTACTATTGTAAACAACAAACGTACATCAAATTTACTTGTAACTATGGAGTTATTAATAAATGATTTGTATTGTATTGAGGTCGCCCACCAATGCGGTGGGTTGACGTTTCGATCTGCACAGGACCGGGACGAGTGGCGTACAAGAAGAGAAGCCTATGCTCAGCAGTGGGCGATAACGGGCTGATGATGATGATGATTGTATTAAAGAAAAAAACACAGATTTAATAAAGCGAAAAGTTGTTTCGTTTGTTTGGATATATCTTGGTTGTCTGGGTGTGTTTTTTCTCTCAACACAATGGAGTGACAAATCTTGACTATCGGTATAAAGTTCCGTAACCATATCAAATGATTCCTCGCAGTACCTACATGCCAAGTTACGTCAAAAATTACGGTCATATGGATAGGGTTTGCATTTGTTAGAAAAGTTGGCTATTCCTGAGAACGTATAAGTTTTTGACAGCGCATCTCGCCTTGGTAAGCTTTTTCCTCAAAATGTTTTTGGTGTTTCCCTTTTTATCTAGCGAGTATTACCTTCATTATTATGGAAGAGCTCGGGCAGGTAGAACAGCTCCGGGATGAGCTCCTTGACATCCGTGGGCGAGTCGTTGGTGATGAGCCGCCACGTCGTCTGCAGCGAGTGGAACGTGCGGTCTGGCATGTCAAAGTTGTTGTCTGCGAACAGAGGGTTTTTAAATTACTATACTGTAAGCATATGGACTCCTAAGAAATGTTACTACTCTGTCGACGACTTTTTAAACGAGAAATCTAAATATGAATCCGATGAAATGAGTGAGAAGGGCCGCTCCTCACTCGGACACAATACGTATTTGCATATTATGTCCGAGTGAGAAGGGCCGCTTCTCACTCGGACATAATACGTATTTGCATATTATGTCCGAGTGAGAAGGGCCGCTTCTCACTCGGACATAATACGTATTTGCATATTATGTCCGAGTGAGAAGGGCCGCTTCTCACTCGGACACAATACGTATTTGCATATTATGTCCGAGTGAGAAGGGCCGCTTCTCACTCGGACATAATACGTATTTGCATATTATGTCCGAGTGAGAAGGGCCGCTTCTCACTCGGACATAATACGTATTTGCATATTATGTCCGAGTGAGAAGGGCCGCTTCTCACTCGGACACAATACGTATTTGCATATTATGTCCGAGTGAGAAGGGCCGCTTCTCACTCGGACATAATACGTATTTGCATATTATGTCCGAGTGAGAAGGGCCGCTTCTCACTCGGACATAATACGTATTTGCATATTATGTCCGAGTGAAAAGGGCCGCTTCTCACTCGGACACAATACGTATTTGCATATTATGTCCGAGTGAGAAGGGCCGCTTCTCACTCGGACACAATACGTATTTGCATATTATGTCCGAGTGAGAAGGGCCGCTTCTCACTCGGACATAATACGTATTTGCATATTATGTCCGAGTGAGAAGGGCCGCTTCTCACTCGGACATAATACGTATTTGCATATTATGTCCGAGTGAGAAGGGCCGCTTCTCACTCGGACATAATACGTATTTGCATATTATGTCCGAGTGAGAAGGGCCGCTTCTCACTCGGACATAATACGTATTTGCATATTATGTCCGAGTGAGAAGGGCCGCTTCTCACTCGGACATAATACGTATTTGCATATTACACCCTATCAAATAAATGACTATAACTATCCTTCGCTACCTTCTACGAGGTAGCAACCGCAGAACAGTATCTCCAGCACTGCCTACGGGCCACTGTGCGGGAACCGATATTAATATAACGACAATTGTGCTGGATCAGCAGACAAACAAATTTTAGTTCTGAATTTACTTACTAATATGCATTACTGTTACAAATATTATTGGCTATTCTTAGCACTACATCTGTTTATGTATATTTATACATAAAGGTACATAATATACCTACATACGACTGATCTGACGGCTGGGTAGTTATGTAAGCCAACTTCAAGGTCAACTTCTTTTATGCTATATCTAAATCGGATCTTATAAAACGAGTGGAGAGCTCCGGGGATGGAAAACCTCTGATATGGCACAATATGGCAAATTAACGTGAGACATGTTCTGAATATAATTCAGTCACAGTCGAAATAATACGTCATTTGTTTCCTAACACGACTCTCATTCCGAAATATTCGACTTTCATTTCCTGGTACGTAGCACACAGGACCGCGTCCCTCGTACAGGTTTGTACACATTGCGCGGATTGATCTCTGGGTGATTTGAAACCTGCGTCGTGTTAATAGACAAAAGCCGTGTAAGTTTCTACTGTGTATTTATTATTAATTTATTTATTAATAGTCTGCAAAACAGGCACTAAGCTAAAACACACATAACAAGCTTAATGAATAGAAGAAAATTACTAGCACTTAATGCCCTCTTGATGCAGACCTAACTAACAATTTTAACATAATTACTTACAAAATAAATACATATATTACATGCTACTTTAAACAATTAAGAAAATAAAAATTACATAAATAAAGAGTACACAATACATATTATTATAACTACATATCTAAGCTTATAAAAAAATCATAATAAGATAACCAAAACATACAACAAAGAAAAATTAACAATGATTCTATAATAATAATCCCATTGACACTAAACTTATACAAATAAAATAATAAATTTATAGCAAACTACTTAATGATTTTTAATACTGACTTTTAGAAAGAAAATAATGACGATTTTAAAAATATATCGATATCGTCTTTAATTTTATTATATGATTTACACATTCTGTAAACCGGTGAATGCCTTAATAGATTTGTCCTGAATTTGGGCAAAACAAATGTGTCGCGGTTTATTAAAGTGCTTCCGGTTCTCGGAACTCTAAGTGACAACTTATTAGTGGCTGCTGCGATACAGGGGTACCTAGTGCAGTAGCCACTGGTAACTCTACATTAAAATTCAAATTCAAATTCAAATTCAAAGCATTTATTTTGACACACAGGACACAACAATATATACATACAAAAGTTAACAACAGGTAGAATATAAAGGTATTATGTTACATTGATGTATCCCGTGCGTCAAAAAAGGTCATACCTCAGCATTAATGCTGCAGATTGCTCTGCAGCGCTGATTTTCAGGTATGACCCTTTGAGACGCGCGGGGTCAAGAGTTGAATAAGAAAGTTAACAAATATAAAAAGTAGTAAAAAGAGAAAATAGATGAAGAGTATACAGAATTAATAACATGGAGCTGATATGATTACATTTGAAAGATACATACAATTTAAATATAACCTAGTAAAGTAACGGACACACAACGTGGTAATTAACAGCCAAGAACGAAAGTCATTGTCGAGATTTGTATTGTAGGTTTAAAGGTAAACAAAAGTAGCTAGCTAGGTCACCAAATGCTGAAAACTAGAATACATATCTATTAAAAATGAGGTTTAATGAGTCAGGTGATTGAGGAACACCCGATGCAGAGGGAGGAGCGATAACAGTAGAATAGCTAGCTGCTAGCACCCCTCTGCAGCTCCATCAGGTATCTCTTATACCTGATACGAAAACAAAATTTGCTCTGTAGATTACGAATAGGAGGAGGTATGCTATTCCAGCATTTGGTGGCATTAAAATTAAAACTACCTCGAAAGGCTGCACTGCTATGTTTAGTTGTACGGAGTAACAATTTACGTGTATTCCTATGAGAATAGGGGTTACTGTCACACACCCAAACTAGTTTACAATAGAGGTAATGTGGTATCTGATACTTGACTACACCAAATAATAGTGTGGCTAGATGTAACTGGCGCCTGTATTCCATTTTGAGTATATTATTGTTATTAAAAAACGGAGTGACGTGGCTTTGTGGAGGTACAGTAAAGCAGAAGCGAGCGCACGCATTTTGTACCCTTTGAATAGCACAAGAAGTTTTTTTGAAAAGACATGGACCATACACTGAGTCTACGTAGTTAAATCTAGAGAGAATAAGCGAATCAACTAACAGTATACGAAGATCGGTGTTTATATACTTCCTAATTTTGTACAAAATTTTGAGCTTATAAAAACAATTTCTGACTATCTCATTAACATGTTCTTCAAACTTCAATTGTTCATCAAATACAAGTCCAAGGTTTCGGGCTTCCTGAACACGTTCTATAACGTCACCAGCTATATGTATTGTGATTTTACTCTGAACAATCCTTTGCACTTGTAGTTTAGACCCTAGAACCATGTATTTGGTTTTTTTAGCATTTAAAACTAGTGAGTTTGCCTGCGCCCACTGTTGCACCCTATTTAGGTCCTCATTTATCTTACGGGTTGCTTCATCTGTGTCTTCAGGGTTAATTGATAGATAGAGCTGAATATCATCAGCATATATGTGAAATTTACAATGCTGTATGGTGTTAACAACATCAGCACTGTAAAGTATGAATAAAAGAGGACCTAGAATGGAACCTTGAGGTACACCTCTAGTTATCTCACCCAGACCTGAGCGCAGACTTTCACCATTATTTTTCTTAATTTCAACAACTTGAGTGCGACCACTTAAATAAGAATTAAACCAGGCAATGGCAGAAGTATCAAAACCGTAGAAATTTAGCTTAGAAAGTAGCAAAGATATGTTAATACAGTCAAAAGCGCGCGAAAAATCAAGTAGTACAAGTATAGTTCCCAACCCTTGATCTTGAGCGGTTAGAATATTATCAGTTACGTCCAACAGTGCTGTACAAGTTCCTCTGAGCTTCCTAAATCCGGACTGCATATCAGGTAATATACCCTCTTGTTCTAAATAATCTGTTACTTGACCACATACAACTTTTTCAAGTACTTTAGATATACAGGGGAGCAAACTAATTGGTCTTAAATCTTTATATTCAATAGGATCGGGTGATTTAGGTATAGGTTTAACAATAGCCGTCTTCCAAGAAGATGGAAACTCTGCTGACATCATTGACTTGTTAATAATAGCAGTAATAGTATCAAGGCTTTGGGGTAGTGTGAGTTTTAACATATCAAGTGAAATACCATCAATTCCTACTGCATTAGTCTTAATTTGCTTTATATATTTCAGAATGGTGTTAGAATCTACAATGTGAAAGATGAAATTGCTACAGCTACATTTATGGAATTCAAAAAAGGTCATGTGGGAAATAGAAATGTTAACATTGCCAGGAATATTGAGAAAATTGTCATTAATTTTGTCCGGATCATCAAATAGTGACGGTAAATCTATCGCTTTGGGTGGTAACACTTTACGTTGCAATGTGTTCCATAGCTGTTTAGGATTATTTATGTTTCTATTTATATGGTAGTTAAAAAATGCATGTTTTTCCGAGTCCAGAGCCATATCCACTTGTCTTTTTAAATCTTTGTAATAAGTTCTATGACTGTGTTGCTTAGTGTGGTGATAACGCACAAGTGCAGCGTCCCGTAGGCGCATCATGGCTCTAACAGTATCTGTGAGCCAGGGTGACCCACACTCTTTAATGACTTTAGTTTTCATAGGTGCATGAAGGTCGAATATAAATAAAATAGCCTGGTGAAAGCTATTAACCAGGGTATCTACACTCTCAGCTGAATTAATAATGTCCCATCTGATAGAATTTAAATGAGAAGTAAATATTTCATATGATATATTTTGTAGTGGTCGATATGTAATAAGTTTGGGGGGAATTTTTGGTTTCTTAAAAATGAATTCACTAATAACAAAAGCATGGCCATTATCAGAAGCAACCGGTTCGATTTGCAAATTGCGGCTCGGTACATTACAACATATCAAGTCTATGGCGGTCTGACTGTGCACAGTAAAATGAGTAGGTTTGTCTACAAGCTGCGTTAGACGAGTATTAGAAAGAAAAGTCCTATAAGATTTAGCATTCCTGTCGTGGCTATCTAGCACATTAACATTGAAATCTCCCATTAATATTAAATTATCACAAAAAGAAAAAGATGCAATAGATTCAGTTAATGCGTCGAAAAACTCATCTGCATCTACCCACTGAGCACGATAAGCTGTGCCGATAATAACTTTGGATGTGTTCACAGTAAGTCTGACCCACATTTGCTCAACATTGGTTGCCTCTGGGTGAGAGCATAAACGAACATTGATACCTCGCTTGACGTAGAAGCCTACGCCCCCGCCGCGGCCCTTGCGCACGTCCTTGGGGCGGGGCACGTGCCGCAGCCGGTAGCCAGGCACGACGGGCGCGCACCCGCCCTGCCCAGCTCTCAGCCAGGTTTCATTTACAGCTAACAAGTCAACAGAAAACCTTTGCATAGCAGCTATAAAATCATCATGGTTAGTACCTAATGATCCAGCATTAAAGAGTCCAACTTTTAAATATTTACTATTATTACCCATTGTTGTATATGTAAACATATGAGAGAATATAAGAATATTGGTATTTAATGAGAAGAAAACATACATACTGTTTAACACTGGAAAACATAGGGTCACAATACACAAAGCTATAGCGTTTTAGTAATATTAAATACATTTTATAAAAGAATAGTGGTAATATATGAGTTATATTCAATACTAAGTTATGGTAATAATTAAGAAACATTAACACAAAAATATCAAGTTTTGTTGTAATATCAAAGGTTAGAATTTTCAATATGCAATGTCTGTATGTTAAACAAATACAACTTGCTGAATAAGTGTTATAGCTTGATACTCTCAGATTCATGTGAAAAATTATAAATAACTTAAGAATTAAGTCAGTTTTATAAATGTGTAAAGAAGAAACAAGATATATCATAATGAATATTATCTTGGAATGATATTGACATGTACAAATAAACATAGCTGTGAGATAATCTGATACAGGTGTTGGCCAACTGATATTTAGCTTCTGTAGTTTTACACAAATTATATGGTTTAGGTAGAACATCAGGTAAAATGTACTTATTATGATATAGTGGGAACTTAATTTATTATTATAACATAACCTGGAGTTTGCAAATATAGTTATCCAAACTAAGACAAAAGAATACATTGTTGAAGGTAAGTATAGGAAGAGTATTGTAATTGATGTTATTATGATTAAAAAGAACTGTTTTTTTAGTTTTACATTAAATAAAATAGTTGGAAGGTTTAAGTAGGGATTGAAGATGTGAGTTTTAGATAGAATTAAGTTAAGGAAACCATTTTTTTATATCTTCTGCACTGTATATACGGTGCGTGGCAGAAGTCTTGTCGCGCCTTACGTATACCTGGCCGTCCCTGGTCCACACGAAGGCCCATTTGTGCATCTTGGCAGCCTCCCTCGTCCTGCCCAGAAGTGTCCGGTTGCCCTTAGTGAGCCGCTCGTTGACGAAGATGCGCGCAGGCTCGTGCGGCGGGAGGCCCAGGTGCTCCGTCGTGAGTCCTCGGCGTACTCGGGCGCTCCTGAGCATATCGTCACGCGGAGCACGTCGCGCGAAGCTGACCGCAATAGGTCGAGGCCGCGCCGCGCCGGCCGGGGAGCCGCCGCTGGCGCCGCCAGCCGCGCCGCCGAACTCACGCCGCGCGCCAACGCGCCGCACACTCACCACGTCGCGCTCCTCGAGAGACACACCGAGCTTCTTGGCCACAGCCAGAGTGATGTGAGCCGTGGATTCACCTTCACGCTCGGGAACGCCCGTAATTTCGATATCATTCAACAAGGCGCGTTGTTCCCGGGCAGCGGCATCACTTTCCAGCGTTGCGACGGTTTCTTCCAGGCGACGCACCTTATTTTGTAGTTCGCTGATCTGTTTTGTACCGGTTGCGTGAGACAATCTCAACGCAGACACCTCCTGACGCAATTCAGCTACCTCGGCGCGCACCTCGTCCCGGTACTGCCGGAGCTCATCGCGCACGGCTTGCTGCTCGCTGCGGAACAGCCGGATCTCGACTGCAAGGTCCAACTCCACCGTCATGTCGTGCGCGGTGTCGTTGCAGCCGACGGGCTCGGGCTCAGGCTCCTGTTCGGGTTGGCGGGCGCAAACCCGGGCCAGCTGGGCATGCAGAGGCTCGCGACCCGCCGTCACCCCCTTGACGGGAGTGCTGCAGTTACTGCCCCGCGGAAGCTTAGCCATGCAAGCAGGGCACAGCCAGTCCAGCGGGGCCGCCGTACCGTCAGGGATATTCACGCACAATCCATGAAACACACCCGAACATGTCCCGCACCGAATACCGTCGGCCGCCGACAAGAATTTACCGCAGCCACCACACTTTACCATTGTTTTTGTTTATTATATGTTAAATTTACGTCACGTAACAAATAATAGAGATGTTTTATCGAAAATACTACCAAAACTTGCAAGATATTTAATAAAAAACAGATAATTATGCAGAGCTAAATTTTTTTGCGTGTGGATACAAAACTACCCGCAACGCGTATACTACCCGCAACGCGTATCATTAAGGTCAATTGTAATAAAAAAATTAAAACTCTGTTAGTTAAGTTATCTTTAAGGTAAGAAATAAATAAATTCTAAATTCTAAATTCAATATTTCGGGAGAATCTGTGTAACCATGGATACACTTGAAGAGAGTTACAATGTCATCGATTTCACGGCGCTTGGAGAGCGACATGATCCGATAGTGTTTCAGGCGCGACTTGTACGAATGCAATACCTTACATTTAAAGTCCATAAACGTTATATGATATAAGAAACGTTTTTGAACTGACTCAAGTCGTTCAGAGTGGGATTTATAACTAATATAACTGTGCATGAATAATATGGCATTAAATGTCACCTTGGTAATTCAAGAAGAGCTCCGTGAATGGCGGCAGGCGCACCAGGTAGTGCAGCACGCCGCCAGAGTTGGAGTAAAGAGAGGCGTAGTGGTGCGGCGAGCGCGCCACCAGCGGGCTGCTGCCTTCACGGTGCGCTGCTTTCAGGTCCTGGACCAAACACTAGTAGTTTAGGTTCTACTCTAAGTAACAAGTCGTATAAGTTCCACGTAAAACATTCGCCGAAATTCTGGAAAACTTGCGAGAATATGACCCGATCAGAACTAGCGTGGATGTGTTCCTAGCAGTCTAGCTGCGCAAAAGAAAGGTTTAAATATAGGGATAGCAATAGAAGAACACAAGCTTCTTTCCGGGTTTTTCTTTACTTTAATCACGCGCGTATATTACCTTATTCTGTTAAATTGGATCAGCTATTGATTCTTGGAAGGAGATTTTGGTGCATATATCTTATTCTTAATGCTTATTCTAAATGGGGGCGTCCTGCTTATACATTATGGGATGGTTATGTGTACTTCCTTTTTTACACATCTCTGTTACGGCGACAAATAAAAGGGAAATTGGACAAAGACACAACTTAACATGTTGAAAAATAACACTACTTGGTACTCACATTATAAATCTTGATATAATGCTGCTCCCTGTTCTTGTTCTGTACAGCCATCGGTCTAGACAGGTCTCGGAACACCTCAGGCTTGGACAAGTCTAGTATTCTGGACGTATAGTCCGCTATGACAAAGGGAAGTACTGGGTACTGCATGAGGTCGTTGTAGGAGCGTCCCGCGAGACCGTTCAGCCGCATCAGGTACTCCCAGTTGGTGATGGCGCCGCTACGCCACTGCGACATTGCTTCCGAGAGTGTGTCGGGTTCGATTCTGGGAAGAGAAATAAGTTAGGGTATATAATGAATTGATAACTTTTGTGTAAAAGAGTTGGTCTAAATTCTGAAAACGTGAACGTGTAAAGTACTACGTTGCTAGCCGTGTCAATCTGCAGTAGAAGTATATAGTAACTTATGCTTAAATCCAGGATCAGATATATTTATACTTGTAACAAATCCCATTCAAATCAAAGCTGTTTAACATTATATTAGCGTGTAAGTAAAAGTTTCTATCTAATTAGGATAAACTTCTGAAACTGAAACAAAATCTAATACATATTTCATATAACATTAACATATAATGGTATTTATTTACAATAATAAAATATAAAAACAAGTGAAGGAAAACTAAACATACTACTTCTAACTACTACAAAAAGGGGCACTTAGAAAATCTTTAGAAAAGCCTAAAGATAATCATATAACTAAAATACACATACTTGGCCGGCAGACTAGCTCCTTGCAGTGCTTTCAGGAAGGCAGCTCGCTCGCTGGGTCCAGCGAACGCCAGCAGGTGAGCGTGTCCGGAGCTCAGGAACAACTCCACCGCCACCTCGCGCAGGCACCAGCGACGGGTCACCACCTGGGGAATACAGGAGTAAGTTATTGTGAGAGTGGTCGACACTTGTTTTTCAGAAAACAGAAGTTAGATCACAATCAGTTGATCAATTGGAGAACGCGGCGGCACAGGCTAGGTACTGATAATGTAGACATAGTATAAATTTAAAACAATTCTTTTTTAGTGTTCGAAACATTGGAGGTGGTAGAACACAAGAGTCCACCGAAGGAGGTCTTGTAATGAACACATGTAACAAGAAGGTTTCTATAAGATAGAGTTGTTTAACTGAATTGAACTTCATATCGAAGTTATAAATAAAATAAAAATAAAATAAAATAGCCTTTATTCCCTTAAATAAATTAAAAACTAGATATTTACAATGTTTAAGTAAGATATGAAATTATTTAAAATATGTGATTTATTATAATTGTTTTATAAGGGCACCCAAGTACGTGTACGGGTATAGGCCTCCTCCATTGCCTTCCAAGTAGTGTGGTCCCTAGCTAGTTATACACATACACAAATAAAACAAACATATATTTAGAAATCATAAGAAGATAAAAGTGTAAATTCAACACACCTGTACAACACTTTCAAGCGGCCAGCTCTGCGCGGGCGCACGTATTTCCGGATTGTATTGTTTATCTCGCTTTCTTGCGTTTGTAGATGGCTTCTCTGGCTCTTCTTCAACGTCGTCAGGTACAAAATGAATAGATCTGAAAACAAAAATTATACAAGATCAAAAATTACAGGACAGGAATAGTTAGCACCAAATGAAAGTCAACACGTTTCTAGTATACTCCTCCTTATTTGTAATCCTCATAACCGAGGATCGAGACTCTCCTCCTCGTGAGCATCAATTACGCGGGGATTGTTGATGCATCATCGAAGTGGATACCACGATGGATTTTCCCAAATAATCCAGAACCTACGACGGACCACGGCCAACCTGCATTGTTATCACGAGTATTCGAAATCCACCTCTTTCTAATCATGTAATTAAAATGAATATGTACAACATACCGATCACTGAGCAGTAGTTCCCCCTGCGTCTCGGCGGCCACAGTGACGCACACCGCCCGCGCCATGTACGCCACCGTCTCGTTGAGCTGCAGGCGGGTGACCAGCCCCCCGCGCGCGCCGCCCGCCCCGCCCAGCACCGAGCGGAGGGGCCCGCCGCGGATCAGGCTCTCTGAACGGGGAATACAGATAGTAAAAAAAAAATCAAGGTCATTAGGTTTCATGGCTCTTTATTGCGATTTTCTTGGGTAGTGGATTATAATAGACCCAAAAGTACACAGACTTAATAAATGTTCAAATTCTTAAATCGAGAAATCTGCCTCAAGCATCCTGGTTTCTGACAGCAGTTAGGCCAGAGGCCAATAGAAAGGTTTTTGACTTTTACCAAGTTACGAAATAAGCATGATGTGTGCCTGATGATATGCATCAGCTAGCCCATTCATTCATGTTATAAAACCTACAGTTTTAAATGAAATATTATAAGCTTAGAAATTATTAGAAGTTATAAGAGCAGTAAACTCACCAGCCTTATACCGGTACTGTGGCTTGAGGAACTTGGGGTGTATGTTGAGGTGCGCGCGACGCAGGCGCACGCGCACGCGGCCCGGACCCTCCGTGGGGTCCAGCGCCCACGCGGCGGGGTAGCTGCGGGGGGAGTGCCACACACCTGGGAATAACGAACGTTTTAAAAAGGAAATATAAACATATAGGTATCCTTTCAAATACTACAGTGAAACTTGGGATGTGAACACACGATAACGTAAATCTTAAAATCATTTCGACAATACTCTTAGTTTTCGCAAAATTCGTTGAAAACCTAAATTAATAGAATAGAAATCATTTATTTCGGAATTGTATACTAAAATTATATCCAATTCTACACAGCACACAAGTCAATATCACATCCGGTCAAATTGATATGTTTCTTTTTCGAAGGTTTATTTTTTTAAGGTTAAAAATAATAGTAATCTGCGTCACGTACCTTGTTTGTGCGTGTGCGTGTCGATAAGTCGGTCCCATGCGAGCGCGGCGGCAGCGGCGCGCGCCTGCGCACCTCGCAGGTGCTCCATGAAGCGCTTGCGCTCCGCATTCTGCGCCTCCACCGCCGCGCGCGTCACTGCCATCGCAGACTCCGCAACGCGGCCTGCTAGGGCTTCTTTGGACCATACCACCCTGGAAATGCAGTTCAATTAGTTTTTTCTTCTGTTAGACAATGCTTTTAGAAATAGAATAGTGGATAATCGGTTAATCATATGCGTTGGTGTTTATCCACGATCTTGACTCTAACTTACGTCTTGTTTCGTGTCCCAATAAATGTATTTTTATTTATTTTATTTATATCTGTAAACACGATTATAAAGAAGTGAGCGAAACGAATCGCCAGAAGACTGCAAGCGTCTTATCGTAATTTTGGTCTAACAAGTCTTTATAATTCCATCACACATTACATTTGTATAATTTGTCGGTTCGTATCGTTCACCAACCAACACGTAGGTACATTATGGCCAGTTAAAAAAATATTGCCCTCATGCTTACTTGGCCACATGCGCTGCCTGCCTGGCGGCGGCGCGCGCCCAGCGCTCCGTGTCCCGCGCGCGCGCCGCCGCCGCTTCCAGCGGCAGTGCGTCCCCCTGCAGGCGCGCCGGCAGCCCCGCTTGCAGCGCCAGCGCCCAGCCACGCGCCCAGTCCGTGATGGCGTACTCCACGCTGGGGGAGCCTCCCTCGCCCGCCGCGTGGATGCTCTTCAGGATCATTAGGAGGTATACTGCTAGCTGGAATGCATTAACCCATATTATTCCACACTGTTGTGTCTTTTCTAGAGAGAGATAGGGTTCAAGATACCGAAGACAAAATTATCTTGCCGAGGGAAGAAGAACGAAGAAGAGGCAGACTACAGACAGATGATCTAACGCTAAAATGCAAAATTCTTTGGTTATTTTGTTACGAAGACTAGTCCAATGAAAAAATTCTGCAGAAGAGTCACTACCCTCATACTGTGGTACTGAGTACATACCTTCCTCATGTGCTGCGGGTCGGGCGCCAGCAGGTGCAGCGCGGGCTCGGGCGCCTGGTAGAGCGCCCGCAGCGCCACCTCCCCCGCGCCCGCGCCCTCCCCCGCCAGCGCCCACGTGGCCAGCTCCTGCAGCGGCGCCGTCCACTCCGCGGACCCCACCCACCACTTCGCACGCTGCGCTGACCCGCTCACCGCTGTATAACAAGGTCACAGTTAAGAACATCATGCCTAAAGATCGTAGGATTGCTGAACTATGAATGACGCAAGATTACTAGCTTTGAATGTATACCTATAGGAACAAAATAAGGCTCTGTTTTCTGTCATGTGAATGTTAGCCCAGAAGCGGGTCTCGTCCGCAGGCGGACTACCCCCAACTTGCGGCTAGACAACATCATGCGGCTAGATCCTATTTAATAAATGTTTTCCTAGCATGCGCGCAGAACTCGAATTAGCAGCGGATGCAGCAGGCGAAATCTTTGTCCTGCGTGTGGCCCGAAGCATGCTATTACCCGCATGCGGATGAAACCCGTTTACGGGTTGAAACACACATACGCATACGGATAACAGGAAAATGAGCCAAAAATAAAGAAAAACAGATCTGCACACTAAACAAAACAGTCAGTAAACTATCTGTCGGCATTACAGAGCCACTGACCAGTAGGCAGCATGTGCAGCAGGCGGTGCAGCAGGGCGGCATCGTCCGCACCGAGCTGGTTGCAGGGGTGCGCAGTCAGCATGTAGGCCACGGCGCGCGACACCGTGCCGGCCAGGCGCGCGCACAGCTCGCCGCGCGACCAGCCCGCCACGCCGCCGCCGCCGCCCAGGGACACGGCTGATGTCAGCACTGGGAGGACAAAAAACTCGTTAACTTGGCTAAGCATACTTAATCTTTTATAGAAAAATAAGCGTATATAAACACGACCGGCAGGACTCTAACCTGCGTATTTCTGCTACCGTCAGGACGCCTTAACCGCAAGGCTTCAGTCTACTAACTGCCAGGCGCGAAAATCCAATTTCTCTGATTTCCAAACACTTCACACTAAGCGGCTGATGGCGCCACTTGTGCTGTCAGAATATGTCTAACAAGCACTTATATCGATGTACTATGGACACCTGATATGAGGAGGAATTGACCTTTGGCATTTTATTATGAGTTATTTTATCAAGTGCTAAACTCGCACTAAGTTTGTTTCATTTAAACTTTTATTGGAAAATGAGCGGAAATAATCACTCATACTTGTTGGTCTTCTAAAGCCACATTTACCAACATCATAAAACCATCTGTATTTTTGTGTCATAAATAATACTATGATATGCCCAAATGCGAAGACTGATGTTGGTACATTAATTGACCAAAGGCCAAATTATAAAAACTGACCGTTAGCAAAGTAATTAGCGTGTTTGCTCTGGTCAGTGTACGCGCTGTGCAGCTTGTCCTCGAGGTGGTCTAGCTGCGCGGCGTACAGCTGCGCCTGCGCCGCGCGCGCCGCGCGCGCCACGCCGCCCTCCTCCGCGCCCGCGCACTGCTCCACGAACGATAGCAAGTGGTGTATCTCTATTATCGTCTGCGGACAACGAAACCATATATTAGAAGAGTGAAAAGCATAAGTTTCGATTTCTGAGATATATAAACACAACAGATATGACATGAAAGGTCGTACAACGAAACTTTCATCACCATTTACATTTTACCACACATTACATCAAATAGCATATTTTTTACAAATCTATCTCACAGTTTTGTTACGCATATGAAAATTATTAATCTAAAAAACGATAAAATAAAAACCTACTAGTTGTGTCTTAGTTATAGCTAAAGTAATTCTGGCCATAATCTAGTTTATCGACCTGCATGCTATGTTGGAAGGCGAGTGACTTGATAGCGAGCTTGGTGAGCAGCGAGAACATGTCTGTGATCAGCAGCTCCCGCCCCTCCCACTCCCCGCCCCGCAGCCCGATGGCGCGGATGGCTCGCACCACTGTCTCCACTAGAGACACCTCCGAGATCAGCTTTAGTGGCGCCTGGAATTGCAATCAAGACAGACTAAATAACTAGAGAAATAATGTCCATTGTAATGTAATATCAGTAAACAGGAATCTTTACTTAATGAGGTCTACAAGTACCTGTTAAAATGTGTCAGAAAATCAGAAAAATACTGTCGATAATTGGTCAACTAACTTTAAAGTTTCACTGGTATCTAGTAATCCGGCTCGGAGGACCAAAATGACATGTGCCTTTACGGTCTCTCGAGCCGGATAATACAAGTCTAGTTAAGTACGTGTTATTTGCGAGTTCTTTCACGTCTTTTGTTCTATTTGGTAAAAGGTTTTTATTCGAAATACATAGAGACAGAGTTTTTGAAATTGACATTAAAAGGAAAAAACCTTCTCCAATATCCTGTGCAGCAGGCGCGTGATGTTGTGTGCGAGCGGTACGTTGTTTAAACAGCAAGGCAGCATGGCTAGCAGCGGCGGACAGCGCTGCAGGGACTCTTCTGACACATCCACCCAGATGTCATCCTGGAATACATTGGAACTACTTTATTACTGCTATACAAGTAGGTACCTGACCTGGTATGTGTAGACTGTTATCTCTAATTTACAGCCAAAATTTGAAAAAAAATTCATACTAGAGATTGACATCGCTATTTTAGATAGTACTCATATTTCATGTCATTACATATACAAGGTCACCATAGTTGAAATCGGCATGGAAGATATTATTACAAGAGCTTGTATGATCCCAGAGCTACGACATTCATCAGTGAAATGTCGGGACTTTTTATAGCCTTTTTTACGCAAGAGTCAGTACAACTCACGTCGAGCTGATCTTCTAAAGGCACGTCACATTTGGTTATAAGCGCTGCGCACGCCGTCGCCAGTTCCCACGAGCCTTCGTATAGGGATATCTGAAAAATAAGAAATAAGAGCACAGCATTACAAGTGAGGCAATATTCCAATATATGACCTCTTTATTACCTCTCAGGATTTACTTTAGCAAATTATGTAATTTATTAGACAAACAAAAAGATGAAGCTACTATTTCAAAACTAGAGAAAGAATTAAGCATATCTAGAAATAATCTTTGTAAAAAACCGTCCTGTTTCGTTCACACTTTTCAAAACTTAAAAAAAGGCCAAGTGTACCTGATTAGCGAGATGCACGTAGTAATGAGCGTGGTAGTACTTGCGCGCCAGGTCTGCGTGCGCGCGGCGCTGCAGCGCGCACAGCACGCGCACCACGGCCGCGCGCACGCCCGCCGACCTGTGATTGGCCAGAACCAGCACGCTCTCCGCTTGCACGGCGCCACCTATCACCTGCAAGGAAGAACTCTTGGTGACAGGATATTTCAATTCCTTTTCAATCAATCAGTCAAATATACAATATTGTACACCAAAGTAAAGAACACAATTAACATAAAAATGTTATACTTTTAGAACTACGACAGACAGACTGGGCTTCTGTAATTAATGAAAATAATGTGGATACTGCCGTTGATGAATTTGAAAATATAATTACATCAGCTATCAAGAAGCATTCATGTAAAAAACGGACTAGTAGGTCTCAATATGCATTGAAACCCTGGATCACACCCGGACTCATGCGCTGTATGCGACATCGAGATAAATTACATTTAGAGGCGAGAAATAACCCTGACGATTCAACAAAGAAAACAATTTATCTTCGATACAGAAACTTTTTCAACAATCTTCTTTTCAGACTTAAGCAGGAACATGAGAGTAAAGACTTGGAATCAAATAGAAATAATCCAAAAAATATGTGGAAATCTATCAGGTCCATCATCGATAGTCCCGCCAAGAAATGCCCAGCGAGCGAACTATTAAATTGCAAACCTAGCTGTCAGGCGTCTAGAAACCACTGCAATGAGTACTTTACTAGGGTGGGTTCTCAGCTAGCTAACCAATTGCTCGAAACGCTCCATAAAACTGAATCAGAACTGGTAGCCGAGACAAACTTTATGGGCTCTAATTTGAGTGGTTCGTTTTATTTCCAGCCTACTGATGAGTTTGAAATAGCTAGAATCATTGACAAGCTAAAAATAGATAGTGCACCAGGTCGTGACGGTATAAGGCCAGCTCTAATAAAAGAGATGAAAGCAGAAATTCTCGCTCCCTTTACACATATAGTAAACTGCAGTCTACGACTTGGTATTTTCCCTCAGAGATGGAAAGTAGCTAGCGTGATACCCATACACAAAGCAGGACAAAAGACTCTTCCGGAAAACTACCGCCCGATATCACTTTTATCCAGTTTTTCTAAAGTTCTGGAGAAAATAGTAAACCACCGACTCGTAGGCTACCTGGAAAAATTCAACCTGATATCAGAGCATCAATATGGGTTCAGACGAGGTAAATCTACAGAGGATGCAGTTGAATTCCTATCCAAAAACATAGGAGCTAGTCTAGATACACGTGAAAAAAAAATCGGCGTATTTCTAGACTTAGCCAAAGCTTTTGACACTATTTCAGTCGGAATCCTATTAAAAAAACTAGAACTTTTAGGTATTAGAGGCCTCCCACTGAAATGGTTTCAAAGCTACCTTCAAAATAGAAGTCAATGTACGAAAATTGGGGATGAGTCTAGTGAAATGTTACCTATGCTATTTGGTGTACCACAGGGAAGCGTTCTCGGACCAACCCTCTTTATCATGTACATCAATGACATACACCTAGTAAACTCGCCTAAAACCGAGCTGATCTGTTATGCAGATGATACTGTGGTCCTGTTCCGCGCCAAAACCTGGAATAAGGTCTTTCAGGAAGCAGAATCTGGAATGCGGATAATAAAACGATGGCTGGATAAAAATCTGCTAACCCTAAATATCAGTAAGACGAAATTCGTATGTTTTCACAAAACCAAGGCGTCAGAACCTAACCCACAGCTATCACTCAAGGTTCATACGTGTGACTATGACACATGCGGATGCACTCCAATCCAGAGAACCCAGTCAATCAAATATTTGGGCGTAATGATTGACAAGCGACTCACATTCCATGACCACATATCAACCCTGTCAAAAAGAGTTCGTAAATTAATTTACATTATGAAAAGTTTGCGGAACTGCGCTAATCAACAGACACTACGCTTAGTATACACTAGTCTCTGTGAATCTATACTTACCTATTGCATAACCACTTGGGGAGGAGCAGGAGTCACTAACATGATGGAGGTAGAGAGAGCGCAGCGAGTAGTCTTGAAAGTGATGCTGAAGAGACCTTACAGACACCCGACGGATCAAGTCTATTCCGAGGCGAGAGTACTAAGCGTGAGGCAATTGTATATCCAAAAGGTAACACTCGCTATGCATAAAACTAGAAGTATTTTTGCTTCTGATGCCGCTGAATCACCCCGAAGAAAACCTCCCCGTGCAAAACAGCATAGAGTTAAAACCGCGTTTGCGCAACGCTTGCCTGAGTTTCGATTTCCCTATATATATAATAAAATTATGTATCTTTGCAAAATCCATGACAAAACCAACAGGCAATGCAAAATAATCGTTCAAAATTATTTAATGTCACTATCATATTCTGAAACAGAAGAACTTCTAAAGATATTAAAATAAATAACCCTGACACACTCGTACAACACATCACACACACACACACACACAAACAAACACATCACACACACACACACACACATAAATACACACACACACTCACATACTTACATACACAACACAGGCTTATGTCGTCACCCCAGTCGGCAGACTGCTGGTATTCAACATTGAACTGATACTAGTTTAAATTCATAACAACAGAGATATTGTAGCCAATATTTCAGTATAGTTAATCTTTAATCTTCTTTATTATATCCATTATTACCGCACCGCACTCTAGTACTGTTATAAGTAAATCTGTAGGCGGGCACCTGCGGCACAAGTGACATACTTAGTGCAGGGCTCGCAAGTACATGTATTTTAACCTTTTAGTATAATAAGTTATTTTAACACTGTAGGTATGATTATGTTTAAGGTTATATTGTTATCTCTTTTTGGCTAATAAAAGAATTTGAATTTGAATTTGAATTTGAATTTTATAATTCCAAAACGTTACGGTAAACGTGTCTTAAAAATTAAAATTAAGACAAATAATTATACGTTCAGCTTTGAACCTGTTTTTCTGGCTGATTTGGTTCAGAATGTAACAAAATTAAAAATATTAGGTCCGATTCGTTCGTTATCCGACTAATTGGACAGGTTATCGTTAAAGTCAGTACTGATAATAATTTTAACAAGTAGAAAGTTAGTAGATTGAAGTCCCGTAAGTACCTGATGTAGCGCATGATCAGGCAGAACTGCTATAGTGTCTCGCAGCAAGAGAAGTAGACCCTCGCACGCCGCCCAGTCAGGGGATGCACCTGTCCTCACTCGACCCTGGAACATGGTAAACAATGGCCAACTGACGTAAAGAAACTAATTCAGCTTAATTGTAGTTCTAAAGCAAGTTTTTTTTATTATATTTTAGTTTTCATTTCGTTCAAACATATCAAAAAACGTGTTAGATACCAGCTTCATCACAATATATCGAAATTGTAAATTGAACTGTCTCGCATCGGGTTGAGAATCTGGATGCATGTTAGTATAACGAAGTATATATTTTACAGCACTTGATATTTTTTTTGGAGTATCCTTTATTCGCAGCTAGAGTGCTATGAATAGGGAAGTGTCAACGTTACACATTTAAGTAATAATTTTAGATGAAATTCTGGAGACGTATATAGTGTGTTTAGTGTATTCGTATATATTTTAAGTTTGTTGTTTGAAGCCGGTTAAGGCGCAGTCGCAGCTGAAGAACACTATATACGTCTCCAGAGTTTCATTTACAATGGATTTCCGCAAAGTAACGCCTGATTCAATATCTTAATCATTTAAGCGTAATTAAATGCAGTCTACCTGATGATATATCCCCGAGGAGTACATTTCCACGGTGGTGTGGTTGATATCGTCCTCGTCCACCACGATGTACTCCTGCAGGTTGCTGGGGTCCTGCTTGTCTTGCAGGGACGAAGTGAGGGCTCCGTCTGTCTCCACCGGCACCCGGTCTGAACCCTCGCTGCCTTCTGCCGCTTCTGGATCTAGAGAGTATGTATATGTTGCAGTCAAAACTCTATACACAGACTGACTTAGTTTTGTAAAGCCAAACCCAGTTGCAGATGAATTGATGACAGAAGCATAAATAAATTAAAGCATCATACTGACAAACTTCAATACATAGGTGTACATTATTTAAACTTATAAAAAGATATTTTTCATTTTCTCCGCGCCCTACGTTTTGAATACAGTATTTTTAAAAGGATAGATTAAATTGCTGCTCTACATAGCTTTGTCGCTTGAAGCGAGGCTGCAGGTCGTTAAAAGGACATAATTGAATAAATACTATCTACACTTACCAGCTGTTGCATCAGAGTTATCCGACGTAGACGAGACGGTATGTTTTCTGAAAGGCAAAACAGGGATTGTAGCAAAAATCTGTTCCGCATACATCACGCATAAAACAAGCTATTAAATACGTTACCTGCCTTCCTTTAGCTGCATGTTGATAATCCCTTTAAGATGTTTGGTAGAATCGATGCTGCTTTCCAACTTCTCGCTGCCTTCGCGATTTTGAACTATATCTCTAGGTATATTAAGACTATTATCGGTTGTAACTTCTTCAGTGGACGCGCTGGACAGTTCAGGTTGGTTTTCTGAGCGTCGTTTGAGTCGCTTGGACGTTCGTCTCTTGTTCATTGTTAAGAACTCGCTCATTTCTTGCGTCTCTGACGTTAAGAGGAAGTAGAAGTTAGCTCGCGAATGAGTCACGAACGTATCGCTGGCCTGAAATATAGGATAAGTTTTATATATGCCACGCAAAACTCAAAGATCTCTTACAGTTCTTATTCTCTATTCTAAACATTAGGATCATTTTTTATTTTTTTTAAACAGGTATGCTCACGCGACTACTACTCGCCTGATATTAAGCAATGTTACAATCTACGATCTAGCGGGCTTGCCTAGAAGAAACCGATTCACTCTCGACTTGAAAAATTATAGTTCGAGGGGAATAGAGAATCTGGCAAGGAGTTCCACAGTTTGGCAGTATTTTATTTATTTTATTCAATGTGCGAGTAAAATGGGACCTATACCAATTCCTTATCGCTATTAGTAGAAAGGCAGACGACAGATGGTTAGCGTCTACTTATGAATGCTACCTGATGCATGAGGAGCAGGAAGTCGCAGAGCAGCGCGAGGCGGTGCGGCGCGGGGGGGGAGCCAGCCAGCCCCCGCACCAGCTCCACCAGGCTCTCGCTGGCGCAGGGCTCCATGGGACCGCTCTCGGAGTTTAGGAAACGCTCCTGTCACCACAAACACAGCATTTAGTTACTTATCTGATTTAGGTACAAGTATTCAATGGACACCAATAATAATGAAGAAATTAGAAACATAACCGGTTACCGTGTTGTCCTTTAATTGGATTTGTGTTTATATTATATTATTTGCTATTGTGTGTCTGTGCCCGTTGGACAACTTGTCAGTTAAATAAATAAATAAATAAGTCTCCATGGACTGCGAAATTTAGCACTAACGACGGTACTCGGAATTTATCGTAACGCACATACATAGGTACATATAATCGAAACGTTGAATTACTGCTCAACGCATCGTTTATTTTCGTATTCATCGACGATCACGCAAAAACGGCTGAGATCTTGATTTCTAGTATGTGGGTAGTATGAGGTCTTAGGAGTGTCATAGGCTACGTTTTATCACGAAATAATGTGAGCGCAGCCGCGGGTGTCCACAAGTGCCTAATAAGTGTGTGTGTTACCTTGCAAGCCAGCAGCAGGTGGTGCAGCAGGTCCGGGCGGGACATCTGGTAGTGGTTGAACGCGCGGCGCGGGTGCGCGGGCCGCAGCAGCACGCGCAGGCTGCACAGCGCCAGCGCCCACAGCGAGCCCTGCTGCCGCGCGCGCCCGCACCCGCTGCCTTCCACTTCCCACGTGAACTCCTGGGGGGAGAGTAAGAAATGTCAGAATCTAAGAGAGGCAAAAAAAATTTAACCATTTTGTGACAAAATTACTCATAAGAAGACGACCAAATGAGTTAAGTAGTCATTATGCAAGTGGGCTCTAAAATATAAGTAAAAAAATATATCTGAACATATATTAAGAGAAGCAATGATCTATTAATTTACTGACGAATTTATTTTCACTTATGGGGTGTTGGCGACGCGCACCATTGTTTTGAGTACTACTAGCGCCATCTACTGGCACAGAGCAATAGTGTGTAGTAGGTAGATTTGTACAAAATTTTATGAATAAAGGAGAGAAATGCGGGTGCGCGTCACATATTTTGATAATCTAACGTAATATGAAGTTGATCTTAGCTTGCTGTCCGAACGCGCCGATGGCCGGTCGTGTGCTAAATAAATAATTTTCAGACAAATTTCCCAGATTTCTCAAACAAATAGACTCTGTAGTGTAGTGCGCGACAAATGTGTGACCCGCGCGCGTATTCCTCACGTTATACGTGTCACGAGCAGAGCAGGTTCCAATAGAACCGTCTCACTTTTATTACTAGGTATAGTAGGTATGCATTACTACAAAGTACGACTTTACTACAAAGACTTAAAGCTCAAATTACCTTGGTGTTATCAAAGCGCGATGCGGCCCGAGCCACGAGCACCAGCAGCGCCGGCTCCAGCAACACAGCGTCGCTCCTGCCCGCCACCTGCACGCCGCCGCCGCTGCAGCGGAGCAGGGGCGCGCTGCACGCCTCGTCCAGTATCACCTGGGACATATACGTTATGGGTCAGCTTTACATGTAAAAAAACCACAGAATAAAAAAAATGCTTAGTTTTTGCTAATACAACACAAGACTTTAACTCTCTTCTTATAAGCTGTAACATGTTTAATAAATTAACATAAAACGATAACTCAATGAAAATGCTCTATATATCTTTCAAGCACCGCACGCAGATCTGCCTCGACATTAATTCCCGATGCCGGAAATAGCCTAATTTCATCGATATGTAATGGCTGCAAGCTATGCTACAAGCTACCGTCAGATATAAAGATTCAAACTAAGATTCAACGTTTCGACCCTGCCCTCCAAATACGTCAATTCAAGAATTTTTGAACCCAGTTACATTTCTATAATATAGTTTATTCATAGATATGTGTGTACGCGAGTGTAGCTCAGCGGTTCCAGTGTCTGCTATTCATCCACACGTACCCTGTTTCGTATCCGGCTCTACACCAATGACTTGTATTTTCAAGTTGTGTGGGGATTTGCACTCGCTTTACGGTGAAGGAAAACATCGCGAGGAAACCGTGTGAAAAATGTTTGAGGACCACAATATCCGAGGACATGTGTCTTCCGTGGAAGGACCTGGGTGCCCACCACGATGTATCTGCTCAAGAGAACCCCCCTAATGAATTAATTCTGCGGGGGAGTCACCACCCTTAGTCATGAGGAAATACGACTCAAGAGATTATGTATAAGTCACCTTGAGCAGGTGCGGCGTGAGGTGGGCGCGTGGCGCGGCGAACACTGCGAGCACCATGTCCGGCACCTCCTCGGAGTGGAAGCTGCTGTACAGGCGGTTGTCCACGCGACACGAGCGCAGCAGGATGCCCAGCGCCGTGGCTTGTTCTACCGCTGAGCCTTCCAGTTCTACTACCTGCGGAGCGGGGAAGAAATGTTTCAATATGCAATTTTAATATAGAAGAAATATGTAATGAATCTCCAAATTAGTCAAGGAGAATATCGTCTATTCATTAACAGTACAGAATTGTTAGTGAAACTAACTAAGGCAGCAAAGCGTTTGAGTGACATCATCAGTTTTGTTCTTCTTCTTAGATCAAGGGTTTTTTGTTATTTTGACGAGTTTATGCTTTGCGTCTATCTATCTATCTTTATACATAGCCGATGGCACAAGCGTTTGTTTATCATGGGACAAGATGGGTCTGTATGATGTATCCTGAAATATACAAATATATTATATTAATTACAAGTGGCGCTGCGTGGTGTTACTCTCGTTTATCCAGGATAAAAAAAATACCCTATAAGTATGCCACAAACACACAAAATTTGTCTCTATAGTATTAGTGGGATTAAAATTAAATTGATTGATTGATAGATGGCTAACTTACCCTGGCATACAAATAAAGCAGTACTTCAACCCCCTGCAGCATGTAGAGGGCGGGCGTGAACCCGCGGTGTCGCGAGGGCAGCGGCGCGCCCGCCCAGCGCGCCCACAGCGCCTCGGGGATGGGCGCGCCGCCCGTGCCGCCCGCGCCCAGCCCCGGCCCGGACACGCGGCTTGCGAACACTGAACCAGATACATTACAATGGATTTAGAACAGTAAAAGATAGTATGTAAATACTAACAAAGTGAAATGACGATAATGTCGTAAATCAACAAGCGATAAAGAAAGTTCTTTTAATCAGAAAAAATGAGACAATTAGGCCACATCTTTTTGCGTGCCAAACAATGAAAAATTAAAATAATAATTAGCGAAGAAATTGGGTATATATTTAAAATTAAAGGAGGAATTAAATCCAATCAAATGAGATTAGGTACTACTAACGCCATCTAGGCACTAAAGCTCTGATTTCCTAGGAAAGCGGTTCCGACATATAGCGGCCGTAATACAGCGGTGAATGATGTCACTAGAACGTTGTTAAACGAAATGGCGCGGTTTCCTAGAGAGCGGTAACTTGCACCGTAATTTACTTTAATTATTTTTGCGTCCGTAATATTAAAGCCGCTTAATGAAGGCACCGCTTTCCTAGGAAACCAAAGCTTTAGGGAACCCTGTATTGCGTCATAGAAACTTGGGCTCGCGTCGCTCGCTCTCTCTTTCCCACTCGTGGTCCCAGCCCGTATGCATGAGCGAGAAGAAAAGGGTGACTCAATTAATGAAGCAACAAGGTTCGCAAGTGGTAAATGCCTGGATAACATTATTGAAGTGACCGAAAAAACTAACCCCAATGACGCTTTCAACAGTTTTTACGAGTTATTTTTGCTATTTTATAATCTTTGTTTTCCGAAATATACGATCAGAGTTTCTACAACTCAAAGGCCAAAATGGCTAACAAAGGGAATAAAAAAATGCTGTAAGCGAAAAAGAGTGCTTCTTTGGAAATTCCGTAAACGTAGAACCCAAGAAAATAAGACAAATTTCAAAGAGCTTTCATCAAGATTAAAACGGATAATAAATCTTACTCAGAAGGCACAAACAGCTCAACATATAAAACAAACAACTAATTAAAGTAAAGCTATGTGGGAAGTTATAAATGGAAAACACAGCGTGAACTTAAGAGATAACATTGAACTCATAGTCGATAATAGGAAAATTAATGACCCATTAGAGGTTGCCAATTTATTCAATAATTATTTTGTCTATCAAAACTCTGCATTTAATAGTAATCAGTCGATGAATTATGAATATTGTAACGTTGATTCATTATTTATGCCACCGACGACACCTATAGAGATCCACAAAATAATCATGAATCTAAAGAATTCCAAAAGTACTGGATATGATGACGTGTCCACACACGTTATTAAAAGTGTGTCAAAATCAATTTCTGGGATTTTGAGCCATATAATTAACCTATGTGTACAAGAAGGCGTTTTTCCTGAAAACCTTAAAAAGACTGTAATAAAGCCTCTTTTCAAAAAAAACGATAGGAATGACATAAACTGTTATAGACCGATAGCGCTAATTCCAATTCTGTCTAAAATATTCGAAAAGGTTATATATAATAGTATTGAAAAGTGTTTTGAGAAAAAAGAGCTATTCGCGGAAGAGCAAGTGGGCTTCCGTAAAAATAAATCTATAAATCAAGCTATTCATCGATTCATGACAATAGTATTTTCTGGCTTGGACAATAAGATACCGGTTTGCGCATTATATATGGACTTAACTAAAGCTTTTGATTTCGTAGACCATAATAAACTATTAAATAAGCTGCAATTATATGGTATCAGGGGAAATGTGTACAAATTAATTAAATCATATCTTACCAACAGACAACAATGCACACAAATATGCAGAATATGCCCTAATATGAAGAAAGAAGTAACATTTACTTCCGACTACAAAGTGGTTGAATGTGGTGTACCTCAGGGCAGCGTCCTTGGCCCGCTGTTATTCATTATCTATATCAATGACTTTCCGAAGGTAACGCAGCACCCTACTATATTGTTTGCAGATGAGAGTACTGTTCTGTTTACAGGTAGGAACAAAGATAACCTTCAAACAGAAATCAACCATACCCTGAATAACATAGTACAATGGTTAAACCTGCATAATTTAAAAATAAATTTGACTAAAACATACATCATGACATTTTATAATCGAATTAATGCACTACCAAATCTTGATATTAATTATTCTGGACAGGTAATCAAGCACATTGAGACCACAACATTTTTAGGCTTAAACATCGACTGTCGCTTAAATTGGCAAGATCATATAAAAAATCTTATTGTGAAGCTACGTCGATGTTCATATGCTCTTTATATGCTATCTAAAATAGCAAATAAGGAAACGCTACTTACAGCATACAATGCCAATGTTTCCTCTCTAATTAGGTATGGTATAATATTTTGGGGCAATTGTTCAAATATCGATTCAGTGCTCGTAGCTCAAAAGAAATGTATTCGCGCAATTTCCAATCTACGTCAGCGTGACAGTTGCAGAACGATGTTCAAAAATTTGAGTATTCTGACTGTACCATGTATGTATATTTTTGAATGCATTATGTTTGTCAGGAACAATCCGAATTTGTTCAAAAAAGTTGCAAGCGAAAGACATTGTTATAAAGTAAGACTCCAAAAAAACATAACAGGAATGTGTAATAAAAGCGTTATATCATGGCCCCTCGTATATATAATCACTTGCCTAGAAGTCTGATGGAAATACAAGTTGATTGCATTTTTAAAAGAAAAGTAAAAAACATGCTGCTTGACAAATCTTACTATGGCGTGAAAAATTATTTAGAAGACAAATTTTATAACTGTAAATAATTTGTATACTAGTCATAAAGGCAAACGGTTATTATTGTTAATATTTTTAATTGATATTATGAAATTTGTTTTGTTCCTTTGTTGTGATTTGACACTATAAATATGATATGAGTACCTATAATAACATTTACTAAGCACTTGACTCTTTCCCTGAAAGTCTGACCGTTAATATAAAGCTTTAAAACATCTGTTATTGACATGTTTACATTCTCTATGACATATTATTTAGTTTTTGTAATGATTTTAGATGAATTTGTTGTTATTTTATGAATTTGTATGTCAAATAGTGGGTGGTCAGTGTTTTATCTAAAGTTTTAATTGTAATTAGGTAAGTCGTGACTATATTTGATATGTAAGTTTTGCTTGCCGTGAGGCTGAATATGTGTACCTTCCATTTAGCATTCCATCTGCTGTTATTTTACAATTTGTGCATATTCGCAAAATAAATGATTTGATTTGACATGCGGCGACCGCCATCTTCTGCAAGACACACACCGAGGAAACGGGATCGACCATTTTTACTCGCGCGCTGTTTATTGATGTAAATTGTAAACTTCCAATGTGAACTGCAATAGTGAAATGTGATTACCTTAAACAAACTCGTTCACTTCATCCAACCCGTAGTTACGATGTTTGTAGTCAAATTCGTAAGTTATAAGTTATTCGTTTTTTGAAATCGGTTAAAATAAAACTAGACTAGTTGACCCAATTAAGATCTAAATACATAGTCCCTACCAGGTGGTAACGGAGTGGTGTGGTGGTAGAGGTTCACTATAGTGGGTGCGCTCGCTGAGAATGTTAGCAGGAGGTTCTCGTGCAACTCTCGCAGGGACGAGCTCGACATCTCATACACCTGGAGAAAAAAACAAAGCTCTTACAAACGCTTTCATACTTATTATGTACGTACTAGTCGATGTCAGCTCATTTCTTTATATTTTATTGTGTTCTGTATCTCTTGTTGTTTCGTGTCCCAATAAATGTATTTTATTCTTTTTTTTCTTATTTCAGAAAATAAGACTATAGTTCATTTCAAATTCATAATTTGTCAATATTTAAAAGGAAATTGTTTAATTTTTTATTGTCTAAATGTTATTATTCTGTTGCTATTTTTCAATGATAAAATTACTAATTTATGACATTCATTAATATTATCTCAATTGACATTTAAGTATTTTTGTTCCAGACATAATTTTTTGCATACCAGTAATGGTTAAGATGTATGATTCCAAATTTGTTGCACTTACACAACATCTGTATTATCAAACTACATCTTGCAAATAAATATATCTTTATCTTTAGTTCAGAAAACTAAGTCTTTGTATTATTGTTGTTACTTTCTTGATGTAGGTACCTGGGACGTATGTTGCAATAAACAGGTATAATCAATCTTATCTAAACCTATTTAGACTGGAACATTGTATACACTTAATAAATTAATTTATCGTAGCTGTGTGTTTGATATCTACATCTTGGCCAGTAATAACTAGTTATGCTTACCTGATCCCAGTCTATATTCAAGTCAAGTAAATCTGGTGTTAGCAGTGATGGGTAGTTGGGAGATTCACATCGGACCTGCAGACAAAAGCAACGGTTTAGTTATAGTTGAGCATGTTTTTTCTAGTTCTTATTTAGGAAATCACAGAGTTTTTTATAGGTTAAAACAGACATACATATGTCACCTTCGGAACAATATTACTGCTACGATAAAAAAAACCACTAAGATTTGTAGCTACGCTGCGGTGGCCTGCCTGGCTCAGTATCGGCTTTTAAAGCTTAATGCGAAGAAAGGTACAAGCATTATTATCAAGCGAGTTTGCGCAACGCTTGCCTGAGTTTCGATTTACCTATATATATAATAAAATTATGTATCTTTGCAAAATCCATGACAAAACCAACAGACAATGCAAAATAATCGTTCAAAAATATTTAATGTCACTATCATATTCTGAAACAGAAGAACTTCTAAAGATATTAAAATAAATAACCCTGACACACTCGTACAACACATCACACACACACACACATCACACACACACATAAATACACACACACTCACATACTTACATACACAACACAGGCTTATGTCGTCACCCCAGTCGGCAGACTGCTGGTATTCAACATTGTACTGATACTAGTTTAAATTCATAACAACAGAGATATTGTAGCCAATATTTCAGTATAGTTAATCTTTATTATATCCATTATTACCGCACCGCACTCTAGTACTGTTATAAGTAAATCTGTAGGCGGGCACCTGTGGCACAAGTGACATACTTAGTGCAGGGCTCGCAAGTACATGTATTTTAACCTTTTAGTATAATAAGTTATTTTAACACTGTAGGTATGATTATGTTTAAGGTTATATTGTTATCTCTTTTTGGCTAATAAACGAATTTGAATTTGAATTTGATATATAAAAAGTCAAAAGATGAATCTTATCATATGTTCCTAGAGGACTCTGATTCATCTATTGCTAGTGGCGAAAACACAAGCAGCACCAGTTATTTAGAGACACTACAGTACCTACCTGAACAATAAAGATGCAAATTTTAAGAGCTTAAATGCTTATCCTACGAAATAAAATATATTCCTAAAATATATCACCTGTTTGCCCAGCTCTGCCCCTGCGGAGCGACTCTTTTCCTTTGGGGGCATAATCATGAGGCCTCATAGAAGGAAGATGAGTGACACAATGTTTGAAGAATTACTTTTGTTACAATCTCAACTAATATATAAAGATTAAGAAATACCTATACATCTTAGACATTTACATTTAGTTGAATATGTATGTTACTGTTTAAATTGTCCAAAAGACAAATGTACCTAGGGCATTATGTACCTAATACATTTTAATTTATATTCATTGCTTTATAATATTGTCTCAAATAATGAACCAAAACAATATTTACTTTATTGTGCCAAAAACTTGTTAAATGTTTCACCATGGTAATAATTATAGCATTCCTTTCTTTAATATGTGAATTAATCTTTATTACATTGTACATTATAGCAATTTATTGATGTTCAGAGAGCTAAGTTGTGTTTGGTGTCATGTTGAAATAAAACAATATATATAAAAAATGTATAAACATATTCAATTTATAACATTTTCGAAGATTTGTAAAACCTTCCTACATTATTCTTTGAATAAATAAACTTGGCAGTTAAAATAAATTTTGTGTACAAAAGTATTTTATCTTTAAAAAGTATTTGAAAGATAGGTATTTTGTATCTTGTATTTCAGATACCTTTTTAGAAAAGTATTTGTATTTGGATCTGACATACTTTTTTTTTAAGTATCTTGCATCTTGTATTTCAGATACTTTGTATAGGGTATCTTAAACATCTCTGCAACTCACCATACACGAGGAGTCAGGGCCGTGCGCCGCCACGTGCATGGCGTAGTAGGGCGTCAGCAGCGGCGTGCGGTACACGCTCGCGCACGCCGCGTGGTACACGCCGCTCGGCGCGCTGCCGGGCGCACGCGCGTGCCCCAGTAATAGGTGCGTCGGGGTCACCTTGCGGACCAGGATACCTGGCAGAGCATAAAACAAATATGTGCAAAGAAAGAAAATGGAAACAAATAACTGACTGACTGAACTTAATACAAAAGATTGATACAGAGAAGTTAGTTGTACAAGACATAATGGGTAAGTTGTTTTAAGGAAATACCTTGTATAGGAAGTGAAAGCGTCTCGCACTCGTAGCCGTCGATAAACATTGTCACCTGAAAAAATAATCCAATTAATTGATCGTTCTACAATTTCGAGCCACGGTAGAATTACATGCACTTTGGTCCCGGCACGGGAGTGCAGCGCTCGAAGAAATAACCCCGAAGGTTCTTGCACTTTGGCCCCGGCACGGGAGTGCAGCGCTCGAAGAAAGAACCCCGAAGGTTCTTGCACTTTGGTCCCGGCACGGGAGTGCAGCGCTTGAAGAAAGAACCCCGAAGGTTCTTGCACTTTGGTCCCAGCACGGGAGTGCAGCGCTCGAAGAAAGAACCCCGAAGGTTCTTGCACTTTGGTCCCGGCACGGGAGTGCAGCGCTCTCGTAGAAAAGATACCGAAGGTTATCTGCTTTAATCCTGGCACGGGAGTGGTATATCACTTCAAAAGCTAGAGCACAATTTTCTTTCGAAAAGTCAGTAAAAATTTTTGCGGTATCGCATGACGAATGCACAATTAAATTCCAAAACGTTGAGTCCATTGTAACTTGTGATTTAAAAATTAACGAATTTCATTTCAAAATCTTCAATCCGTTATAACTTATGATTTTACAAATTTATTTACTTTACTTTTATCCCGGTATGGGAGTATTATATCACTTAAATACTTGAGCACAATTTTCTTTCGAAAAGTCGGTAACATTTGCAGGAATTTGCAGGAAGGTAGAACGGTATACGATATTATTTCGACTCACCCAGATTATCTTCGGCATCTCATGGCGATTTAAAAATGAACGAATTTTATTCCAAAATGTTGAATCCGTTGGAACTTGTGACTTTAAAAAAAAATTAAAAATATATTTTTTTTAATTTTGAAGTTGCGCTTGACGCGTGCATTGGTTGCCGTGCACGAAAAAAGAATGAGGACGACAGCCAAGATGGTTACCAAGATGGCTTCCAAGTGAAGTTAGGACTTTATTTTACTTGTATTGACTATAGTCAAATCCAGTCTCTAAATACGTGCAAATGTTGCCTGTAGGATAAAAGTACTACCATGTTTATTATATCTGAAGCATGAAATTTACGAAATATAATTACAGATTATAAAATGGACTGCTAAGACAAAAGTGAACTCTTATTCAACGCAATAAGGCAATATATCCACCAGTACCTGTATGTACATGTGTCGTTTGAGCACCCTCTCCCGCACGTTGAGCGCGACGCACGCCCAGCGCCGGCCGGCCACGCCGCGCGACGAGCGCACGGCGCTCAGCACGCGGTTGCAGCCCGGCTCCGGCCGGCTCAGACGGAATGTGAACTCTCCTGACAATCAAATAAGGCTCATTTTATGAATATGTTAACTAAACGGTTTTCACTCACGTGTAATTCGCGTATGTTGTTTACGCGTTTTTACGATCCATCTTCAGAACTCTGCGACTATGTCTGCGTGCTGCTGCTGTCCCAGAACATACGTTCTGAAGATGGATGTCATTACATCCGAAACGCGTAAACAACATACGCGAATTACACGTGAGTGACAACCATTTAGTTAACATATAAATAAAGCTCAATTTAAGTCCATGTTAGAGCATTTGGAAAGTTGAAAGTATTTAAAATGAGACGCAAGAAAAGAATCAGCCGGATACAAACTTAGCATTCAAGCAAGTACGATAAAAAACGCAACAGTTTTACCTACTATGACAAAATAGCTTAGAATAAAATGCTGGAAGCGAAGCAAGCTTTACCATTCTATTCCAGGTTTCAACGACGAGAGCAAAGCTCTTAAGTGAGAAAAAGGAAGGAGAATAAGTTACAGAACGTGTAAAAGAGATCGAACGATCGTTACTATGTACTAAAGTAGTTATTTATACAATAATAATGTTACCGGTCTGCGTATCGAGCCACATCTCGAACATGAGCGAGTCATGTCCTATAGAAAGCACGTGTGAGAGCTCGAGGCGCGGCTCGCGGCTCGGGGACTTGCTCGCGGACTTGTTCGCGGACTTGCTCGCCGGCTTGCTTTCACTCTCCGCGTCCGATGTGTCGCCGTTAGGGCTCTCTGCTGGGCTATCTGCGAATATAAAAGGAGGTTGTTGAATCATGTAGCTGATCTGTAAATCCTGGAATAAAATGCGGGGTAGTGAGTATTTATTTAACGAATTTCTAAATATCGGTGTCTCGTTTGAAAGCTAGTTCCTTAGCACCAGTATTAGTAGAGTAGTGGTCCAGTACATATTGTATGCTCTATTTTGGACCAATATTCGCTTATGTGGATGTCGCTTCGGATACTCCGATGCCTCACAGCAATATTATTTTTAATGAGGTTTTTGCTAAAGCTTCTTCGTAGAAGTGTTGTTGTATAGTGCCCACCTTGGTGTGCAGGCGGCGCGTGTATCCACAGCAGCAGGCTGAAGCCGGCCTGCCACGGCGCCCAGCCCGCGCCCTCCACGCCGCACCGCGCCGCGCCGCACGACCATATGCTCGATATACCTGCCACCAGGGGAAATATATAAACATCTTACACATTTAGGTCATGAGGTAAGTCAGACAGAACAAATAATAAATAAATAAATATTCCGTGACATTGCACACTTATCAATTCCGTAAGGAGCGAAACCGTATCATCTCGACTACACCGCGGTTACGGTAAGCCTACGCGACACTGCGCTAACAGGTCTTTTCAAGGCGAGGCAGTTACGTTACGATGCTGATGAGTGTGCTTTGTAATAGTATGGTAGTTTCATTCAAGTATATATAAAACTCAAAGGTGACTGACTGATCTAGTGATCTATCAACGCACAGCCCAATCCACTGGACGGATTGGACTGAAATTTGGAATTAAGGTAGATGTTATGACGTAGCTATCCGCTAACAAAGGATTTTTGGAAATGCCACTTTTAAAGGGGTGAAATAGGGGATGTAAGTTTCACTTCTTAATGCGAGCGAAGGAGCGAGCACCCACTAGTACTGATAGAAGTATTCCTTTTCCTCGTACTGACCCGCTCTAAGATGTGCCTGGTGCAGTTTGAGCGCGCTAGTCTCGGCGCTGTGGCTCTGAGAGGACACGCCGCCGTTCAGGGTCAGGTGGACGAAGTCGTCGCTCAGCGGCTGCACGCTGTCTGGAAGGGAGGGGGAGATATATAGTTAAAACGAGGCCAGAGAGAAGTTAATAATAGGGATGGAATACGGAAAGTGACAGTTTATTGAAAAAAATATGGAAAAGCATTTTTTTCCATGTCCGTAATGGGCAACTGGCCATAAAATTTACTAAAATTAAACAATCTTTACGTTTTAGGATAACGGTTATCATATTATGAAGTTTTTTTTTCTAAACTAGAACTCTGCTACAGCACTTCGTTTCGTAGGTATGTATCGCTTCTGGTCACCAGGTGGACAAATACTTGATTATCATGAATTAAAATCAGTACCAAAAATCAGTATGTATTTTTATTTTGTTTCTTAAGCTGTACATTACAGTTAATTTATTTTTTCTACCTGTGAGTTCCATCTCGACCGGGAAGGTGAGTATGCAGTCGGGCGTGTGATGGTGCGCGGTGGCGGCCAGCCGCTGCAGCGCTGCCAGCAGCATGCCCAGCGGCGGCTGCTCCGCGCTCAGCAACCGCAGCAGCGCTGCCAGCTCACTCGGCTCGATGCTCTGGGAGGCCAGCACGTGGATCAACTCCAGGATGCTGCGTTGCAGGTCTGGGGGAAAGAGTTTCAGAAAGTTCTGATAAAAGATATCAATCTATATATATATAAAACTCAAAGGTGAAGACTGACTGATAAAGTGATCTATCAACGCACAGCCCAAACCACTGGACGGATTAGGCTGAAATTTGGAATGAAGGTTGATGTTATGACGTAAGCATCCGCTAACAAAGGATTTTTGGAAATACCACTTTTAGGGTGGAGTTCACCAAACTTTTAACTGCCAGTTTATTAGTTTAACTGTAGTTTAAACATTTTTTAGTGTTCACCACAACGTAACCGGCGTTTAAGTGCCTTAACTGCGAGATTATCTTAACTGAGCTCCAATACCTGGTTTAACTCTCAGTTACGCTCTATAGTAGTCTGTGGTTACGTCACATTTGACATATTTTGGCAATCTCGAGTCAAAATTGTTAATGTTTATTTTATTCTTGAGTTATTTACAAAGTGAAAATCAAATGGAGTCCGTGTTTAATATAATGGTGGATAATTATTACGAACATTACCTTGATCTAATTGAAGACCTAGATGATTTCGACAGAAGATCAAAAAGACCACGAGTTTACCAAGAACGTCGATATTATTTTGAGGAATATGACGAAGAATCTTTCAAAATTAGATTTCGTTTGAATAAATCTTCTGCATTAGACGTTCTTGAACTAATTGAACATAAACTGGAATTTCGTAGTGATAGGTAAGTGCCTAATACTTTGTGTATCACATACATTTTGTTAGACCAGGGTCTTTCACTAACATATAAATTTGTTGCTTCATTGCAAATTAATCATATTTTCAGATAGCTGATCTAGATTGAATGCTCCCTCAAAGTTGAAGTCTGATGGAATACCTAATTTTTTTAAATTATTTTATTTACTTAATTTTATAATATTTTATTTTATGCCTATGTACATCTTTATTATTATTTATTGCAGAAACAACTCTATGGCACCCATCAATCAGTTACTTTTGGCTTTATGGTTCTACGCCACAGGAAGCCATCAATTGACTATGGGTGATTTTAGTGGAGTGAGCCGGTCTACAGCAAATCGAGTCATTCACCGAGTGTCTGCAGCGATAGCTTCTCTGAGCCACACTTACATACGTTTTCCACTAACATCTGAAGAAATCAGAAAAACTCAATTAGAGTTTTATAAAATAGCTAAATTTCCAAAAGTAATTGGAGCTTTGGATTGCACCCATGTTAAAATATATTCTCCAGGAGGAAATCATGCAGAAATTTATAGAAACAGGAAAGGTTTTATGTCGATCAATGTGCAAGCAATTTGTAATGCCAGACTTTTACTGACAGACCTAGTAGTGAGGTGGCCAGGCAGTTCCCACGATGAAAGGATCTTCAGTGCATCAAGAAGAAATGCTATGTTTGAATTGGGAACTTATACCGACTCGTGTCTTGTTGCTGATAGTGGATATATGAACAGGGATTATATAATGATGCCTCTGAATACTGTTACATCAACAGCAGAAGCTCTATACATATAATGAATCCCAAATAAGAACAAGGAACCCAATTGAAAGGTTATTTGGTATTTGGAAAAGGTGCTTTCCTGTATTAGCACTAGGAATCAGAGTTGATCTACACAATATAATCCCTATCATAGTGGCTACCGGAGTATTGCACAATATACTACAAATAAAAAGAGATGAGGTGCCATGTGATGACCCGAAACTAGAATTACCAGCACCATGGGAAGAAATACTAGGCCAAGGAGTAATCAGACAACAGCGTTCCTTAGATAATCCTGAGACAAGTGATATAAATTCAAAGAGGAGAGCATTAATAAATAATTATTATCAAAGTCTCACCTAATTAATTATTATTGCTACAAAAATATCTTGTTTATGTCAATATTGATTGAAATTAAAATGATTTGACCATTACTCTACATAATACTTTTAATTTAATTTATAAAAAATATATGCTTCTTGAAAAATTGGTAAATAATATTTTGTGTAGTAGGTATTTACAAATTATAATTTAAAATCATTTAAGGTATCAAAATATTTATTCTAAAATTTTTTTTGGAGATAAAAGAATTTGCCTTAGTTACAAAAAATTAAAAAAAATCAATCCTTAAATAAAAATTAAAACTGAACTGGATGGATGTTATTTAGTCATAAGTTTTTGTGTTTTTAATTTTTATTGTTTCAATTGCTCTTCTAGAACAGCAATCCTTATAGCTCCCTCTTTTATGGCATTTTCTTGAAGAATTTTGATTAATTTAATCTTTTCTTCAACTAAATTGTCACCGAGACATTCATATTTTGGTCGCCCTCTTTTTAGCCATTGGGCATCTTCTTGTCTGGTTGACACTTTTAGGGCATCCGAAACTGGGGTCTTCAAATTTTTTGGTGTCCAGGAGTTCCATTTCTCATTTATCTGTAAGACAACAAAAACAATTCATTAACCTCTGAAATTGTTTATAATATTTTATGCTTCATACATAGTTTTATTTTATTTAGACTTCATTTGAGAAAAAGATTTTTAAGTAAAATTTATATAATGACATTTGGTTAGTAATGTACCTCAATTGAACTTTGCTTGGCTCATTTTTGGCGGTGGGGTGCACTACTGTGCCTCCAGATAATACAAGTATACACATATAAAACAATGTACAAAGGAGGAATGCATCTCTACTTTGTGTGACACGTAAGTAATTTGAAGATAACTTACATTATTTTTAATAGTGTTATTTGAAGTACCAGCAATCGGCTCTACTTTTGAGTCTTGCTCTCTGGATGTTTTCCTGTAACAAAATTTACATTGAATCCTTCTTGAAAAAGCACAGATTATACATTTTTATACACTAACAACAATCTTCACAGTATATCAATGATCTTCTACAGCACATTACTCAATAAATTATAGTCAAATGAAATGATCAATTAAAAATGCTTAGTAAATGTTTACCTTATTGTCTTGTGGCAGTTCTATGAAATTATTATCTTATACAATATACACACATTCATGTAGATCATCCATCGATGAAACTAATTCAGCAGTGTCCTGTAAACATAAAAACAAACTCAATAAAAATATAATATCGCAACCCAAATATTAGAAAATGCTAAATAAAAACAAGTGACTCTAATTCAAGATATTGATAAAAGGTACTCACATTTGAGAGAACATCACTGTCGCAATTATTTGAGAGGCCTTCTATAGCCGGTCCTAAGATTGCTTCTACTATTGCCCCTGTGTCTTGGCTTGACGGCGAGGGCGAAGGTGGTTTTCCACCACCTAAAATGGCAATAAAAGCGTTAAGATTACTGACAAGTAAATAAAACAATAGTAGATAAAAAGTAAAAGAGCCATTCATATACATACCCGTCATAAATATCTTTTTCTTCATATCTGCCCTGTTTTTTTTTGCTTGCTTTTTAATGTTTCACCAGCTACATTTTAGCATAGAATGGCTTCTGTGGCAATGAGAACTTATTAAATTCTTCAGCCAAACGAACCCAACCCTTTAGTTTCTCAGAATTCGTAGTAGCGTCCGTTTTCTTATTCTCTACAATTTTTTGATATTTCAGCACCAGTTCGGTTAAAATACGTTTTTCGTCGCTAGTAAAATTAGTGGATCTTTTCACCTTGCTCATTTTTAATTATGCACACAGTTAAACTTATTTACAACACGAAATAGCCGAAATTAACCACCACGATCAAGACAAATAAACACATGAAATTATATTGACATTTGTCAATGACATAAAAATGGAACAAATTACCAGGCCATATCGAAAAATCATGCTTTTAAAGCTCCCCAGTTACGTATTACACTATTTCTAATTTGGCAGTCTATTAGTTTACGCTTCCAAGTTCAAAAGCAGTCATAAAACATACAAGTATGCCGTGACGACTGTCTTCGGTATTGACTCGCATAATAAGGTTCAAAAACTTCTACCTGCTTGCTCTGAAGTGAACTTCGTGCGGTTGGTAATCTCGCAGTTTTCTAACTGTGGATGAATTTTGACTGGTGAACAGTAAATATTTAAACTTTAGTTTAAACGGTAGTTATAATTTAACTGGCCGTCGTATTTAGTAATCGTCGGTTTAGGCACATTTGGTGAACTCCAGCCTTAAAGGGGTGAAATAGGGGATGCAAATTTTACTTCTTAATGCGAGCGAAGCCGCGAGCACCCACTAGTAATTTATAAAGCATATTTTGAAGTATTAAAAGTATGGTTCTGGTAAACGGAATATAGTAGGAAGCATGTGTATCAATTTGGGAATAGCCATACATTTTCTCGTTTCAACTTCATATAAACTGCTGTAGTAGGTAGTGATAGCAATCTTGGTATAGTATTAAAGGCAAGACTGGACCAAGATTTAAGTCATGCCAGGATATTGAACTAAACAAGATCAGCTAACATCTCATCCTACCTTCTAGCTGGTCATCCTTGCAGCTCAGCAGTCTGGCAGCCGGCGTCTCCTGCTCGGAGCCGGCCAGCAGGCGGTGCAGCAGGCGGGGCGGAGGCCTGCCCCCCGCCAGCGCGCCCGCCAGCCGAGCCATGCAGGCGCGCGCTAAGCTAGCCCCCACCCGGGATATGTTGCCGCCGCCTTCACCGTTATTGCGCTTTGACTTTAATAATCTGAAATATATAGGACATAGTAAATTATCTTTATATTGAAAGGTGCGTATGTGAATAGAAAATCATCATTTTCGTTCATCCCGTCTCGAAACAACCAATGACGCCGAGTAGCTTGTAAACTTCAACTATCAAACTACGCGCCACATAGCAAACAAACATTGAGCCCTCGTTTCTTGTCAGTATCAAATTACATACTACATTTGGATGTGCAAGTTAGCACCGTTAACATATCGATGTTGCACATCATAAGCCTATAGGACATTGTTTTAGATTTGGACAGCTTTTCGCGTAAGAACCCAAGGTATCATACATTTTCGTGCTGAGGGTCTCTATTCCTCTTGAACTATAATTTGTCGGTCTTCTAATCAAGAGTAAACCGGTTTCTTCTAGGCAAGCGCCTATATCGTAAATCACAACGTTGCTTAACATCAGGCGAGTTGTAGTCAAGTGTGAGTCTAACAAAAGTAAATAAAAAGAATTCGTACTCTTTTTGCGGCTGTACTGTTCGGACCACCCTGTCCCTTTTATTCGAAATATATTATATGAGATAATTGTATTGTATTGTATTTATTAGATAGTTATCGTGCACCAACTTGTTAATGAGGTGCGTGAGTATGTCGACGACTATAATGCAGAGCTCGGGGTGCGCGAGCTCCCCGTGCCGCCTGTACTCCGCCCACTCGGCCACGTCGAGCGCGCCCGCCGGGGCCGGGGCTGCGATACACACATACATTAGATTCATGAACATAAATATACATGTATTAAGTAGTATATATAAATATTTCAGGACATATCACACAGCGCCATCTAAACCCATACTAAGCTTACGCTTGCATCATGGGTACTAGATAACGGATATAATACATATATACTACTTTTCTTTTGTAAATACATATGTGCTTATAATGCATAGAAACATCCAGACTCAACACAAATAATTACAAATTTAAATATTCATAATTACTTATGTATGTTATGCGGGAATCGAACCCGCACTCCTAGATTAGAAGGCAGAGCCACTACCAACTAAGCTAACAAAGCAGTCAAATACGAGTCTGCCGACAAGATGAAGCATGTAGAGCTTGGGCATTACAAATACATACTTATTCTCGAAATATTACGGCGCTTTTTTATACCTCCATAACTTTTTGGATCAATTGGATTTGAATTCCAAATTATGCTTGAAGGAAATATCAAAACAAAAATGTAATATCATTCGTTAAACAACTATGCATTTCAACCTTTACTTGCTTGAGTGTCAGTTCTATTGCAATTATGAACCCTCTTCACCAAAACGATGTCAAAGGGCACGCCAGACTGCCGAGTGCAATTTATTCTATGTAGATAAATCATCTCATATAAACAAATATACGTACTGTTTGCTGTAATGGACGATAGCGCTGACGATATTTTGCGGTTTTTGAATGGAGGCAGGAGGTCGAACTTGCCGATTTCCACGTCAGCCTGGAAAAAATTGATTGCAAACATTATAATTTATACAGCCTGGACGATATCGTTTAATTTATATTGCAGGTATGGGAAAGATGTCGATGTGAAGTTTATTAATCTCTCTTTGGTACTGACTTTTAGATTTTCTATCGATAACTCTTAAGTACATTCTTAGAACTCTGTATTGTTTGTCAATATTGTTAACCGATACGATTGTGAATGTTGTGAAACAAATGTTCCTATCATCCGAACCACAAAGAGTTCAGAACACTGACATCAAGATCGGTCAGCAGACCTTCTGTATAGATAAATAGTTGCATACAATATTTGACGGTATTTATTGACCTCATATCCCTCGTCTGGTCTGGTGGCGGGTGCATCGCTGTGTTCCGACGCGTACACCGCTGCAGCGCTTTCTTCGCTGGACGAGCATTCAGCGGAACTACCGCCTGGACAGGATAGTGGAGGTACCTGGAATACATCATAATGTGATTATTGTTATTTTGTTTTACAAAAATACAATTACCGAATCATAATTGAAAAGATTAGGTAAGCGTGTTACGCCCTAGATTGCAGCAATGCTTAACATTAGGTGGGGTGTAGTGAAATGCAAACCTATACCACAAAAAAAAACAAAATATGTTATTGTTTAAGTTGCTTTGAATTGATATTGATTTACCAATGATGGAGACGGAGATAACCATCGTACAAGCACGAAAAAAAACTAGGAACAAGGTTATTTTGTTTTAAGAAAGCTACAGGTCTTGTTAAGGTTTTTATATCTACACTAATGTTGAACATTCTACTTATATTTCCAATACTTGACTTATAATTACTACTGTTATAGTTATAGCACAGACAACAAAACACTCAATTTAAGCAATTTCACATGATGTTATAATATCCACATCGATATCGTAATAGCTCATTATAACATCAAAAAAGCGTGACCAACCTGATTGCAGGGCCAATCAGGTTGGTCGCGCTGCGCTCTCGTTGGTTAGATTTTAATGGCGGCTAAATCATTGTGACAATACACGTACGCGTGAATTTAATGTTTCACAATGTGTTTTGTTTTTTAAATACAAATTAAAAGTTAAAAATGGATAGCGACGATGATATTTGTACGCCTCCAGATATTCTAGAATTGGCAACAAAAGTAATTCACAATCTTTTGCCAGAAAAATCTAGAAAATTATATGAAAAATTAACTATTGTCAGCTTTTACTCTTGTTGTTTGATTAATTGCATTAGTGAAGATAAAGTAGTGTATGCAACTGCATATAACACGGGTATTAAAACACTCGTTACTATTATGAAACTCGCTGCGCTCGTTTCATAAACTCACACTCGTGTTTTAATACCCTTCATTATATGACAGTTGCATAAACTACTATTATATCACTAGAGGTATGTATCATAACACTGGCCATATGATGATAAAGTATGTCAATTTATGTCAGAAGTTGGTCATAAAAAATATTCGAAACCAGATTGTGTCTTGATATCGATATATACAATATATGTAATGTATATCTAATTTCAGTCATTATTTTTACTTAGTTTTATTTAATCCAAAGTGTATAATATTACCTCAATAAAGTTGATAGATATAATCTAACCTCTATTGCTCCTTGTACATATTTACTAATTCCAACGAAATAATAAACAAATGCATGAACAAGACACTGGTACATAGATTGCCAATTCGATGTAAACTAATTGTATCGACCATTCGCGGTAAGTATTTTATTTACAATAATAAAATATAAAAACAAGTGAAGGAAAACTAAACATACTACTTCTAACTACTACAAAAAGGGGCACTTAGAAAATCTTTAGAAAAGCCTAAAGATAATCTAAGTGCTCCAGCCCACTACCAGAGGGCAGCGTGCCCAGCATGCTGGCCGCATTACCACGCTGGATGGCAATGCTGATACGTTGAGCCAGAAAAAGGCCAGCATTTTGGTCATGCGTCGCGTCAACCAAGCGCTCCGAGAGGTTTTGGAAAATAGTATGGGCTCCCGGACCCCACGGCCCCAAAGTCTCGACTCCAAAAGGCTCAAAGATGCAACCTCGGCCGAGGTTAGCATATTTGCGTCTCTTGTGATGCTCGGCAATAATAGCCGCCGCTCCAGCCCGACACCGTGTCATAGACAGATGAGACGGCGCCAATGTGTCGACGCAAGTTGCGTCCTACACAAGGGGCCGACCCAACTTCCAGGGCACAAGAGTCATACCGTCAGGTCTTTTTCCATCGTCACGTGCTAGGCCGCTCGGTTCGAGCATAGCTGCAACATTGGCAGTGGAAAAAGCCCGGCGAATGATGTCGTTCAGACTAGCGGTTATATACGAGTAATTTATGTTATAAGCAATTTATTCACTAGGATAAAGAAGCTACAAGATACAAAAATGACAATTAGTTGTTTGCAAATATTTTACGCGCACCAATTCTTTATAAATAATGTTATTTTTTTAATTTTTGAATGATAAAGCTGTTATTTTTTTCCTTAAACGGTATTCAATTAATTTTCAAATAATATTATAATATATTATATCAAATACTTTGTTACAGCAGCTATCTTGAAAATGACAACCATTAGGTACATTATGTTGGTTTCAGGTGTTAATGAAAATGCTTATGTAGGACCATTTCAGTAAACTTGGCCAATCGATAAGACTTAGAAGCCATAGTAAACTAGTTGCAGAAGCTATAGCAGTATGAGCTGACGTATAGTGCTCCTATAGCAATCATATTGTAACATTCTAAAGAATAATGATCGTATAGGTATTGTATTTTTTAAACTATCACTCTCTATGAGTCGTATTTCCTCATGACTGAGGGTTGTGACACCCCCACAGAATTCATTCATTGGGGGAGTTCTCTTGGGCAGATGCATCGCGGGGGACACCCAAGTCCTTCCAGGGACTACACACGGACCTTTCAAGCTACAAAAATGTAAATACCTACATTTATTCACAATACGTATTTTCTTAATTAATATAGGTACTTAGTAAAATATGAGGCAATAAAAAAAACTCATACAAGTGTATAAGTGCCTGCAATATCATGATGACAAATTAATTATACCTAAAATCATTATATTGCAATCAGCGGCTTTTAAATTTAGACTATCAAAATCAAATAACATTTTAACTACACGAATGCAAGAGCACGGTAATAATATGAGAGAAATTCTTCTTAAAATCAATCACATAAATGTACTAATTGTTAGTAACTTTTTTTCTTGTTTGGACGGGCTGGGTACCGTAAAATGTACCGCGCAGGAGATGGAATGTAAAGTATATTAAACCCTAATACAAACGAATTCGAACCAATCGTATATTGTTTAGAGGTCAGTAAAAAAAACAAATATTGTGTAAACAACAAAAAATAACATTTTTTTATTTTATTTTTTATATATTTATTTTGCCAATAAACCCGAAGGTGTAATTTGTGGTATTATCTTAACGATTTAATTACATACTTTACCTATACTTACCTAAAAGTATTCATTTATTTTTACTACTTATTTATAAACTTCATTGAAGTGAAATCCTTTGATTAACTTTATATAAGATATTTCAGGATTAATATCAGCATTTAAAATCTCCTATAAATATGTATGTATATAGGTACATATGTATACAACTGCACAAAAAATCGATTCTTATTTGTTTAGATTATTAATTCACGGCCAAAAAATATAAGCTAGAATATCCAGATGTATATAACTATATATTTTTATACAGCTATTTTGCTCATATCATATTGTGCTTCCAATAAAGATTCTTATCCCAAGAAAGTGTAAAAAATAACAAAAGAACAAAAAATAACAATAGAATTCTTTTTAAGCAACTAACCTCTAGTAAGAGTAGCAAACTAACATTTACAGTTTCTGATAACTAATATTGTGCAATTCTAGGCAAAGAGTACTGAATTATACTACGTTACGTATTATGAGATTGAAGCGTAATTCCGGTGAATACAGGGAACGCAGCCTAAAATTGTTGTTTAGTTTGTTAGTAACATACAAATCGAACTGTCAAAATGTTATCATAGATATTGACAGAGAACGCAGTCGATCTCACTCAGTCTTTACATTCTTAAAGTAACATTCTATGTTTGCCTAATTCCTAATTCGCCTGATTCTAGGTTTCACACTAACACAAAAATTGCCAAAACACTCACTTTCTCGCTCATTATTCACTTTAACTATCACTAGACACATAAAAAACAATCACTGCATCCAAAATAAAAGTCCTCACTGTGTAATATTTATTTGAGGTTGTACAGTTTATTTCGTACTAAAATAAATAGTTTTTAAACTGTATTGTGGTATATCTGTCTATGATAGTTTAAAGTCGCGTGGTCGACTAAACTCGTAGGAGATTTCTAACGCGTTTGGAATGCCACTTCGGGCGTGGGAGACGAACAAAAAACAAAGGTTCTGTATGCTTATTTTTTTAATTAAACTTAAGTACCACTTACGTTTACGATTTTTTTTCTTACTTACTTATTTAAAAGTTGGTTTTGTCGTATGGGAAAAAAATATTAAAACCGCCAACGAACGTGCATCTCTTTTAATAATAAAATCTTAACTTTAAAGTTATGCCATTTGCTGATTATTATTTTTAGACAATACAATTATAACAAAAATGCAAATTTTATCCAATCCTAAACGTGTGATTTTGGATGAATTATGCGCATGCACACATTATAAAAAAAATAGCATACTTATGGTTATAAGATTGGAAGTTCAACTTTCATTTTCAACCTAAGTTCGCATGATTCATTCAACCACAGAACCGAGCCCAAGAGATCTATTAAACAATTCTCTTTCAACAATAGGTACGGGACCCCAAAACGGAACCGATTACCTGTAATAGAGGGGCCGAAACCGGTACCACGAGACGGATGGCCCATGCGTAGTCGGATAAGACCTGCACATACGTGAGACTAAGCCTTTACACACTTTAGACAATATTTTATAAACAAAACCCAATTAACGTCATATACCCTGGAAGAGTAAGTGCAGTGGGAGTGATTTAAGTCCGTTTTTTGTTTCACTTATTAATTTTATTATTTAGTATTATTTACACAAAGCCTATCAACCATAGACTAATATAACTCAACAAAAGAAATCAACTTGGGGATTAAAATATATTTTTATGTACGAAAGTCTCTAACTTAAAAAAATACATTCAACTTTACACGTAAGATATACAATATAAACATACCGAGTATATATCGGATAGGGGTTCACGATACTTATCAGCTTGGTACATCTACACACTAACCGAGAACTGTAATAAGTATCTACCACAATATTAGACCTTAACATTCTAGTTATAGTGCGTATAAGTATTAAGCGGTTTACTTCTCGTACATCACAATTGACAGCTCGGTTAAACTCAGAAATACGATCCACCATTCGTTAAGATGCGTGAAATCAATGAATTATCGAAGCAATGAATAGACGAAGAAATGTCAAACTATTAGTCAAATGACTCAGCTGATAAGTGGTGGCTTGTTGACCTTGCGCGAATATTTTTTATTCCACCAAAATTGAACGCGAGTAAGGCCGAATTTGGATATATGCTTACAAGGTAACTTGACTTGATTTTGAAGTGCCGTTTTGATTTTTTTTATTAAAAGTTTTTAGTCTGATATGTAGTTAGAATGAAGTAGGCTAAAATAGTGTCATGGATATGACGATTTATAGCCACCAATTGTATAAGAATTGGTAGTTAAATTACATATTTGTATGTGTGTGTTTTTAAGCGTTTGTGTCTTATTCAGTCAATCGGAATTAATTTCCAATGAAATTATTATCAAATGAAATAAATTCTAGATTAGCACGGACTTTTAACCCAGAATAACTCTAGCAACACATGCAAAACAAAACTATGAAGCTCACTTGTATCTTTTTCAATTCTCATAAAGTATGGAAGCAAATCCTTGGCAGCAAGGCCAACAGAGTCTTCACAAGGTAACTCTGCGCGCAACTAGTGGCAGCACATACATGACTAGACAAGAAACACTGATGTTTTGGATTTCAACATGGTATAAGTTGGAGTTTCTATTTTATCCGCAGTGGAGTTGTTGTGCGAACTCTACCTTTGCACGTAAACAATTCCATTTGGCCCTGACAGCGGGTCTTGCGATCTAATTATCTTTATAACGGATTTGAGAAGGGGTCCCATTAGACGTTTGTCTTTTTTGGTGATTCAGGGAAATCCAGAACATTTCCTATCTTTTGTAAACAACCCAAAAACTACCTGCCTCTAACAAGTTAAACGGGTAAGCGACAAAAAAGTTTCGACGAATTACGCCCAAAAAAATTGGTGTTGAAAGCACTGCCATAAAAAATGTCTAACATTGCGTTTATTAAAATTCAATTGCACGATATGAGTATTAAATATACGACGTAAAAGTTCGTTGCAAATCTAAATTACACTTTTTACTCATTAACACTTGTTTCTATTTTCTTTATCATGATATCTGTTGAAATTGTTTTTAGATAGTACCTAATATAAATTGGCTTTAATACGTCTGAGATAGGCAAGCGCGATGCTATCTTTTATATAACACTACTTTCTCTATAATCTTTCATATAGGTAACGAAGCTTAACATTGTATAAAAGGCAACGTGGCTTAACACTAGGCAGGCAAGTTGTAGTCAAGCGTGAGCGTATGAAATGTAAAAAAAAGATGACCCATTAATATAATTTACATACGGTCAATTTCAATCACCTGACTTTTACTCTGTATTCTGTGCATTTACGTCATAAGCTATCAAACTGTAAATAGGTATAAGAGCATAATAACGAAACGGTTTTTACACAAGATTGCCAAGTTCCGTTACAGTTCGATCAAGTTATACAACCAGTCACACAGGGTTACTGCTTGCAGGGTCTTGCATGATGTGGTTAGTCCATTTTTAAAGCTTTCTCTAAGTTTCTTTTTCAGTCGTTAAGCCATGTCAGAGGCCTTAGGGCGGCTTGACAAACTCTCGACACCAGAGTTGGCCACTCTCATTCGATAAGGAGAAGAAGAAAGCTTTCTCTCTCTTGTGACGTACATATGTCCTCATGACTGACGGTCGCGACTCCCCCACAGAATTAATTCGTTAGGAGAGTTCTCTTGGGCAGATACATCGTGGTGGGCGCCCAGGTCCTTCCACGGAAGACACATGTCCTCGGATATTGTGATCCTCAAACATGTCTGTGATGTTTCCTCAGGATGTTTTCTTTAACCGTCAAGCGAGTGCAAATCCACACATAACTTTTAAATACAAGGCATTGGTGAAGGGCCGGATTCGAACCAGGGTGCGTCGTGATGAAAAGCAGACACACTGGAGCCGCAGAGCCACACTCGCTTACTTTTAAAGCTTAATAAGCTACCGTTCCTTCCTGTACAGCATGCCTCAAATACCACAAACAAGTTAACCTAAGATTATCTTACAAATGACGCTCCTAAAGAGTGATTTAATTGTTTATCACTAATCCTGTATGATTGCATTGAAAAGGAGCAAAAAATACCGGTACTGGAGACTTCCTTGAACAAAATTGGGTAATTTAGTTAGTAAAGTAAAGGTAACATTTAAAAAAAAATCATAATCAACATTTGAGACTTTTTTTAACTGAAGCAGTGAACTGGCGAATAATTGACTTTAAATTTGTATATGCATTGATCATATGCACGTATTACACGAATGTCCAGAACCTATATAGACCTAACTAGATCTAGTAGGTACATATCATCATGTGAATATGTCACGTGGATTACAACGTGTATGCACCTAGACTCTAGCCTTGCGTCTTTAAGTCCTAGCTATACCTACATACTACCTACGAGACCAAGAATATCCTCCTACAGATAGCTATAGTTACATTCTTAGCTAGTTACTGTTTTCTAAGGCATGACAGGCTGACATTTGGTTACAGCCTGCTTGATGTTAAGCATGTTGTAATGTAAGATATAGGAAACTTGCCTAAAAAACTTAATCGCTCCTCCCGGATATTACTATCCGAGAGCCTGAACAGGAAGAATCCTCGAACATATAACCTGACATATTATTCCAGAGTTTCGCAGTTCTTACTAGAAAAGTAGAAGCAAAACGACATCATTTAAGGCTTTCTTACTTAGGTTGCCTGGAAGAGATCACCCAAGGTTATAAGGCCGCCCACTTGTACATTTATTTATAGTTTAGATCTTTTTGATATTTTGGTGTGCTATAAAGATATATTGTATTTAAGTCTCGACAAAATTATAATTTATAGATAATTTAGTTATTAATACCTATACCGTCATAGCTCATCTACTTATGTACTGGGTATATATGTATTGTATATGTGCTCCTAATTCTTCAAAGAACTGCGCTGTGAATGCTGTGATCCATATAGGATTAAAGTTATACTTACTACCGTCTTAGCGCAAAACCGATTATCGAATAAGGTTTCTTAGTTGATGTAAGATTTCTTCATAATTATATTATGTTATTGTGTGAATAACAGAATATTCAAAACTTTATGAACTACTCATTCATTATAAGTTCAACACTTTTCGAGAGTTCATTGATTCACTATTCATAAATTATCCCCCACACATTCTTAGATTTTTACCCGATTGCGAAATTCCTCTTTACATTGAGTAGTTATGTTTTTTAATCTTAATTAGCACCAGCTTTGTCGAACGTACCTATGCCTTCACCCTCTATTACTCCTTTTTGCCTTGTTGCCTGGAAGAAATCGCTATTAGCAATAAGGCCGCCAGTTGTGGCACTATTTTTTTTAAGTCTTTTGTGTTTCTGTTTGTGTTCAATGTGTGTTACAATAAAGAGTTATCTATCTACACCTATCTATAAAATAAATAAATATTCCGGGATATTGCACACAGCGCCATCAAGCCCCACACTAAGCAAACGCTTGTGTCGCGGGTACTAGATCACGGATATACATAGTACATATAAACTTTTTTTTAAATACATACTTAATATACAAAGAAACGACCAGACTTAACACAAGTTATCTATATACCTCAATACTTTTTATCAGGGGCATCACGATACAAGACTCACCTTTGGCAATGCCGGAGCTGGCATGGCATGTCTCCGACTGGGCTCGGCGGTGGCGACTCGGATGAGGGCCTCGCACAGCGCCCGCAGGCCTCCGCCCTCCAGCACCGCCGCCGGAGGAGTCACCAGGGCGTTCCGGACCAGGGCACAGCTCCGCTCCTTGGAGCGCCCGCCCGTCACATCTGGAAAATCAAGACATTCATTGATTAAAGTCTTAAATAGGAGTAACGAATTAATCAAGTACATGTGTTAGTAACTACTAATCTAGGATATCCAGAGCAAATTACATTAATGTTTTGTTGTACAGTACGAGCTTGTTAAGGCTTCTAAAAATAGTTAATTATTTATTTGACCAACGAATAAACATTCCACTATTTTTATAACTGGATTACTATATGAACGACATACGTATTTAATATGCAGGATATTATACTCATCATAATGGTATTACGTACCCATACAATTTAGGATTAAGTATCTTATTCTTATTAGCTTTGTTCCTAGAATGAATATACATACTATAAAATACACACTAGTAAAAGGATAAAAACATCTTTTTTGGTAAACAAATTCCGGTTTGGACTTAGTTGCGCAATCTGCATTAAAAATATGCTATTGCATCGATAGACAAAATTGCAAAATGACGCAATATCGAAGGTCTTATACGACGTTCGAGAAATATTTTTTTGTATATTGCATATCTATCTAAATTAAATATTTTCCTGCTGTTTCATGGACATTTACAAGAACTAATAGTTTCATTTATTTACGAATGCTGGTAAAATGTAATGTGCAGATATGGACGCAAAGCTCAATAAAAAAATATAGGTATACCGAAATCAAGATAATTATTAATAATCACTGAAAAATGATTACCTTGAGCTGATGAACTTGCGTGACATTACTATTTAGGAACACTTTTATACATTATGTAAAAATACTTTTTTTGTATTTTAGTGATAAATATTTTTCTTTATAAGTTATGTAAGTATTACAAATTACGTGTGTAATAGAATGACAGTTTGTCGGCTAATTCCATAGTTTTCTATCAAATCCAATTAATGTTATTAAAAATTAAAAGTTTTTTTACTGAATTCATACTCAACTCAAACTGAGTTGTTTTTTTATAAAATATAACTGTAAATCAGACTCACCTATACTTCTAACTGAGAACATATTCCGAACCAATCAAGTAACTTTACAACTCAACACAATAATATGCGCGCGATCATGCGTTGGTGCGTCGGGTGCAAGTTGTGTCGCGATACTACTAAGCAACGTCAAAATATTTAATATAATGCAACACAACCTTCTTGCATTCACGAACTTTGCTTTATTTTTGCTAATAACTTGCTGGTTATTTTGCTTTGCTAAAAGCTATCAAATACTGGTCCGTAACACTAAATTTGAAAATGATTGTAACTTATAACAACGTCCTGCTGTGATGTGGTGTTGTTTCGAACTTAGATAAAATGCAGCTTTCTCTTTTTTCATGTTTTCATTGAGCCTCATTATCAACATTTGTGATGAATTAAAGCCATGTGTTTGGACCTAGCAGGCAATCCCATTTTGCCGACAGCATTCTCAATTATGTCTATATATAAACTGAAAAACTAAGATTCTATATTATTTGCTAAAACTGTAGTGAGCGCCAAATAGCTGAATTCTTATATAAGTCATATAAATAAGCACTCGAAGGTAATTTCCTCTCATACATTGTCCTCATTGTATCACGTTATCTTATCAAAGCAATAGCAAACAGAATTGCAACATTATATCATTACACACATAACTAACCTACAGACGTCTTAATCATTTTTAGAAGCGAAGCGTGCTGTTATTTGTTAGTTTGTTCGAGGGTTTGTTCCTCTTTTACGTAACAACAACACGAAATGATATCTTGATCAGTACTTTTTATTAGTTTCAAGTAAAGTTTACAATCGTGGATTGCGGTAGGTATATAAAAGTAGGCTATGTATTGTAATTTGACACTAGGTGCGGTCGCAATTAGATAATTAGGTATTTGAAATCCAATCTAGCGTGTAACTGACAGTAACCTCTAGTCTCGATAGCCTTTAAGAATGAAAAGAGACTGTATTAAAACATAATAAAGTGCAATTTCAAATAACCTTATTAGAAAAAAGATATGCATGTAAATATATCTGTATGCATTATTGTGGAGGCTTTTAATCGTGTTATTGCTGCAGATTTAGCTTTAAGTACACAAGTCTTGTTTCGTTCTGTATATTAAGAGGGGGCCTAATGCCAGCAAAACGCAAACAGAGGTATTTTCGATGCCGCTCTTTGATGCTAAGAAACATATAAATTGCAACGAAAAAAATATTGGAATATGGGTATAATCCCAAAGAAGACAAATAGCTGCATAGAATTTTGAAAATAGGTCGGAGTTTTCCGCAAAAAAAAAACTACAAATGCCAAAGAAAAAATCTATTTTTATTCATTTACTCGAAATTATCAGCGATGACCCCGCATTATTTTTTATGTATAAAATAGCTACAATTATGTTTTAGTTAAGTCATCAGTTACTTTTTCAATTTGATGTACAACTTTTGAGTAATTAAATAAAACTCGGTCAAAAATACACCGCGACATTCAAATGGAAAAATGGATTTGAAAGTCGCGGTGTATTTTTGACCAAGTTTTATTTAATTACTCAAAAGTTGTACATCAAATTAAAAAAGTAACTGATGAGTCCACTAAAACATAATTGTAGCTATTTTATACATAAAAAATAATGCGGGGTCATCGCTGATAATTTCGAGTAAATGAATAAAAATAGATTTTTTCTTTGGCATTTGTAGTTTTTTTTTTGTGGAAAGCTCCGACCTATTTTCAAAATTCTATCTACGACTATTCCACTTCTTTGGGATTAAACCCATATCCCAATATTTTTTTTGTTGCAATTTATATGTTTCTTAGCATCAAAGAGCGGCATCGAAAATACCTCTGTTTGCGTTTTGCTGGCATTAGGCCCCCTCTTAAAGTCGGATAATATTATGTGCAAAATCATCTCAGGCCAAGAAGAGATATAACCGGACAGGCATTTTCAGTTTTTTGTGTAGGTATTGAATGCAATGCATGTTTTTGTCAGTTTGTATAAACTATAATGTATTTATGTAAAACTCCAACATGAGTGTTGAGTACGGACTTAATTGAACTGTAAGGTTTAGTCTTACGCGTCCCAGTGTTATTTGTTTGTAATCTTTTAGCCTGCATGTTGTGTCTGTACCTTTTGTAAATAAATAAATACATATAGTACAGTACCTGCCACCGCCAGCTGCACGGTGAGCAGCGCCTCCGTGGCCTTGACGAGCAGCCTGGCGGTGTGCGCGGGCGGCGCGCGGGCCAGCGCGCGCAGCAGCAGCCGCAGCAGCGCGTAGCTGTGCAGCAGTGCGCGCGCGCCCGCCACGTGCGCACGGAACAGCGGGCTGTACAGGCACAGCCCGCCGCATGTCTTCCAGAACGTGCACACGCTCTTCAACACTTCTAAATGGTCTTCCACCGTGTGCTCCGTGGTATTCTCTGCGTGTGCGAACGACGCTCCACTCTTTATGTCTATGGGCGTGGATGCTTGACGCTCCAAAGGTGGTGGCGCGTCGAATCCCAGCGCCTCGCTCTCTACTGACACATCAGTCAACTCTTCAAACTCCTCTTTAGACAGTTGCAGCTCGTATATTTTGTAGCATCTATCCGTAACCTCGGCGAGAGATTTGAACAACATTTGCACGGAGGATAAGGAACTCATCTCACGGTAGTACGCCATCTCGGAATTCTCCTTCATCAGTTTAAAGATTTCGACGACGATTGCAATTTCGAGGATCGAACAGCATTGGTTTGAGAATTCTGGAAGAGCTACCAGCTCAAGCACGTAGCTCAGTCCTCCCTTCTGGATGAACTGTTCCGCGAAGGGCACCGTGTTCAGTAAACTTGCGAAGATGTTGAGACACGACACTGTCAGGAAATAGGCTGGCTCCTCCATTCGGATGATGTATCTGTGTTTGGCGACGATGAACGTCGGGTAGATGACGCTGAAGAGCAGCTCGTACTTCATGTCCTGGCGACATCGCGGAGTGACTCGCAGTAGATGTGCCACGGTCGCGTGCAGCACGTCTGTGTGGTTGTCCAGTTGTAGGAGAGAGTTGTAGTGTATGAGGAAGGACCAGCCGCTTTTTCTCTCCACCGGCCCCATGGGGTGTTGGCAGAGCTTGCCCGCGATATCCTTCCTGTCTTCGCAGGGCTCGCACACGGAGCAGGGCAGCCTGTCGTTGAAAGTTGACACAAGTATGCTGGCACCTAACTCCCCGTACACGGCGTGCTCCAGTACTTGCAGGCATAGGGAGGCGGCCGTGCTGTGTGTCAGCATGAGGCGGACTATGCTCTCCATGAGTACTCCAGGCGTGAAGCAGCAGCACACGCCGCAGTGCAGCATGACGCGCAGGGTCTTGTTGCGCAGCACGCTGCGGGCCGCCACCTCGTCGTCGGCGAGAAGCGCGGCCAGCGAGGCGTACAGTAGCGCCACGCAGCAGGCGGGCGGCGGCGGCAGGCCGGCGCGCGCCTCGCCCAGCACGTCGTGGTGGTGGTGCAGGCCGGCCGCCACGCGCGCGCGGCACGCCTTGTGCCGAGTACGCCCGCACGCCGCCGAGTGCACCACCTCGCTCCGTACTCGTTTCATGCCATTTATCAACTTCCCCAAACTCTCTATTAACTTTTTGATCAGTATGACGACGTCATCGTCGTTAACGTTGGGTATTCGAGCCATGAGCTGTATGCAGTCTTTGAGCAGACCGCCTTTAAGACACTCCCCGTACAGTTTGAATTGATCAGTGAACTCTCTCAGCTTGTCGACGGTGCGGCACTGCATGAGGAGGCAGTGGAAAAAGGCGGTCACGGAATACGCTACGCCGAAAACGAACTGCAGCGAATTCTCGCATTCAGTCTTGTTAGTTTCTTTGACACGGTTGCTATCTACTTTATTGTGCTTCGTTATAACATCTTCCAATATCCTGAGCAACATCGGCAAGATGCCATTGTTGATTAGTTTCGCGCACAGGTCAGAATGTAGGAGCACTTTATCGAGGGAAACTATGAGCAACTCTGTGAGCGCCACTTTGATTCTCGACACGTGTTGGGCGTGCTCTTGAGTAGGAGTGGAACCGAACTGTAGAGAACACAGGTTTCGTAGTGAGAAGTTGATGCACTGCATCGATATCTGTGACCCCTCGGAGCCGGACAGACTGCTCTCAGCCTTGCACAGCTCTCGAAGCAGGTCCGTGATGATGAGGGTGAATTCGAAAGCTCCGATCTCTGAATTGATGATCTGTTTGTGTTTGTCCGTCATGTAGTCGTCGGCTTTGGGTCTAGTTTTGCGCGGAGACGTGAAGGAACTCGGATAAGAGTCGGGATAGTCATTGGACGAGCGGACGGACGAGTTGTAGTACTGGAAGTCATCGTTGGAAGCGACTTTGACGATCGCGAGCGAGCGGTTGAGCAGCTGTAGGTCGTCGGTGGAGTCAGCTGACTCGGACGAGTGTGGTGCTGAGCGTGGGCCTCCGCGCCGCCGCCCGCGGGACTCAGGGGACTCGCGCTGGCTTGTACGACGCGACCTGAGGGGTTGATCATACCAACATTATTATTTTTATTAAAAACCGACTGGCATGATTATGGCTGTTCTAAGGAATCACATTGATCTGAAAATGATCTGATGATTTTACATTTCATGACATACATACGTACATGATTATTTTTTAAAATAGACTCCCAGGTATTAATCCTAACTTTGTTAAGACAACAAACAGACAAAAACAACACAATTAAGCTATTCTTTTTATTGTATAACTAGCAAACCCTGCGAACTCCATTTCGCCACCAGATGGCTTCATTTTTTTTTTATATAAACCTCACGGAGCCCGAGACCTTTCCAACGAGTGGAAATCGGTTCGTTCGTTCTGGAGTTATAGCGTCAGGAAGGAAAACCCGACTTATTTTTATATAGTAGATTTAAGGAAAACAGAAACTTTTACCTTGGAGGGTGAGTTGTTTTCTCCGAAGACCCGATAGCATTTTGCTTCGACCCCGGAGGCTTCTGCTTGGCCCATATTCTAAAATAAAAAAAAAATGATTTTGAACCACGAACATTCAGAAAATATCACATTGCGATGGCTAAACCGTATTTTTTTGCAGGCTTTTAGCATAAAATCGTCAAGTAAAAGTTTATAAGTAATTATGCATGTAAGGTCCATTGGATGAATCATTAGAGCCAAAATTTATTTGAAGATGCATTAAAAAAACTGCTGCATGCATACATATACCTAAAGGTCACTATTTATAACAGGTAACGGTCTTATGTTAACGTGTACTAGGTATTATCATATGGATGCGTAATAGGATCAGTGTTGCGGTCTGCGGCTTTGAAGGCTTGTGAACTATTCATTCAATTCACAAACGGTACTTCGGCATTCTACAAGTATGATGTCTTCTAAGTCTTGTTATTTATGGGCTCGAGCTTTATCGGCTCTCGGGGTTTCTTTGAGATTGCGAGTCTCGTGTGGCATACCTCCAAAAGGTGCGATGGACACATAATCAAACAATTTCATGCATAGGGACTGCCATCAAACCTCCGCAAACTCGATTAAATAAATCGACGAATTGGCTAGCAGTAATAACAAATTTATTTTAAGAAAGACCATATTCTATTTAACTGTCTGTGACACAGAAGCTTTTAAACATAATCACTAAATGGGTCGTATAGTTTTGCTTAACATCAATCAATTCGAGCAAATGATTCCAACTTTTGACATGGTTTGTAATCTTTCAAATTATAACATGTTATTTAACAGAGCAAGAGTCACGCGATGTATAGACTAGGCTATCTTCCTGTCATAAAAACAAACAGACAAACTACAAAAATAAGTTTTCATGTCTCAGGGACGTGCTTAGGTTAAATCTCATGAACTTTTTATATGATTAAAAACTCTATACTTAAAAACTTTATTATCTGCCCGGTCTAAGAGTCGCCTTATCGTAAACAACAACTACTTACTATAACCTATTTTCATATTTACTACAGAATTAAAACATAATCGGGTAGGTATTGCTCAATTATTGTAGATAATAACTGTACAAAACGTGTAAATATTTTTGATAAATGCCATGCAGTGTATATTCTGATTGAATTCGATATTTTTTGTTTCATCTAGGTATGTAAATCCTTTTCAGCTGTTGGATATTTGTACATGTTAAATAATATCATAATCATATCTGTAATTTATAACAAAAAAGGAAATAGAATTTATTGTGATGTATAAGTAAGCGCCTGGCTTTAGTATAACACTCGTATAATAGTTAGTGGTTTTCATAATATACCTATAAATATTATAGGCGTAAAATATAGCAATTATTCAACTCATAATAATTGGTTTTAATATGAGTTTGAATCTAATTCGACAGAAACGATAGTAAAAAGAATCAGATCTTTACTTCGTTGGCAATTAAATATGCATATTTTATTGTACAATGTTTACTTTGACTTTGGAATCACACCAACTGAAAAGCATTTCCGGCGATATTTATCGCACGCTCGATATCCTAATCATCAAAATAGTGCCCTAGTTTATCTGTCATAAGCCCAGACCTGTGTTATTGGCAATGACAATAGCACATGTTATCTCAATACCTCACATATTCACAAAGATATGCGCGCTTTTATTATTTACATATATTCGGCAATTTTATGGTGTTTATTTTAATTAAGTAGCAGGTGAAAGTAAATATTATGATGTTTTTATCATCTAAGCTCAATGTTATGTCTAGGCGTATGTTTCCCTATTTGCTGACATTAGTTTTTTTGTGCCGACGTGTTTTCGTAACATTTGTATGAATGCTACTCTGATATGATTAATTATAAAATTAAAGCGAAAGTGTATCTGTTGACTTGTCTGTTTCTCATTCACGCCACAAGTGAGCAACTGGGCATTGTGATTTCTGGTGTGGTCATAGTATAGGGCGTGATGAGGGCTTTACAGTTAATCGCGTGAAAAAGGGGCAGCTAGCAAATATACAAGCATCTACTATGTAACTAATACTGCAGAGCAATCTGCAGCATTAATGCTGAGGTATGACTTTTTTTGACGCACGGGATACATCAATGTAACATAATACCTTTATATTCTACCTGTTGTTAACTTTTGTATGTATATTTTGTTGTGTCCTGTGTGTCCAAATAAATGCTTTGAATTTGAATTTGAATTTAATAAATTTGTATTATTAAATTTATTCGTAATAAACGTCACGTACAAGAAAGAAAGAAATATCAATTGACGTCACAGTACATGGTACAGATAAATTAAATAATTCATACATTGTGATACACATCACTTTTACAAAACTACTTTAAGTGGTGAATAAAGTTAAAAAGTCATAAGAAGATTAATAACTAACCGATGTGAGAACAGCTGGTGTATAGGCGTGCGCGGCGCGGGCGCAGGCGCGGCGGTCGAGCCAGCATCCGCCAGCGCGGGCGCGGTGCTGCAGCCCAGCTCACCGAACAACCAGATGAGAACCGAACTCAGCTGCCGGCAGCAGGACAGACCCTGTAAATACAACGTTTGTTTTATAATAATAATATGATAGTTTTATAAGCCAACTAGTGGGTGCTCGCGGCTTCGCTCGCATTAAGAAATAAAACTTGCATCCCCCATTTCACCCCTTTAAAAGTGGCATTTCCAAATATCCTTTCTTAGCGGATGCCTAAGTCATAACATATACCTTTATTCCAAATTTCAGCCCAATCCGTCCAGTGGTTTTGGGCTGTGCGTTGATAGATCACTATATCAGTTCCCGTTAAGGCATGATTAAATTTAGTTGTAATAACCGGCTAGTAGCACTTATGTTACGTCAGTCTGGACGAGGCGGCCGCCCGGGACGCGCGTGCTGACTCGTCCTCCTGATGATAGAGATTTCCGAAACTTGTCGAACTAATTTTTCGACGTAATTTTTGACGTAAGTGCTAGCCGGTTATTACAACTAAATTCAATAAATGCTATGCCCTAAACGTACCAAGCGACAGGGTCACACATATTTTTTTAGGATAAGTTCTAAAATTGTAATATTGTATGTGTTTTGCATTAAATAAATAAGTGGCAGAAACAAATGGCATGGCTGATTTTAAGGGTCGCCTGAAACAATATTGCATGGTATGGAACTAGATGGCGCTGTGTGAAATAAACCGGACTCTTTTGTTTATTTAAATGAATAATGTGTTCTATGTTTGAATGGAATGTTTCTCTTTCTCTGTCACAAAAAGTGAACTAACTGTCCGCTGCTTACCGAAAAATAAACAGGCCAATCTTATACGAACTTTTTGTTTTTTCAGACACATTTTTTACAGACAAATATAATTCATGGTCTAAGGCCCACGTGTATAACGACTCATAAACATAATTAGCTATTTTTACTTGGTGATCGCTGAACGCGTTCAAAGATCGTTGTGCAAGCGAGCCGGTACCCTAAGCCAATCTGTCTCGTAATAATGCGATGTTCAGTTCTAACTAATACTTATACCATTATCGCAAATGATTTGGGTTCGTTGACCCGACCGCAACATGACCGCGGAATCGAACCTCGCTTGAGAAACTAACTGTTAATTTAGTCTAGTATTTAAGAACCAGTTAGAACCTAGGTACACAACTACAATCCTTTCTGTAGCACCTTCATTTACAGTCTTGTATTTACAAAAATATATATACATATATCTATATCTGTGTTTTCCAATATTTTATGATTGTACAAAAAATGACACACACTTTTTTTGGCGACATTCCAGAAGTTGTAGAACTAAAGTTGGTTTTATGCAAGTAAAGCCACATTGAGAAGAGTTAGTAATCAGATCAACAACACTGTAGGTATTAGATGGAGCTACTCAGGCCGATGTTTCCGGCGCAGGCGCAGGTCCCGACCCCCGATAAACTGCAATTATGCAGGCCATATAAACTACACTGTTTACATTCACAACTAATCGATCTACCATATCTCGACGCGAGTCAAATTTTCTTGGAAATCGTAAATAGTTTGAAATTTTCCGAATTCGGTTCGATTTAGTCAAAATGTTACGATACGTCGAATTTGCAATTAGTCCGCTTTTATGGTAAACCTTTCGAGGGTCATTCGCTGGAAAAAAATGTATTCTCAAACATTTCCCTTTACTTTGTATCAATGGTTTTTATACCCATTTATTCTTATATGGATGCCACACTGTCCAAATTACAGAAATTAAAAAGTGTGAAATGTGCCGTAATAGGTTTTGACCGTACTTCCCAAAAGAACTCTACAGTTACGACCACATAATGAGGATACTAAGGAGGAATTGTATACCTCGACTCCAAGAGCCCGGAGCAGCAGCAAGCAGCGCCAGGCGACGCCACCCAGAAGGTACTTCTTAAGGATCTCTTCGGATGACTGCGCGTTGGCCCGCGCGAATAAACTCGCCGACTGCAGCGCTGGCTTCGCTTCGCCATCTGGTAGGACAAAACTAAATTACTTATCGAGAGAAAGAAGGGAAGAAATCTTGGCTGGCTATGACGACACGTTCCAAGTAAGAAGTAAGACTTCGCCGTTTTGCAAGACTTGACAAGAGAAGGGAATGGGGAGTAGCAGGGTTGCGGTGGTGGTGGTGATGATTATTTGCTGGATTCATACAACGAATACCACAAACGGGAGTATTTACAAACTACTTTTTTCTGTTCATACAGAAAGAGGTAGTTTGTAGTTAGTAAGATTTCATACATAGTAGCATATTTTCATAGTATAATGAGCTATGGAATATTATTGTGGGGTAGCGCTGCAGATATAAACGACATCTTTGTTCTACAAAAACGCGCTATTCGAGCTATTTATAACTTAAGGCCCCGTCATTCACTGGAGAATGTCTTCAGAGAAGTAAAAATACTAACAGTGCACTCATTATACATTTACGAGAACATAATGTATGCCCGTAAACACTTGAGGCCTCAACTTAAAAACAATGACTGCAATATGATTACCCGCCAAAAAAATAAACCTGTATATCCACGTTTGAGACTCCAGAAAAGCGGAAAGTCATTTATAGGTAATGCTATAAGCTTCTATTATGTACACTGTGTACCTAACTATGTATATTTGACGAAACCAAGTGTTCGGAAGATCCAATGGAATGATAAATAAATACAATACCGGGCAAATTTTAGCAGTCAACCTACGTACTTACCTGGAGTGTCGACAATGGAGTCGCTGCCGGTACTTGGGGGAGTCTCCAGAGGCAGAGGGCTGGAGTGGTGTGTGTTGATGGATGACGTCACTCTATGGATGCCACACAGCAGCTCGCATCCCACCAGGGTCACCACGCCGCTTACAGGGCTGGGAAAATGGGTTTTAGCACATGTGACATTTCCTTTCTCACCTAAATTTAAAATAATAAAATATTGCACTAACAATGAAAGCTTTGTCAGTTTATTTGTTTCTACGAAAAAGCAACACCGACCTTCAAAGCTTCGAGTGTTATATAAATGTGGTATATATTTTTTGCCTATTTTGCCTGCTAATTGTGCATAATCTTTGACATTTGTTGAAATTCATATGCAAATAAATCTTCATGCAGTAGGTAATAGACTAGACGAATAAAATAAACAAGTAAGTCAGTCTGAGAGTGGCCATCTTTGTCAAACTAGATAGATAGTGTAGTAGTTATTTTTACTCACCAGAAATTAATCAACTCCTTCGGTTTAGCGCCATCGTTGATTCGAATCAGAAACTCGGCTAGGAACAGGTCCAGCCAAGTCGATTTCTGCAAAACGATAGAATTATTATTCTTTGTCTAATATAATTTTCAAATTTTTGTGGAAGCTAGGATACTTCGATATATACATATATGACAAATTTCGTCTTGCGCTTTTTCATTGCAGCATTACATGCTTATGTAGAGGCTTTACTAAATCAAAGAGTCTTGCACATAATTTTTTAAATACATTTAGCATCATAAACTCTTTAAAAGTGCCTAGTTGTAATAGATAAAATGAAGTACAATATCTATAATGCAATATTCTCCCACTAGCTAGTTATCCTGTTCAAAGCATTAAGTAGTTCTATTAGCCTTTAATTGAACAAGAGTCCGATGCGGCGGCTCTTCGATTGACCTCGTTTACAATATCCTGTTTGAACGACTGCTTACTTCTTAAGCAATCGATCACACTAAATATGAAGGCGACAGTTTGTATGGTTATGAATGCGTTTAGTGGTTCCTCTTTCACGTTCAAAAGACTGAATGGATTGGGTTGGAACATAAATATTTATGTGACATGGTTAAGAATTGGTATTAGGTGAGATAAGCAAAGAAAGTTTGTTACATGTGCCAAAAGAGGTACCCTAAGGAAAGATTTCACTTATTTGAGACATATACCCTATTTTAAATGCTATTTAAAGAAATAATATGGAAGAATACCCTGATAACTACTTATAACTAATCAAAGAATTGTTTTTTTTTATTTTTTAAAGTAGTTTTTAATCATCTTCCAAAAAAAGGAGGTTATCAAGTCTTCTGAAAGTTTTTTTTTATAATATTTTGTAGTTGTTTTAAATATGATCAAAGTAAGAAAAGGTTAAAGATTGATCAACTACTTATTTGCCCGCTGATTCAAGTTTATTTATAAGTAAAACAGTGAATGTGAAGGTAAGTATGAAATAAATTGAATAGGTAGCCATTTTATTATCGCTTAGAAAGATTCACTTTCGTTTATTTTCTCTAAAAAAATATTATACTTAGGTAGTTTCTTAGAAAATATTAAAAAATCTCTTCAATTTTGGTAAAGTAACTCGCAGTATAGCTCTGTGTGGTAAAGTTGTGGACAAATTATCACATTATTTACAGTTTGCTCCACATGTTGCATTCATTCTTATCTTATCATGTTTCGCAAATAATATTGAGTTCTTAAGGGCCCAGAGCAATACGTCAATACTTGCGGTACCATCGGTGACGATATACATCAATTAAATTATTCTTTAAAGTTTATTATTTCAATATCGTAATTTTAAACTTCCGACTGGATCACAGAAAAATGTGCATTAAAATCTATAACTGTCGGTAAAATTTAATAATTAATCAAGCTTTTAGAATAAACCATAAAATAGTAATTCAGAAAATGGTAACCAATTTAAATACATGATCTTATCATTTTCCATATTATTTTCCTCCCATTGATAAATTAATTCAGCATTAACAAGAACACATAAAACCAAACACGTTTATACTTGATATACTTTTAAATTTAAGTAAATAGTTTGATATGTTGTATGTAGTACTATTTCCTACAGAACTCTTTGTAAATAATGTTGGTCAACTAGTCCAAATAGAACGATTTCAGTTTGATACAAAAGGAAAAGTGTGCATTCGAGTGGAACCAAACAATGCAATACAATGTTTTCGGCACTTTAAAAGTAAGTACTTAAGTTTGAAACTCTTAAGTAACATTAAATATCTAAGAACCGTCAATATAAGTTTTAAAATACACCATAACTAAATGTACCCTACCTTACTCATACGATAATTTTTAACACTTGACTAATTCAGCATTTATAAGAAATCATTAATTATTAAAAATACCAGAAACTCATACTAGTTTTTTTTTATTCTTGTATGAGTTCAATAAGTAAAGATTAATTCAAAAAGTCTTAAACTAGTTTGTATTTTTTGTATTCTCGTACTCTAAATCACTCAATTGTAAATAACGAATTCTCTGATGCAAATTATTATTCAATCATTTAGATCAAGTTTTTCCGCGAAAATAGGTAGCATTTGCATAAATTAACAAAAATTAGAAACACATCCAAGACCATTCTGTCTGTCTGTAGTAGGTACACATATGTTTGTCTTTACCTCATAAGTTCCTGTCTCGGCTTTGAAAAAGTGATCCCAGTACAACTTGAGAGTGTCCACCTCCTCTGCCATTGGTGCCCTCTAGTGCTGACCTATCGCAACAAATGATAAGCAATTGACACAATAGATAACAATAAAACGGTAGAATTGTACGCGACTGCACTCGGCGAGTGCTGCAGTGTTACTATCTGTTGACAACTACAATGAAAAGCTATTGCTATGTATACTTTTGTATGGAAATGTAGCGGTAATAAGGTAGTGTTTGTTGAGTGGGCGTAATACAATCTAACGAGTAGTTTCTTTTTAAATGGATAGGATAGTACAATTTATTAGGGAACTTATAAACTCATGGTGATGATTTACTTGTAGGTCTTATAGTTAATCTATTTGTTAAATATGATTAATAAGTATTAGTTTTAGTAGGTACACCAGCGTTGCTGTTTTCCTTTAGATGTTGTCTAAAGTAGGTAGCCAGTAAGAGATCACTCCAAGTGATAAGGCCACCCTCTGTCCCAATTTTATGTTCTTAATTTCCTTATATTTGTGTTCTTATGTAATTGGTGTACAATAAAGTATTTTGATATAATGATGTTAAAAGTATTTTTTGATGGTTGAATACATTCCTATCATTAATTTGGGTAACCAATTTATGCAGTCCAAAACACAGGATCATTTAGGTACCGAGCTCAGAGCTCAGTACTATTCTGATGTACTGACATTAACTGTAAATAACTAGTGCTCATAATAATTCTACCATGGTACACATACATTGTAAATAAATAAATAAGTAAGTATTTACAGACAGGGTACATACTTTTATAATATAACGGGTATAATGTTCTATTCCTGTGTATATTCTATTCTAGGTATCAATAAAATTCATACACTAGAAGTATAATAAATGATACTTTGTAATTGTGTTTATGCATGCATACGTGCATAGCTGGCCATTAACTCGTTAATCCGTTAATTAACGAAGTTAACATTTTGATTAACGGATTAACTTTTAAGTTAACTTTTAAAAATGTTAACGGACACGTTAACTTCCGTTAATCCTTCGTTAGTTATGCAGAAGTCCGTTAATCGTTAATCCAATGCCTAATAATAGCAATAGTTACCGCACGGCACCGACAAATGCCGGGTGGCGCTTACCGCGCGTGAAACAAAAACAAATCTAGATATATTTTGTCAGCGCGTGCGAGTGAGAAAGAAAACTGCGAAGAGATTTGTTTCGTTTGATAATTTCATTACCCGGTGCTTAGAGTGACGAGTGTTTTGTTTGTTTGTTGTTATTATAATATGAATTAAGTACAGTCAGCGTTCATTTGCGTGTTGATAATTGATAAAGAAGAGTGCAGTGTAATGTTTATGTTTAATTAATATAAAACCCTATCATGGATGTTGGATGGAAGACATGGAATCGGATCGGATTCCAGCGGTCCTGATAAGAATCGTATGACAGCATTAGAGTGGATGCAGTAAAAAAGTGCTTGGAAAACAAGGTAGAAGATGCCTTACGAAAAGAAGCAGCGGAAAATTCGAAGGACCGAGATAGTTTAAGTGGCGGAGGGAGCAATGCGAGTAACAACGATGATGACGAGGAAGACTTTTTCAATTCTGTTACTCAGTCTATAGAAAAACCAAAGAGCTACAACTCTTTATAGAGTAAAGCGCAGTCTCCTTAAAATGTGGCTGGACATGAAATCAAAAGACTCGTTCAAAATTGCTGCATTCCTCGGGGAACAGATATTCATAAATCTGTTCATTAAATACAATACTGCTATAGCCTCAAGTGCTGCAGGTCAACGTCTTTTTTCTACGGGTAAAGAAATTTTAACACCAAAACAAGCCTGGATTTCAGACGAGAACTTCAACATGTTAATGTTCATGAAGGGGAATATGCACCTCATGCCTGAAAGTTCAATTACACATTTGAATTATACAAGTCTTTGTTTTGTTCCTAACCTGTTAACTTCCGGAACCTTTTTAGGAGGTTTTATAGGTTCGATCTAACGCAACGATATAAAGATGCAATTTTACACATTAACGGATTAACGATTAACGTTAACTTGCGTTAATTCTTCCGAAATGTAACGCTTTAACGTTTAACGGAGCTAACTTTTGATGTAGCGGATTAACGATTAACGAAGTTAACTATTTGATTAACGGTGCCCAGCTATGCATATGTGTCATAGGTATATTCTTTCTTCAAGCTCAAACTTGGTTTTTATTGACATGGAATATGTATATATTGACAAAAGAGAGGCCTATACCCAGCAGTGGAAAAAACCCGGTTGTATGATGCTTATATACATAACACAGGCTGCACAGCACTAGTCTTTGATGTAGCATGCCTGCTAAAAAGAAAAATATTTACTCTGCATTTAATTTTTTATATTATTTTGATGATTTATTTATTATTATTATGTTATTACAAAAAAATATATATGACTTATCAAACATTAATCAATGAAAGACAAAATATTGTATTCACTAGGATTATGCATGAAAAGGGAACCAACAGACCATAAAATTTATTACAATTCATAAATGTACACTTTTGCTTTTTAACACATTTTTATGTACCTACTTACTTATGGCTTAAGATAGCTTGCAAAGTGTGAATTTATTCTGAAGTAGGTTAAAAAATGTGTGTTGTCTCCAAATTAATACATAATGAGACAGTAACTGAGTGTTATCACTCAGTCAGTAAATATTCACTGGGTGGCTAAAATATAACAGATAAATCTGTAGCTGTGTAATAATGTTATCTGACTTGTTCATGTCATGATATACAGAGTAGAATTAACTGGAGATACATACTTATACAAACACTCTTATTATGATGTATATGAACCTACTTATTGTACATTCAGTCTTCATTCATTTAACTTGCACAAACATTTATTGACTCAGATTGAGAAGATGGAAACATAATTATATAAACTAAAGAAAGAACAATTCAACTCTTTTCAAAATCAAACTTATTAAATACCAACTACAACTTTTTTACAACTTTTTTAGGTTAGGGATTATTTTAAAAAATGCTCAGTACCTACCCTTTTTATGGGTTTTATTTAGTAAATGAATATAAATCTACTTATAACCTTATTTTGGCCTCCTAGACATAGTTCAACTTTACCATATCTACAGATAAACTAAGCTGCTTAATATATTTATGTAAATTAGATATGTACAGATACTTTGTCGGGAATCCCGTAATAATAATAACCAACATTGATAAAACTTTTAGCATACTCACATCAAAGGGTGATATATCCAGAAACAACGCTTGAGCCTCTTATTACAATATTTACTGAAGAAAGTAAAGCCATTCGATGAATTGTAATGACAGACAATTCATAAAAAATGCGGGTTGATTTAATTTTCTTTCGATTCGGTATTAAAAAATTTAAAAATTAATACGCACACTTTACTTGGCTTGGACTTCTTTTTTTTTTACAAAGTAAATGAAGCAACTTATGTTATGACCTCGGAGGAAATATTATGACAGTTGACGCGGAAATAAATTTGACAATCAGCTGTTTTATGAAGATAATTGGTCTTGGAATGTCAAACGAACCTTGCGGTCAGTGTTGTTGTCAATTACATCTTACTATCAATGTCATATTGTAATGCAAAAATTGACGTACAAAGAATAATACCAGCTCGGAATACCAGTCTTATGACTAATAACCTATGCAAATTAACAAAAAATGATGATTATAACTGACACATTTTATTAGTCTCTTACAAAAAGAAGGATGTTAAATTGTTGACTTTTTTGTGTTTTATTTGTTTTGCAATCCTTGTCATTGTAGCTCCAAAATGCATACAATGATTTATATTTTGTTTTTATTGCTTGTTTCAGCACTTAAATTCATTGAAAGCGTCATCAACATCAGTTTACCCATGCGAAAACCCTAGCTTCTAAAACTGTTACAGAAGCGTATTGAGTGGTAACTGGTACCTGTTCGATTTAGTTGTCCATTCCCTGACGAATACACTGTTGTGATAACGAACATTAAAAAATAAACTTTTGTTTTACTGTAAGTTTGCCGAGAAACATAAATATTTTAAGAACTTACTCCTACACCTATTACAGTTTTTAATTTCACTTACCTTCGCTGAGTTAACATCAAGTTAATTTTTCTTTATTTTCTGGCAATGTTTTGAAAGCATAGTATTCTTGGGCACACAACTTCATGCATATTGCATGATACGATACATACAAGCGAAGTCTGTCACGGTAGCTTTTATTTACGTTTTTACTTACATACTCGGAAGTAATTTTTGAAATCCTTGAAATTAAACGACTGTATCGGGAGAATGTGGGATAACATAATAGAATACTTGAAAGACCCCCTTCTGGTGGTAAAGGTGCAAAACTTTTTTGGCGTTAGTTACAAAAATAACCAAATAGAAAATGAATCATCGGAGGTGATTTATTCAGATAGCATCGACCGTGAGAATGAAGACGATGATGTAAAGCATCATAAACGAATACCGAGCAACATATCCAGCAGTTCCGGCTCTTCTTATGACACGGACACTTCCGGAGACAGTGGTGGCAAAGAAGTAAAATGTCATATAAATAACAAGTTTTGGTACTATCTCTTCGTGTTGGGAACTGAGTTAGGGGATGAGCTGTTTTACGCCACATTTATACCATTTTGGTTCTGGAATATTGATGGAGCAGTTGGCCGGAGAGTAGTCCTGGTTTGGACTGTATGTATGTACATAGGTGAGGCACTCTCTCTTGAGATGTATTTCCTCATGACTGAGGGTCGTGACTCCTGCGCTGAATTAAATCGTTAGGAGTATCTTGGGCAGATACATTGTGGCGAGTGCCTAGGTCCTTCCACAAAATAAACATGTCCTCGAATATTATGGTCCTCAAACATGTTGATTTTCACTATGTTTTCCTTCACTGTTATGTGATTGCAAATCCACACATAACTTGAAAATACAAGTCATTGGTGTAGGGCCAGATTCAACCAGGGTGCATCAGGATGAAAAGCTGACGCTAAAACCTCTGCCACACTCGCTTTTTAATGCCACTCAATGTGTTGTAAATTAGCACAAAAGTGTTTAAAAGTAAAAATAAATACTCCTGATACTTTACACAGTGTTTCTAATGTAAATGTAGCTTAAAATTAGTAGTCTGTAATATCCAGGCTCATGGATACATATAACATTCATATAATCCTGTTAGGCTAGCTAATGTGTATAGATAACATTTGAACTATTTATGTAGTTATACCATTATCACTGTTTTGTTGAAAATCTTCACTTAATTATCATTGAATTAATTAACTGTTTAACCTTCTATTTTTGTTGTCAATTTTGTTCAAATATATGTAAGAAGTAAACACTTAGTATATATATATATTAATATACTTATGTATTTACTTCTTACTGCCCAATACACAAACCAATTAACTAACACTGATGTAACAAACTATATTTAAATCATAAAACCTGTAAATAAGCATAGTTATGATTTATTAGCATATTTATTTCTTGTAGCAATCTAGACAAAAAGTTTCAAGGCTTTATTTTTGTATCTTGCCTATATTATCTATTCAGTTTATTATTTCTCAATACTATTTTCTTATTTCCAGGCCAAGGTTTCAAAGATATAATACGCTGGCCTCGCCCCGGCTACCCGGTTCAGAAGCTGCAGCATAAATGGGCTATAGAATATGGCATGCCATCAACTCACGCCATGGTGGGGGTGTCTATACCGTTTTCGGTGCTGTTCTACACAATGGATAGATATCAGTATCCCATACACTGGGGCATATTGATAGCAGTGTTATGGTGTACACTGATTTGTACAAGTAGAGTTTATCTTGGAATGCATAGTGTGCTGGTAAGTTAGTACTATACATTAATAACCTATGTACATATCATGCATAAACTTTTTAAGAGAAAATATTTAAAGCTTATTTAAACTAAGATATTTTCAGACAAAAAGTGAAAAGTCAAAAAAAAATTTTTACGTTCACGCTTTTCTATTGATTTTCTAAGTGCCCCTCTTTTGATTGTTGTAGTTAGAAGTATCTTTAGATTTTCTTCCTTGGTTTTATGTATTATTACTGTAAATAAATGAAAAATTATCAAATGTTAATGAGATACTAATTACTTGCCTATAAATGTTCCAGGACATAACAGCAGGCCTGCTCCTTGCGTCAGCACTGCTGTGTGTGCTGATCCCTGCTGTGGACCGCCTGGACGGCCTCCTGCTGACTGAGCTGTACTCTCCAGTGCTGGTGTTGGTAGTCTCTGTGCTGGCCATAGTCTTCTACCCTAATGCTGATAAATGGACACCTACGAGGTTAGACAGAGCACACAAATCTTCAGTTTTTTTATTGAAAGACAGTTTGATCTGACCAGCTATAATCTGAACTAAGGGACTCTTTGGTTTTATCAAAAGTGGATTAGTTCAGATCAATACATAAACCAATTTTAGTTTACATTTTGTTCCAGAGTATATTTGTATCAAAACCAATTGTTTTACAGATCTGCTCATATTTTATTAAATGATATCTATATTGCATGCCTGTCATTCTGTAATTATGCATGCATAGTATGGTCAAAGTGGAAGAAAAATTGAGAAAGATTATTTATTTAGGCTTTCTTGTCAACACATTTACACATCTCATTTTTCAGAAACTATGTATATTAAGTATATAGAACTATGAATGATATAGATATGATTTGTTTTAATCAAGTCACCTCATCAAAATAGTTTTTGAAGTTTAGTCAAATATAGGTGCTGATACTTTTACAATGACTATAACATAACTATTGTTTTAATTGATAGCAATCATCGGAATGTATATGCATGTGTTGCAGGGGCGACACCACCATGATAGTGTCGGTGTGCGCGGGCATCCTGGCGGGCTCGTGGACCAACTACCAGCTCGGCAACCTGCGCGCCTCCCCCCTGGCGCCGCCCTACCCCATCATCTGGCCCTCCGTGGAGATGCTGGGCTGCACCCTGCTCCGCACGACCCTCGGCTTCTGCGGCGTCCTCGCGACGCGCGCGCTCGGCAAGTCACTCTCCTACGCGGTCATCTCCGCACTCCTGGGCAAAGACAAAAACGAACTCAGAAACTCGGAAAACAGCCTCGACAATAAAAATAAAATTATAGTAGAACTCTGCTACAAATACTTCACATACGGCATGATTGGGTTCAACACGACCTACGTGTTCCCGAACGTATTTCAATTGCTCAGAATCAATAGACCCACGTATTATACAGAGATTTAACGTCTAGTCTTCGAACTCGAGTATAAGTTGCTGGAGTTATTAAAGGTGGACTGAGAAAACAGCCTCGAAAACAAAAAAAAAATTGTTAGTAAAATAAACATCACAGTATATAAAATTGATATTAGTCATAATGTTAGTGTAAAACACTGAAACCGGCTGGTAAAACCTACGATTTGAAATAATAGTTGTACTGGTAAATCCAAGACCTTGTGGTTTTGTTCCAACCAAACCGCCGTATTTTTTTCCTGTTTTTTTTATGCAGTTCTAAATTACTGTTAAAAGACATGGTTTGTTTTCAGTAACCCTATTCTTTATAGCTATATACCTACGCTTACTAAAAATGTCACAAATAATTGTTATCTAATGTTAATGAGCAATCGGAAATTAGCGGTAAATTTCTGTCGAAACTGTCGAATAATATAATAATTATGAAATCACGTACCACCAGTACCAGTCTTACGGCACGAACTTTCGAGCACTTACAAATAAATCAGATTTAATTAATAACATTTTATTTATTCACATGTAAATTTGTTACAGGAGATATGTAGTGTATACTTTACGTACACTACATTCATATGTAATCATAACTTTACTTTGATTGCATCACATGTTGTAATTTAATAATAATTAAATATAGGTATCATCATTATAAGTAATGAACGAGTGAATTTGGCTGCGGTTGTGGGGTTAATAGTCACACTTACTATTCATCACATAAAATAGTAGGCAGTAATAGTAAGTACGTAATACAGTACATCATACCGTTATATAAAGCAAAAGTTAGTTTGCTTCTTTGTTTGTTCCTCTTTCACGGCACAACGGAGCGACGGGTCCTCATGTTCGCCCACTAATAATTTTATAGTAAAGAACTGAGAAAATTAGCTCCAAACTATAATAACAACTACAGGTGTTATTACAAATTATTTCGATCATTCTTTATTACAGGTATTGTGATAACATAATACCTTTGTGGAGATTTGTTTAATCACATTTCCTACCTACAACAAACTATATCTAATTTAATAATTGCCGCAAAGAAACCAATTGGTAGATAGGTACATATTTTGATGATTTTCCCTATATGACTAGAGTTTGAAAATTCCTGCTGGGAATAAACTGGGCAAATTATTTATGCCTATTTAGTTATTGTGAAAAAGGGTAAGTACTGTTTTGGGTAATACCGCTTTGATGAACTACGGGCTATCCGGTATACCGTTATATGAATAGTACGGTTCGCTGATGTGATTAGAGATTATGGAATTCTAAAAAAAATCTATAGGTATAGTTATATAAAACTCAAACGTGACTGACTGACTGACTGACTGATAGAGATAGTGATCTATCAACGCACAGCCCAAACCACTGGATGGATCGGGCTGAAATTTGGCATGCAGGGAGATGCTATGACGTAGACATCCGGAATTTTGGAATTGCTACTTTTAATGGGGTGAAATAGGGGATACAAGTTTTATATCTTAATGCGAGCAAAGCTGCGAGCCCCCACTAGTTTTATTTGTAAAACTTAAGTTTTTGTGGCTCATAGTTCTCAAATACCGTTTTTCTGGAGAATAAAACATACTAAATTATATATTTGTTAGTTGGTATTTGACCCTCTCTTTATACAATTTATTTGATTTCATGTCTTATTATTTCTATTTGTAGAAGTCCTAGTACTGACGCTTTAATCTGAAAAATAAAATAAGCCTTTCTGGTTTACTATACCTACTGCGTTATCTTTTACTTAACGAAAAAAAACTATTCTTTTAGCACTGTTATTGTAGCTCTTGCTATTCAGCTTGTCTTCCGACAAAGGCTCCTCCAAGCCTTCCATTTCTAATATAAACTGGAATATAAAGTATTTGTTAATCCAGGATTTAATCTTTACCCATGTATCAAAATTTCATCCGATTTGGTTCCATACTTAGACCGTGAAAGAGGAATAAACATAGAATCACACATTGTCAAACTATTTTCTATAAAGGCTCTCATAAAACAGTTTATCTACACTAATGTTGTAACATTCTACTTATGTTTCCAATACTTGACTTATAATTACTACTGTATAGCACAGACAACAAAACACTCAATTTAAGCAATTTCACATGATGGTATAATATCCACATCGATATCGTAATAGCTCATTATAACATCGGTAAAGCGCGACCAACCTGATTGCAGGGCTAATCATGGTCGCGCTTTAGAGATAGTTAGATTTTAATGGCGGCAAAATTACTGTGACAATACACGTACGCGTGAATTTAATTTTTCGCAATGTGTTTTGTTTATTAAATACAAATTAAAAGTTAAAAACCGGCCAAGTGCGAGTCGGACTCGCGCACCGAGGGTTCCGTACAAACCTGCAAGGTTTACAAAGTTCGTTCATTACGACAATCGAGTCATAACGATGGAATTTTTATTGCAAAATGAAAAAAAAAAAAAAAATGTGATGTAACTAAAAATTTATGGTTTTCGTAATTTTTCCTTTATCTATGCTATAAGACGTTGCTTCGTACCAAATTTCAAGATTCTGAGTTCACGGGAAGCACCCTATAGGTTTTGATTCCCTTGCAAGTGTCGAAAATTTGCGGCATAAATGGCTGTATCTTTTGATTGCGTTGGCTTAGAAGTTTGATTTTTTCACAGCTTCAAGGGACAGTAAACCTGAGTAATTGATATAAATTTCAGCTTCATACCTCTACGCGTTCCTGAGAAAAAGGGTCTTGACAGACGGACGGACGGACGGACAGACGGACAACAAAGTGATCCTATAAGGGTTCCGTTTTTTCCTTTTGAGGTACGGAACCCTAAAAATGGATAGCGACGATGATATTTGTACGCCTCCGGATATTCTAGAATTGGCAACAAAAGTAACTCACAATCTTTTACCAGAAAAATCTAGAAAATTATATGAAAAATTAACTATTGTCAGCTTTTACTCTTGTTGTTTGATCAATTGCATTAGTGAAGATAAAGTAGTGCATGCAACTGCATATAACACGTGTATTAAAACACTCGTTACTATTATGAACTCGCTGCGCTCGTTTCATAAACACTCAAACTTCTATTATAATCTGAATCAAATTCGTCACATAAATACTTATGTAAAAACGAGCTATTGTATAAAGTCTTTGGAAAGAAACCTTCACGCGACCCTTTCCTGTTATCAATGTAAACTTTCTGTAAATTGGAATTCCCAAGATTTTTTATCTGTTTATTGTGGAGGTATAACTAGGTATGTATAACTAGTTGAGTAGGCAAGTCTGGAGATAACCGTGCTAGCGGATAAAATTGAAACTAAAAAGTTTGCATTGAGATTTTAAATTGAATCTGAGCGGCACTCGGAGGAAGGACAAGCCTGGAGTCATAGTAATAAATTGAACGTGTTCTGTATGTCTGCACTCTTTCGACTTATGTGCGCACCAACGCGGAAGAAAGAGATAACTAGTTACTATATAGATCACCTTCAAATGACAGTGTAGCCGTTTTTTAATACCTCAATTTAGTGATGTGCCTACGACGTACGAAATAAAAAACCGAAACCGAACCGAAACATACATTCTGTTCTGTCACGTTAACGATTATTCTAGTAGTTTCGCTAACTAAACCATATTAAAGTGACGTAATTGTAACATGTTTTCAAAATCGATCTTTTAGGCATAGTTAGAACTAGGTGAGAAAACCTGGAAAAGGATTGTGTAGTTCGAAATAAATAAAATAACTCAGATAACTTTTGTAGGTTTTTATTTACGAATAAATATATTTATGACGGACATAAACATGCTGGATTGACTGGTTTCGAAATATAAGTTCTATTTTGAGACCCGATTTTAACCGAATTCAGAACAATTGTGCACAACACTATAAACCAAACTTTTGCGTATTTTTAACATATAATGGCAAAATTTAATTGTTTTCCTCCAAAATGAGGTTCTAAAAGAGTAGAAATTTGTTATATTTTAATATTTTGATTCAGTTTTGTATTGTTTTGTGGAAAATGATAAAAAAACTCTAACCTGTGAAATGACAAGCTCTGGATTTCGTCACTTTTCTTCGAAGCATGGCTCTTACAGCCATAGGCAACGCACGCCATTTGTTCTTCAGTAGAAAACACTTCTCAAACAAACTCATTTAACCAAATATTCCAAAGATTCACGGTTTATTCGGCAAAAATCCAAATCCACAGCTAGTATCCAAATTGGTTACTCGAGCTAGAAAAACCGGCTTCACTAACGTAAAGGGTCGAACAGATTGTATATAGTTGTCTCTTTTTAGCACACTAAAAACATTCATTAAAAATATAGGTTCCGATAGTGCGCCACACTTCAACTTATTACTATGTCTCCAGGCTTGTCCTTCCTCCGAGGAGCGGCAGAAGTGCTGCTGCCAGGGTACGTACGTGTACTCCACGCAATCTACATTTTTATTACATAATGCTATAAAGACACTTGGTTTAAACATAGCTTTTGAAAATAAATTTACAAAAACTCAAGTTCTTATTCCACTAATTGGGGTTTTTCGATCTAATTAATTTAGTCATAACAAAAATTAAGGCACCTTCAAATAAATTAAAAAAGTCACCATTTTCTTAGAAAATCTTCACTGGTTTTAACCGACTTTAAAAAAAGGAGGTCATCAAATCAGCTGATAATTTTTGTTCCTTTTTTTAATTTATGTTGGTTGCATACAGATGCCTACCACGTTCAAGTGCCTTATTGGTTGTTATTATATTTGTAGATATTGTCTAGTGATGGAAGACTTGTGGTTTCTTTGAATTGAGACAAAACAAGTAGTTTTACGAGTAAAAAGTGAATTCCTGAGGTCTTTTATAAATAAACATACTATAGTTACGTGCATAAAAGTAACTTAGGTCGTAGATTTAGAGCAATTGTAAATATCTTAGATTATTACCCTTAAATTGTATATCACGGTACTTGCAATATTGTTATTTTTTTACTATTTTAGCAATTATTTTAATCACATCCCTATTTAAAATTACTAATGACTACTTGATTCTTTACTAAGAGATAAAATTGTTAGAAAAATATCTTCCTAGTAAAGACTTAAGTAACCATTAATGTTGAATAAACGCCTCTGTAGGCCCAGAATAAATATAATATTACCTTTCAAGTATACTTTTTTTATATACTTAATGAATATTTTCACATTCCAATTGTTGTTTTATAAAAAAACTAATCATATAACTTACTATATTGTCTGCGCAATAAATGTAAGCTACTTGTTCGTGTAATTATTTTTGTTATTATGAAGATTGTATTATTTTTATGTGGTAGTTAGGTACACTATATAAGTCTGTTATTATGTAGCCTTGTTTTACTGCCATGAATATTAAATTATTTGCACGAAATATTTCGACTTTTCATTCATCTTTCCAACTTATTCTTTGTATTGACGACATGTTTGTCATTGATCCTGAGTAGGCACTTAATCAAAATTTACATAATAGTAGGTGACCTTTCTCAACAGTGGGCGATAACGGGCTGATGATGATGATGAGGCGTATGTAATTATATCCTACGGCATTACACCTGCCTATATTGTGAATACTTATTAGCTTATTTAGCCACGAACGCAGCTTTAAACATTGTACGGGCGCTACTTATGTACCTAATCTTGTCTAGAAATGATGATGAAGCGTATCTTACTAATTATGGCTGTGGCTTTTGGTGCATTCTTAGAGAGGACTCTATATAATAGTATGAAACTACACAACACATCCCAGGGCTTGCATCTCAGCGTGTGCCTGCTTCGATAGCACAGAACAAGAAATACTTCATTATTTACCTATTATTTATACTTAGCATTTTGTATAAATTTGGGCAAGTATGTAATTACGCACCACATTATTTCAGTTTATTTTATTAAAAATGAATAACTGGGAATATAACTTATTAGATATACGACCTATTTACCTAAAAAAAAGGATTCGGATTTGTCAAGGAAAATACAAAAATAATATTATATACATATATTTGTGTCAATACCACATATCAATGTAACACATACTTAATTATATTTTGCTTCCAACTAGCTCCTTATACATAGGTGTAACAATTTTATTTATATAATAGAGAATACGTAGAAAATATATCAACTAGGTATAGAACAATAAATAATTTCACCCATATTTTTCAACATATAACATACACAATAAGAGAAACAGACGAAATACATAGACTTAAAATTAATATGTATACATAAACTACCCTTGTCATAATATTACAATATATAATAGCATTTGATGCAATCCAAGGCAGTAGAATACAATATTTATGTTTTTATAAGATTTCCATACTAAATATGCAAGTCAAAGGTTGCACCTATAGGTACTGTTAAAGATGTACAACATAACCTTATCTACCATCTGACTTATAGATCTGAATCAACGGTTTTTTTATCTGTTTCATGTGACGAAGAGAACACTAATTAACTGATTGTACGTCGATTTAGGTCTATAGTTAGGGCAGTAACGAGTATAAAGTGAGATGCTGCATTTGAAAAATACTCAGCATCTATATATATATATGTATATATATTTTGTGTTTGGCACAAAGTTGAATACAGATCTCGAGTAAAGAAATGTATAACATCATGTATAGATCATACTTTTTGCATTTTTTTTACCAATGTTTAATTTTATAAGTACCTACACTTGTGGTTACCCCCGTGATTTAATTTTATTTGAGGCCTGTGAAATTTTTTGTGTAGCTTTATCACGGGTTTCCCTCAGAATCAGTCTTTACTGCTGCTTTCCTTCGAAAGTGTGAGCAAGACTTTTTTTGCTTCATTCGGCTCATTAGAATCGATTACAACTCATAAATCGATTAAGTATTCGCGCAGCACTTTTAGCTACATATTAAGTGGGAACTTTTTCGTTCCAATTATATACGCAGTTTAAGGTTATCTTGCGCGAACTCTTTATCTTTAACAACTAGGCATATGAACCTACTATTCATTGCATACAGTTTACACTGAGTGACGCAAGACCAATTATCGAATTCGCTTAGTTCTCTTTGAGCCGAAAATTTGAAGACCGTTTAGCAGCTTAATTGATACATTCAAATATGTTGAACGCATCAATTTCTTTTATCTCATAAAAGCACTAATATAAACTTAAACTGATGTAACTTAGCTTACTAAAAATGCTTGAAATCAACACAGTATTATAATATTAACATTTTACAAATAAAGACGACTCATTAAATCTTTTGTCCAGAATAATATTATAGTTACTGTGTAAATAATCATACTATGCATAGATAACAAAAACATGTCTTTAAATCATGTAGATAAGTACATCGGGTTTAAAGTGTACTATTAAATAATGGCAGAGCTCTTAATTATTACCAAAAACATTTTAAAACAGAAATCTTGATTATGTTCTCAAACAAATTATATATTATAAGATACCGCTATGCTACATTTTAGGTAAAGTGAAAGTGTTGGCTGCTTACATACTTTACAGTCCTGCCAGTATAACTTAGTATCGGCTAAACTTGTTTTAACATGAAAATATTAATAATATGTATGAGATGGTTTAACTCTCTGAATAAAAAAATGCTTCATAATAGAACATAAGATTAGTAAACCACTGTCTTAAATCAACTAATATGAGATTTATTATTTATTACTATTTTTTTCCTGTCGGCCATGTTCCCAACTTATGAGGCCGTCCAACCTACTTGATTTGACAGAACAATGATTAACTAATCATTTGTTTGATCACAGAACATTATTTTACAAGGGTGTCACGCGCTAGGGTACAAATTTGTACTCGCAGTGGAACAATTTCTACATTAAGTGTTGTGAATGTTGTGATGTATGCCCCCGGCCGCAACGCGGCCTGCGGCGGCGTTCGGCCGGGGGCTCCGTGAGCGGCGCCGGCCGTGTGACGAGGGAGCCCTGCGCCAGCGCCGGCCGGGCTGGGGAGCCCTAGGGCGCCGCCTGGGGCTGGCGAGCGCCTCACACCACCAGTCGCGGGTTGAGACTGCTCTGGAGCTTCTCGAAAAGGGACTCGTTGTCATTGTCGCTGTCGTACTCCTGGAAACAAAACAAACAGATATCAATATTTGTGTTTTCACTTGGATTTTGTATGAGTAATACTGCCTTGACCATGATTGTACCGGAGTGAACTGGCGATCAGTTTATATGTATTAGCTGCCAGTGCCCAGGTAGGAGGTAGGGTACAAGAAAACATGCTGTGACTGACTGACAGCCCAACTAACATGCCATGGGCAAATATTTTCTCATTGCAGAACTACGACGCAAAACGTCGGCAAACAGGAAAATCCAATCGATTTAAATGGTATGCAAACTGTTTTTTTATTCTTATCTTACTTATACGTAATTATCAAGTTCTACCACGCGTGCTAAGAACTACTGGAAACAAAGTACCAGGTCAATAGAATAGATAAAAGACAATCACAACAGTTGAGGACCTCCTTTTTCTATGTCGGTGAGTATATAGCTGCATGCTTGAGCTGTAAAGTAAGCTCTGTCACTGCTTCTCAGTATATTATATTATATTATGGCGAACGACTAATGCGATCATCTGAATTCTGATATGCGTTATCTGTTCTAATCAAATGTACAAATATATACAGGTACTATGCGTGCCAAATAAGAATAGGACTGTCAAGACGCCATTTTGTTCAGCAATACGCGCTAACTTAATACCCAAAGTGTATGGTGTGCAAAAAAATAATTACATAAATTTTATTCCATTTGAATCTTTAATAAACGTTTTTTGGTAAATCTTATACATTTTACGCTGAATCTGATGTAGATTTGGCGTAAAATGTATTAGATTTTTTTTCAATTCTTTTTTACACTAATATTATAAAGAGGAAAGATTTGATTATTTGTTTGTTTGAATTGAAAAGGCTGCGAAACTACTGGACCGATTTGAAAAATTCTTATATCATTGTAATCCTACATTCACCCTGACCAACATGGGGTACTTTTTATCCCGGATCAAACTTTTAATCCTGGATTAACCCGGGTGAAACCGTGGAGCGCTACTAGTTAATTATAAATAAGTAGGATTTCAAAGAAAAAGCTTATATATATATATAATATTATTCGTAGCCTTAACTATGCATTATATGTTCATACCTGTAGAATTAATTTATCCAAAATTATTCAATAATAAAATTCAAGGATAGTATTTTTAAATGAATATAATGATAACACTGATTTAAATGAACATAATTATTAATTTTAACTTATTAACCTGTACCTATCTATGAACAATAAATTATTGCACAATATGAATACTAAATTATTATGCACTTTTTTTGCTGGCAGTACAATTTTGACAGTTACCGTGTGAAGTTGGCAGCAAAAGCGATCCTATTCTTATTTGGCACGCATAGTACCTACCTATCTTAAAGTTTGCTACCTGAGTAAATTTTTAAATAATCTGACAAAGATGATAATAAATTGCGCCTAGGAAGTCCACAAGCAGAAGAGAAGAACTCGGTACTAATACAGTACAAATGGAAACGCTATATTGTGCGATAGTTATGGAATGATTCTGGCCACCAATATACAATCTATCGGTAAGGTAACGGTAAGGTTCTAATACTTAAGGGACTGAATGCAGTGTAGGGTTATATCATCTGGTGGAAGAGGTGGCAACAGCTCCATGCTACCAAGTGGCAGGAGATGGCGCAGAACAGAGTGGCGTCGTGTCGGAGGCCAGAGTAACATTAGCAAGTAGTAAACAAGTACTCACATCATCATCAGAGTCGGACTCGGAGTCACTGGCGGCGTCGTAGGGCGCGAGCGCGGCGCGCAGCTCGGCGTGGCGGCGCGCGAGGCGGCGCGGCGTGCGGCCCGCGAAGTCACGCGCGCGGGGCAGCGCGCGCGGGCTGCGCGTGCAGAGAAGGCGCACCGCCTCCACGTGCGCGCGCGCACACGCGATGTGCAGCGCCGTCCATCCTGCCAGGTTCTCCTGGAAACAAACATTACATTGTTAGAACAACTTTTTAGAGACCAAATAGAGTGTAGGGCACTAACCGTCTCCGTGTTAACTGCGAAATCGAAACTATGTAATCAAATACGATGTAAGCATGCGTTTGCGTGTCTCGGCATTTAACACAATAGTGAATAGGTTTCTCGTGAACCAGCATGCCCTATCTTAATACATTAGGCTTATAAACCACGTAATTAGGTACTTTTGGGTCATTAAAATAATTACATTTTGTGGTAGTGACACATACCAATCGGTTAAATTTTGAATGGCAAACAATCTGATGCAATCATATGTATTTACTCCACAGTAACTCCTACCGTTACTATATCTAGGCAGTAGGCACTACTATTAAATAAATTTCTTATCTCGACCTTTTAACATTCTCTAGAACCACAAGTTAAAAGAGAGTTTCCCGCTATTTTTCCTCAATCATTTGCATCATCCTACGCCGCTTAATAACAATGTGTGTATGTATGTAGTGAGTCAAAACACTAGATGGAAGCGAGGCGGCCGCGGTGTGCAGAAAAACCCGCGACGCAAGAGATAACCGCTATCAATGGATTAGTGGCCCTGTGGAAAACCCCTCGTTTCTGCACTTAACTTGCAGGGGCTTGCGCGAGTTTTCCTCAACCAAAACATATTGTTTCACCTTTGTTTTATACCATGCAGAAAGCTTATATTCAATGAATAAAGTTAACGAGATAATAGAGATTACTAAGAAAGTTCATTACATATATTTTATACTTCTAATCAGTTTGAACTTTACAGTTTTAAGTTTGAGTGATTCGAGCACTTGACTGTCTCGTAATGACACTACACTATGTTCGTGGTAAAATACATTTAAGAGAATTTGTGTATAGCGTACAATGCGACTAATAATTAGAATAGTAACAAAGAACGAAGTGCCGCTGAACGAACGAACTGCTATATGTAACTATGTAAAGCTTGTAAGTATTTGTGTATAGCAAACAATGCGACTAATAATTAGAATAGTAACAAAGAACGAAGTGCCGCTGAACGAACGAACTGCTATATGTAACTATGTAAAGCTTGTAAGTATTTGTGTATAGCAAACAATGCGACTAATAATTAGAATAGTAACAAAGAACGAAGTGCCGCTGAACGAACGAACTGCTATATGTAACTATGTAAAGCTTGTAAGTATTTGTGTATAGCAAACAATGCAACTAATAATTAGAATAGTAACAAAGAACGAAGTGCCGCTGAACGAACGAACTGCTATATGTAACTATGTAAAGCTTGTAAGTATTTGTGTATAGCAAACAATGCGACTAATAATTAGAATAGTAACAAAGAACGAAGTGCCGCTGAACGAACGAACTGCTATATGTAACTATGTAAAGCTTGTAAGTATTTGTGTATAGCAAACAATGCGACTAATAATTAGAATAGTAACAAAGAACGAAGTGCCGCTGAACGAACGAACTGCTATATGTAACTATGTAAAGCTTGTAAGTATTTGTGTATAGCAAACAATGCGACTAATAATTAGAATAGTAACAAAGAACGAAGTGCCGCTGAACGAACGAACTGCTATATGTAACTATGTAAAGCTTGTAAGTATTTGTGTATAGCAAACAATGCGACTAATAATTAGAATAGTAACAAAGAACGAAGTGCCGCTGAACGAACGAACTGCTATATGTAACTATGTAAAGCTTGTAAGTATTTGTGTATAGCAAACAATGCGACTAATAATTAGAATAGTAACAAAGAACGAAGTGCCGCTGAACGAACGAACTGCTATATGTAACTATGTAAAGCTTGTAAGTATTTGTGTATAGCAAACAATGCGACTAATAATTAGAATAGTAACAAAGAACGAAGTGCCGCTGAACGAACGAACTGCTATATGTAACTATGTAAAGCTTGTAAGTATTTGTGTATAGCAAACAATGCAACTAATAATTAGAATAGTAACAAAGAACGAAGTGCCGCTGAACGAACGAACTGCTATATGTAACTATGTAAAGCTTGTAAGTATTTGTGTATAGCAAACAATGCGACTAATAATTAGAATAGTAACAAAGAACGAAGTGCCGCTGAACGAACGAACTGCTATATGTAACTATGTAAAGCTTGTAAGTATTTGTGTATAGCAAACAATGCGACTAATAATTAGAATAGTAACAAAGAACGAAGTGCCGCTGAACGAACGAACTGCTATATGTAACTATGTAAAGCTTGTAAGTATTTGTGTATAGCAAACAATGCGACTAATAATTAGAATAGTAACAAAGAACGAAGTGCCGCTGAACGAACGAACTGCTATATGTAACTATGTAAAGCTTGTAAGTATTTGTGTATAGCAAACAATGCAACTAATAATTAGAATAGTAACAAAGAACGAAGTGCCGCTGAACGAACGAACTGCTATATGTAACTATGTAAAGCTTGTAAGTATTTGTGTATAGCAAACAATGCGACTAATAATTAGAATAGTAACAAAGAACGAAGTGCCGCTGAACGAACGAACTGCTATATGTAACTATGTAAAGCTTGTAAGTATTTGTGTATAGCAAACAATGCGACTAATAATTAGAATAGTAACAAAGAACGAAGTGCCGCTGAACGAACGAACTGCTATATGTAACTATGTAAAGCTTGTAAGTATTTGTGTATAGCAAACAATGCGACTAATAATTAGAATAGTAACAAAGAACGAAGTGCCGCTGAACGAACGAACTGCTATATGTAACTATGTAAAGCTTGTAAGTATTTGTGTATAGCAAACAATGCGACTAATAATTAGAATAGTAACAAAGAACGAAGTGCCGCTGAACGAACGAACTGCTATATGTAACTATGTAAAGCTTGTAAGTATTTGTGTATAGCAAACAATGCGACTAATAATTAGAATAGTAACAAAGAACGAAGTGCCGCTGAACGAACGAACTGCTATATGTAACTATGTAAAGCTTGTAAGTATTTGTGTATAGCAAACAATGCGACTAATAATTAGAATAGTAACAAAGAACGAAGTGCCGCTGAACGAACGAACTGCTATATGTAACTATGTAAAGCTTGTAAGTATTTGTGTATAGCAAACAATGCGACTAATAATTAGAATAGTAACAAAGAACGAAGTGCCGCTGAACGAACGAACTGCTATATGTAACTATGTAAAGCTTGTAAGTATTTGTGTATAGCAAACAATGCGACTAATAATTAGAATAGTAACAAAGAACGAAGTGCCGCTGAACGAACGAACTGCTATATGTAACTATGTAAAGCTTGTAAGTATTTGTGTATAGCAAACAATGCGACTAATAATTAGAATAGTAACAAAGAACGAAGTGCCGCTGAACGAACGAACTGCTATATGTAACTATGTAAAGCTTGTAAGTATTTGTGTATAGCAAACAATGCGACTAATAATTAGAATAGTAACAAAGAACGAAGTGCCGCTGAACGAACGAACTGCTATATGTAACTATGTAAAGCTTGTAAGTATTTGTGTATAGCAAACAATGCGACTAATAATTAGAATAGTAACAAAGAACGAAGTGCCGCTGAACGAACGAACTGCTATATGTAAATATGTAAAGCTTGTAAGTATTTGTGTATAGCAAACAATGCGACTAATAATTAGAATAGTAACAAAGAACGAAGTGCCGCTGAACGAACGAACTGCTATATGTAACTATGTAAAGCTTGTAAGTATTTGTGTATAGCAAACAATGCGACTAATAATTAGAATAGTAACAAAGAACGAAGTGCCGCTGAACGAACGAACTGCTATATGTAAATATGTAAAGCTTGTAAGTAGCCAGGATAGCTTTCTTACAAGATGATGAGGAGAAGTTATAAACTATTACCAGCCCTACTTATCAGACTCTATCGACGGAGATCCGATATCTGTCACCGATCATTTCGACCGACATAGAGCGATAGCAGCTCCTAACACCCGCGGGGAAATACACAAATAGACGTCAAGATAACATCACAAAAGAACGCTTTAAATGTGACCCAAATACTGTTGAAGGTTCAACAAAAGAAGAATCAGCGTGTAAACAATAGTCGTTTAATAGTAAGGACGCACAAAAAACCCAAAGGAAAAAGACTCGTCACTCGATTTGTAAGAAACCGATGTTGTGATGTTGTGGCATACCGATTACGGGCTTTCCAGCTGTAAACAAAATCACAGCGTAGTTCTGAAAACTATTGGCACATACTTTTAGGTGGCAGGAAAATTGAAACGACTATTTATGCCTATAGTTAATTACTCTGTGGTATTTGTATGTATTAATTAAAAAGTCCACGTTTAAATATGTACAAGAGTATATATTCGTGTCTGCGCGGGGTTTTTCAATATTTATTTTAGAGCCGTCTAAATTTGTCAAATACTGGCGTGTTTCCCAAAATCAAACTACGGGGAAATTTACGACATTCCTGCGGTAAATATATATTTAAATATTTGCTAAAGAGTTGCCCGGCGTTACTAGTCATACTATTGTAGGCACCGACTGTAATAATAGTCTATCTATTCTAGGAGGGCGCGTATTTTGGTGCGTCCCTCGCTTACTCCACCACAGACCCGTTACAATCGCTGATGATATCTTAGTAAAGGTGTGAGTAATACAGAACGAAGATGATTGAGGTAGCATACGAAACAGTTGTATTTTAATGGAGAAAAAAGAAAGACAAAACAATTTACAGAAAAAACTAAGATTGGGCAGCATTATCGCAAAAAGTGATCTCTTCCTTTCATTGTTTTAGATGAAAAAACATTCCAACATTGATTTCAAGCTCTATTTTTATAGTGAACTTATTTGGCGGCAACGTTAGTAACCATCGAGCGCTAAATGTATGCGTGATAGCTTCGGACGTAAGCAGCTTTATTTAAACAATGAATTCGCTTTTAGATTTCTAACATCGAAGAATGGAATCGTGGGAATCCCAGTGCTATAGATAAGTACGATAGGTCGATAGCTACTCGAAGTGAGTTGACGCTAGATTGTACGAAGGTATATAGCGATAATTCGAGAATTTACGTATTTACATTATTCTAATAACGAAGTGTGTGTGTGAAATAGTGACGAAGGAGGAACTGTGAGAAAAGTAAAAACTACACACTTAACAATCTCTAAACAATTAACTATGATTTTATTAGTTAACGGATGCCCGTGATTTCGTCCCACAAGTACTTCTATCCTATCTATCTCACTATTGGTAATAAGGATTCCACATACCAAAATCTCGAAAGTTTCATAGCTCTGTTGAAAAAACAAACAGACCAACAAACAAACTTACCAACTTTCAGACCAACAAACAAACTTACCAACTTTCACTTTTAAATGGCAAGTTATTATATTTTATTAATTTGGTTACAGGAATAACTACTTTGAAGCAATGATGCTATTCAAGAAAAAAAAAGGGTACTGTGGATAATACGGAGGAAGCGGCGCAAGCCTGTTTTTGGAGTAATGCCGAACTATGAATGGCTAAAGCCACGAGATGTGTAACGAATGCCCTGCGAGGCAAACAGTTCAAAGAGGTTAAACTCATGCTCCTCGAGCCAGTGTTCGCTTCAGGTGACCTAGTGGCCGGACATAGCCGGTATAATTAGTGTAAAAAAAAACAAAGTGATAATGTTTTACCTTGAGAGTAATATCAGCCCCGTAGTAGAGGAGTGTTTGGAGCGTCCCGACGTGGCCCAGCGCGGCTGCCACGTGGATACAAGCTTGTCCTGGAACAAACACACGTGCGCAGTTAGATATCGTGTTATAATAATTAAATAGACTGCGGCTAGTCATTTTAATCCCTTGGAAGGACCTGGGCGCCCACCACGACGTATCTGCTCAAGAGAACTCCCCTAACGAATTAATTCTGCGGGGGAGTCACGACTCTCAGCCATGAGGAAATACGACTCGAGAGAATCAATTTAATAAGAAAAAAATACAATTATTCTTATTTTTACTTGTTGTAGTAATGGAAATTGGCAAAAAAAAATGACTACACTTAAGTATTTATTCGAAAAGATGGCTAAATCATGTCATGAATCATCTCAGTAATTAGGAATACAACTTTAAGAGGAAGAAAAATATGGCACATCATGGAAGAGATATAACTAATGTACTAACGTTTAGGCAAAATATCTCTCTCTATATATATATGTGATGATGAAGAACAGTAATTTCAATTAATAAAATTAATTTCTAACAAATCAATAAGATTACGATATAATATTGATATAGGAATGTGATTACGATAACTTATTTGGAATATCTTTAAAAATATTATGAATGTACCTGTAGATGTATGTTATTACGTATATATGTATTGATTGTATCGAAATTTGTTATCAACAACTACTCCTGGCTTTCCCCAATATTATACATGACTTCGTATGTTATTAGATAAATTAATCGTATTAGATAACTTATTGGATTGGTTTTTTTATAGATCTTTTCATCGATTACACGTTGTTTGTTCGTTGCGTGTCCTAACAAGGCAATGGATGCGCGTGCGCAACTTTGTGACGGACATTGATAATAAATAGAAGGAAGGAATGCAAAAGAAGTCTTTATGGAGAAGCTTTAAATATACTCTTTGCAAACTGTGCAAAGAGTATATAAGAAAATAAGAAGATTCCTATTTAAAACCATTAGGTATTATGTCGATGGTGAAGAAGAACAAATCATAGCAATTAACGATTATCAGGATTTCAAGCATCTTCCCTAATATTAAGTGGATCATATTAATCTCTGGGAATTACATCGGTATTTCACTTTAAGAAACAAATAAGTTCCTGATCAGATTTCTCATAATGATTAATAATCTACATGACTCAGTATGTCTGTAATATCTAAAACTTTATGAAATCATCGGTTTTCCAAATGGACGGGTGACTGTTTGTATTCCCATTACATTTACACGTTTTATTCAGAAGTATCCATGACGTCATTATTGGAATAAATACGCTAAAATGCAAATACAGTTTTAAATGTTAATAACATTTTATTATTTTTAAAATATCACTTAGGAACGAACCGAAAGATAATTAGGTACAGGTTGTACTTTCGGTTGTTTACCAAGAGTTTTAAAAGGTCAATAAACTGTAATCAAACGTACACATGACGTTATTTGAGTGCGACAGACAGAAGGATCCACACTACTGTTACATAACAATATCTCTTGAACAATACATAGCAACATTAGCAACGAATCTCGACGTCTCATTCTGACGTCACTACACCTACACCTCGGTGGCTTATAAAAATAATGATTCATTTATTTACTGTATGAATATAAACTATTAAGCATGGCATATTGCCATTATTATAAATTAATATTATTATCTCATATTTCAATGCCTAGGTCATATAATTTACCCACCAATTTGCAATCAAAATAAATTGCAAAAAGGTGACTTATATTCTAATTCTGATCCTTGGTCTACAAGCTAAGCCAAAGACAATGATAACGAGTATTTGCACCAATTCCAAATAAGGCAATAATTGTCATCGAGCCCCAAAAGAGGCATCTCTTTATAACAGAGGCCAATATCCAGTTCTAGTCTCAGCACTATTAAAGTTAGTTCAGAGTTATTCTGGCCATAAATAGTTCTTTGATGTTCTAGACCTAGAAGGTATGGAAAACTACAGATGTCGCTACTATCTTCGTATCTGGGGGCACTGCAGTACCCCAAGTATATGTATATTACAGCTATGTATATTACAATACCATCAAACTCGTGTGTAATAAACACCAGAGGTTATTATACCACGATAAACTCCATATATGACTATAACATCATCGAGGGTCGAACCGGTTCTACGCGCTATGACGTCAAAGCTAACTTTTGACCACTATTAAAGATGATTTTTTAAGAATGACATAATTAATGTTACAATGGGCAATGATTGAGGTATTTTAGAATTTACAAATCGGCGATTTGTATTTTTAAGAACATTTTTAGACAAAACTTAATGCCAATTAAATCTCATATAATATGTACCTAGATTATAATATTGTACATCGCATCATAAGTACACGTAGATACGAGTACATAGACTTACTAATAAGTACCTAAGTAATATTATACAAAGAAGACTGTTATCCCCCACGCTTTTTCAATGTAAGAGCTGGAAGATACCAAAGCTTATATTTACAGTAAAAATAGAACAGAAAACGCTTTTATTGAGGTTTACGTATAAACTAGCCTTGACGCTCACAACATAAATAGTTCAGTCCATTTAGTTTATAAATACATTAAACTACTATTAACGCGGGATTTGCCGACTTCTAAAGGTTGATTGATTTGATAATTAATGATCATACATAATGGTTTTAAGCCACGTTGTTATCTTGGACATTGGAATCAGCTTAGTAATATATCTTATAGATTGCTATTTGCAAGTAATTGTCAAGCAACTTTTGGATTATTTGAAAGATCGAAGTTAGGTACTTACATTTTATTAAGTACCTACTTAGATCAAATTATAAGAATCTGTCAAACAAGTCTCTAAACTTTTTACTTATTTTTTATTTAGACTTCAATAAAAACCTACATCTAGTTACGTAAAAAATGTGATCATTGTTTCTTAGTCCTTTGGATGCCATTTTATTTTATTGCGGATTTCATCTTATGTATGTGTGTACATGTCTATGTTTACCTACATTCGTACCTATATATATGACGGTTCACATAAAACGATGGAAGAGTGTTAAGCTAGATTTTATGGCTTCGATGTTTGTTGTGTCAACAAAGAGGCCCCCGAGGCTGCTGGTTAAACACTAAACAGCCAAAGAAAGCATAACTGAGGAGTACGGACAAGAGTAAATATTAATACATTACCTCGCAACGGACGCGCGAATTTAACTAAACATTTACGTGTTCATGATAAGCTACGCTTGAGAGACCAAATGATGAAAATATACTACAATTTAGTAGTAGTAGTAGTAGAGAGAGAGAGAATTAATCATCATGTTCAAATTTATTAAAATAATAAGAAACAATATTTACACATATTAACACTAATAGAACTAAAAAAGAGTATTTACATCTAAACTAAATTTAAACAATCTACATGTGGTATGGAGCCAAGAACGCTGGCTGCATTCCCACGCTGGATTGCTATAGAAATCCTTTGCGCAAGGAACCAGCCAGCGTTCTTGTCTCTAGTGATGTCAATAAACATTTTATTTAATTTTTTTATAAAAGACTTCGTGCTTTTACCCCACGGACCAAAAGTTTCGAAGCCAAGCGGTACGAAAATATAATCAGTCGATAATGAAATGTTATCATATGTTCAAATAAGTAATTAACTAAAACTGATAAGTTATACTTCGTATGATTTGAATTCAACTTAAGTACTCTCGAGAAATGTAATTCCCTCTTTATTAACAAGTGGGTAAGTAATGGTAATTTTAAAGATACTATGTTGCGAAGTTAAAAGATGACGTATGCAGATTATTTGAACCAGTGAGCCGCGATATGTTAATAATCGGCGCTAGGAAGTGAACTAACGAGCAGGAAGTAAATAAACTAACGCAAAAACTTTATTAAAAATAACCGAACATAAAAATACGCCAAATGGAACCGTTATTATTAAGACGATCTTGAATTCTTGTGTGTGTTGCAATTAAAATTTCTTATTCAGGATACGGATTTCGAATGTCATTTGTGGCTTCATTTAATTTTTAATGAGTGCAATCGTTTATTTGCATATTCCATAACAAAACAGATGAACACAATCCAACAACAGAATTCTAAAGTTATTCAAGAGGCGTGTCGTATAGTAAGCATCAGCTGACTGTGCCAATTCAAGCGAAGTGAATCTATTGACTGCGACAGCGCTCCGATAGTCTGCAAGTTCGCGGTACAACGTACAATGAAGGTGAAGAGGGCATTCGTTCGGTTGTAGATAATGAGCAATGCATGCTGAAGTGAGTTGAACGATCGCGTGACGTCAGCGACGGCGGGGCGAGAGAGGTGCGCGTGCGGTGGATGGGGTTTTCCCAACGATGTGACCGCCTGCGCCGGCGCACGCCAAATATAGCGCGTCTAACACAACCTCGGTATTTTCACCATTTCCGCGTGACTGCCGCCATGACTCCACTGACAAGGAAATAGTTACTATAGACTTTAAGACAATAATAATGCTTGCACGAGTTGTTGTATCAATTTCAATTGTTTCAACCGTGACAAGAAAGAAATGTCTTTTAATTGTATTGTCCTTTTTAATTTTACTATTATACACTGGTCTAGTAAGAGAGAGAATATGTAATAGATACTTATATTATCTAATCATATGAAATTACAGCTTAATTATTGTTTTTTTCTGAGCATATCAGTGTTCAGAATATAAAGTATCATGAAATATAAAGCTGATATTGTATAGTCACGTATTGTGAACACTTATACTACTCGTGGAAATAATTATTTATTACAACAGCAATATATTTAATATCGTCGCAATTTTGACACATTTATCTCTAAATATCAACTAATCTTGTGATTCATAATGGGCTGTTTGTAATTTAATCAACCGTCAGATAACAAAATATACATTACATGGTCCCAAACATAGAATTTTAATTATAGAAAAACAATAGTTCGCTGTAGTTCCGCTAAAAACGTTTCAGGAAAATCTATGAATAAGCTTTACCTCGGGGAAAAACATTTTGCAGAGCTTAGACTAAATTGGTACCTACTGCGAACCAGCGGAGTGTCCTAACCACAATGTTGGTCATTCGTAGTACAGGAAGGTTAATGAAGAGGTAAATTAAGCCTCTATTATTACCTTGAACTGTTAGGCTATCAAATCCTATTAGTACCTACTAGTTATTCTATATCATGTTTTGTAGATATGTAGTTTGTTTAGTAGAGTAAAGAAATTGTTGCATTGAAAAATTATATGGTTCTATGTACTTATATAACTTTCACTTATACTAAGCTAAGCTAGAGTTCGTTAAATCGAGTGGATCCATGGTATGGCGTATCAGTCAGAAATAATTCTTGCAAATAACCATGTTTCTGGTTCCATCCAGTAAGTAGGTAATACTCTATGTTATCTCTGTTGATAGCACATGTTTACTTATTATATGTACTTACAAAAGAGCATAATATGGGCATGCAGTTGTGTATATTTTACATAACATAAGTATGTTAGCTCGTATATCCCCACGTTACGATGCATGTGTTGAAATGAGACGTCGACATCGCATGACGACGGTCGCGGCAAGGGTGCTTCCATACCAGCTTCAAACGCCACCCAAGATTACGTAAATAACTTTAACAATAGTAAGAAATAAAGTTCAAAATCCAAAAAACACTCAAAGACTTTTCGTGTGAATTGTATTTTGAATTTTCAACTTTAAAGCTACGCAGTTAAAAGAGTTATTTGTTTGCAAACGACGACGATCTGCAGGTTGTTGATGTGGAAGCAGCCGATGGAAGCAGGCCGAGCGCTGGAAAACCCCGCGGCCCATTAAAACGGTGCGAGTGTGTGCCGCCTGATACCTCTTTACGACTCGACAGATAGAGATAAACATTATTTACTTTTACCGTAGATAACACTTAGCATTGGCAATGTGCATTGCCATCATGCAAACCGGTCACGGCTTATTCTTGACATATTTACAGGAGAAAAAAACAAAACATATTACACAACCCAGGATGTGATTGCAATGAGTAACATTGACAACGTACTAATGAACACAATTACCGAGGAACTAAACAAGGTAATTGATAAATGAGACGGAACAATTAAAGCGATCTATAAAACGGCCGCGAGAGACGTGGAAATTCCATAAACAAGAAATCCTTGGATTGACACCGGTGTGATGTCAGAAGCTCCTCGTGATTTTGATAAATATTTCGCATTTGAATTGGAAACACGATTAGAATAATATCGGTATCGACGGCTCGCGAACAAAACAGGTAAACAACCGAAACCGGACTTGAGAAAATTTCCAAAAGTTGGCAGTCGTTTTCGCGTTACATCGCGGAGCTGCGTTTAGAAGTGAGTCAGAGAGCGAAGTTTGAAGATCACATTCGGCCGCGGCCCGGTCTGGTGCACGCGCTAGAATTAGAAAGTGTACGAGTACGCAACACACGCGAATGTTGGGAATTCCGGCGTGAGCGGCGCGCTGGGAGCCCACGTACTTTCACACGAGCGGGTATAACCCAGCATCACGCCGGACACCGCTGCATGGTATGGTACCGACTACCGCCGCCTTGCAGCCACGAGCCGCGCTGTCTTGTGGTTTTCCTATACCTAACATACTCAGGCAATACCATCCTATTGTACAGAGGAAGAGTATGAGCCAAGTAGCGGTTTTATGAGTCTCGCTTATTTTTTATAGAATTCAATATTCCATTCAACAGTTATGTAATTCAGGTACATAAAAACAAACAGGGCAATAAATTCAGCAATCAAGAGTTACATGCTTGACATATGTAGGTACATGTATGCGAAGCAAATGTATAAAAATGTCCTCGTGAGGGAAAACCGTCACAAGTCGTCTACTTTGCATAACTGGTAATGTACGAGTTGTAATTATTTGTGTATTTATTAGACGGGTGTTTGTTTGGGGCCCCGGGGGCGTCCTAAACGAAGAGAAGTAAGATAGATACCTTTGTATGTGGTAGCAGCGCAGTGTGGCTTTCACTCGCCAACACCAAACGTTGGGATTACCCATCCGGGGACAACAGCCTCGAACGCCTCACGCTACCACACATGTACTACATATATCTATATGATTAACACATCTAACACGATATACATAGATAAATATATGTATACGTCACCGATGTTAATAATAAGCAGCACGCCGACTGTCACGAGAAGGTCGATACATCTGGTAAATCCGACAAATATTTTTGAAAAAATCATCAAAAATGTGTTACAGTGAGCGCGGGAAAACCCAGAAGCGATAAAAGTCAAAGAACTTATCTCGAATGCAGTTAGCTCAGGTAGGGAGGGAATTCCACATTTTTAAATGATCACACGTTTTGTTGGAAGGTTCTTGAATGGAGATGCAGGGTGGAGTGGCTTTGTGCGGGGTAATTGAATGTTAGACGGCATTGAGCGCACAAGAGGCCTTGAAGCTGCGACGTCACAGCATGGTTATATAGGTATTATCGTTCGAGAATCACACGCAAGCAATGCGTCTGCTAGGCTTGCAACTGGTTCCTCAGAGCTGGGAGACACTTGAATCAACATCCTAGAGAATCTCCGGCACGTGATTAGAGCTCTCACCAACTATAGGTACCTACTACACAATTGAATTGATCATTTATGAAGATTATCGTAATAGGTCTAGACTTTTATATGTATTTACACGCTATAAGCTAAACGCGTATTACGTGAAAGTATCTACTATGGCTAAGTAAATACATAATTTACAACGCGTATACGCACACATTCCTGTATATTATTTCCAATATTAATTCTGGAAATTAAATAATATAATCAAACACTGTCTGGTAGTTTTAAACTCGCAAGTATCATGGAGTGATAAGGATGACCTGTGGGTGGTCGACATAAGTACTTTGGCTGATAAACATACTGAATGATACAGCTAGAGTCTACACTCTACATGGTTAATTTATCATATCACAATATTAAACATCATAGTAGTACCTATAAATGTAATAGGTATATTACATTGTTTATGTGTGTAGGTATTATATAGTCACAAAGTTATGACACCAATCTAAAAATCCATTACTTAGTGGATAAAATAAAAAAAAATGTTTTCAAAAAAAGCAAATGTGAGTTATTTCTGTAAATATTACCATATAGGTATTCCATTTAATTCATTGGATGTTAAAAAAAAGATGAATGATATTTATGTTTTATTGAGTAGGTATATTCTGTCTATTTATTGAGTCAGTATTTTTTTTACATGAAATGGGTTTGCACTTGACCATAATTCGCCTGATGGTAAGCAATCATTACGGTCTAGGATGGAACGTGCTTACCCAGTAAGAACCGATTCACTCTCGCTTTGAAGATCGCAAGGTTATTTCTGATTTCATTCAAAGTCCAAGAATAACAGTTTTGTTTTAGTAATCCATAATACACAAATATAGTTTCACTACCCAACTGCTTTAAAGCATTACCTACCTAATAAAGAGGTCTTTTCTGTGGTTTTCTATTTGTTTAATAATAATAATAAATATAATAAATATAATAAATATTCCGGGACATTGCACACAGCGCCATCTAGCCCCACATTAAGCAAACGCTTGTGTCGTGGGTACTAGATAACGGATATAATACTTATATACTTTTCTTTTGTAAATACATACTTATTATACATACAAACGACCAGACTCAACACAAGTAATTATACATTTTTAATATGCATAAATACTTGTGTCATGCGGGAATCGAACCCGCAACCCCTAGATTAGAAGGCAGAGCCACTACCAACTAAGCTAACAGGCCAGTTTAGAGGGTACTCACAACATTTACATTTATACAAAATTATTACTACACTTTAATACTTATAGGTAAATGGAAGTACAAAAGTGGTAGTTTATGAGTGCCTTATGTCGGAAAGTCCACTGGGTTTTTCTACAAATGCTGCTATTAGATGATTCAGTTTTACTATTGTACAAATATATACAAGCAAGTATTAGTTTATACTATTATACATAATTATCTTCATAAATTAAAGATTTCTATATTCTTATTTACTTAACTAAGCAATGGCAATGGATATTGATGTTTTGTTAAGAAATAAATAAAGAAAAACAAGAAAGTAATAAACTAGACTATATGTAAACAAAATAGGTACTTATACTTACTAAGTACTTACTGAAAAGCAAAAACTAAAAAAATCTAGCCCTCTACGAGAGGTATGCTGGTGCCACTAATAGTTATGCTGGAATTGATGATGTATTGTTCAGATTAGTTATGATAAAATAAAGCCACTTACCACTGTAGTTTTTTTGATTAAGCACAGCTGTATGCCTCCTTTGGGGATGTTCCTTGACTGGTTCCAGTAGGGCTTTCATGCAGGAGGAGTTTTTGGCTGCTGTGGCTTTGTGAAGGGGAGTCTCTCCCGTCCGGTCCCTGACTGCGAGTGAGGCCCCAGCGATCACCAGCATCCTTGTGACCACCTCGTTGCCACTGAGCACGGCCAGGTGGAGTGCTGTGTGACCGTTGTCATTGGGCACGTCAAGCCATTCTACGTTTGGACAGACTTTGATGAGTGTGCTGATTGCCTTCTCACATCCATGTATAGCAGCTATGTGCAATTGTCTGTAAAAGACAGATTTTCTGATAAATATCAACGGGAGTCAAGAGATCTACTAATGTTTTTTTTTTTTTTTTATTAGTTTACAAACAGTGACGTACAGTTATATATTCACTCTTAAAAATAACAATAAATTACAGTGTGTACATCACCTTAGACAGTAAACCTAACTTTCACATATAATCTATCACATATAACCTTCCTAACAATTAATACTTACTTAAAAACTAAACATGCAATCTAACGAAGAACAGAGGGGAAAAAAGGGGAAAAGTTTTAGGCATATGCATGACTGATACAAAATACAATAACTATGTATGATATCAGGTGAACCAATAGGCTGGTCTTAAAGACAATGTCATCAATGTAACTATTGTTTATGGGTAACTAATTTTCTTATGTCATATTTAAGTGTTTAGCCAATTTGGGTGAAATGAAATACCTACCCTAACAGTACAAAATCCTGGTCAACAATGATATTAGGTATAAGTGGCTGATTTGGTTCCTATTTTTCTTATAATGTGCATTTGTGAGTGGTCATGCTGTTTTCAATAATAATAATAAACAAATAGCATAATACTAACAAAAGCTTGAGCCTAGTCCTGCTGCCAGCAGCACATCTAAGTACCTACCTACATAGTTTTAAGTTTTTTATGATTTACGCAAGTTACATACCTACTTACTTATATTGTAAAAAAATTGTTAAATAAATTAAAACAAAAAAATAAACTAATAGGATAAACATAAAGATTGTGATTATGAATAAAATTACTAATACTCCCAACATAATTTATTAAGATTCTTAAGTTCTTATATAGTTTTAAGTAAATAGGTATGTATTGTGTACATTTTTACTTTAAATTTTGCAACATAATACTTAAATACCTACCTGGCGTAAAGAGGCCTTCGACCGGGACACATGGAGGGAGTTGGGGGAGACCTTTGCCCAGGAGTGGGACAATATAGATTAACCAAAAAAAACTTATATACCTACCTACTATTTACACTAAATAAAGCAAAAACTGTGACACTGGTTTTAGTTGTTGTTTAAAGTTTGGTGTCTTTGTATCTTATCCCCATATCCTAAGTATGTGATGCACATAGTGTATACATAAAGCTACGAACTGAGTGAACTTCTTATTATTCACTTCTTTAAAAATATTAAGTAGGTATCTAAGTATATTATGTACATTAAAATGCGGTTCAATGACTTTGATAAATTTTCTTGCTAAAACTATGTTACAATATAAAAATAAATAGTGAAAGCCAGTCAGGAATAATACAAATTTCATGGAAATTCTTCTTGAATGACAAATTTCATTCCAGGAACCTGTTTGATTCAGCTGATGTTATTATTCAGCACAGAATTTTGACAGTATCTACCTACACAGTATATTGTTACATCCACTCCAATAATTATACAGCTGATAACAACCATTGCTTGGTCAGTTTGATAAAAGAAAAAGCAATATATGTATAATGTGCTTGTACATAAACAAATGCCCTCTGTCACATATGGTATTATTGACAGATATGCTTTGAAGGTCATTTGTATGTAATTATATAGGTTGGAACTTTGAAACTAAGTATTGGTTAGACTTACGTGTCTCCATCATCATCCTGTTGAAACAGTACAGACAGTGGTGGTAGGCCAGAGGTTTTGGTGCTCACAGCAGGGGTGGGTACCAAGGTCTGAGGTTCCAGGGTACAACCTGATAACTCTGATGTGATATCCACTACACCACTATCTAATTCACTTTCAATTTGAACTATTGGCACCTTCTTTTCATCACTCTTCACTTCACTAGATACTTCACCACTTATTAAACCAGAATCAAAGGGCAATTGGTCGATGGGCCCTGATATGAATCCAGAATCCATCTCACTAGCTTCCGGGATCTTGGTATCGGTTTCCTTCTTGGCACTCATTGTTGTGGACTAGCTATCACTGCTCAAGAGCACTCACTGCGAGATAGCACTACTACTTCGACGATATTTCGATAAATGCGTTCTGTTATTTCGCGGACGACCGTCAGAAGGAGTGCTTGCGAATGAAATTAAAAGAGATGGGCTGTGAAGCAAAGTATATAAATAGCATACTTCTCACATGTATGGCGCAACAACTTGAATGATGCCAGGTTCAAAAAAATTCCCGGATATCTAGTTTTAAGTATTTTTTATTTTACATTATTTATCAACGTACTAGATTTCATTAAAATCGATTTAGCTGTTTGAGAATAAAGAAGTAACAAACATAAACACTTACAAACTTTTGCCTCTATAGTGTCAGGAAGATATATTTTTTTATGATCATAACAGTTAATCGTCAGGTAACGAACAAATTAACTGAACAAGAACTACACATGGCACCTGGGCCTGGGCCAGCTTAAGGAAAGGTCTTTAGTTTAGTAAAATAGTGGAACGGCTCCCCTTAAAAAACCTTATCAAAATAAAATAAAAAAAAACATTGGATGATCTATAACTTCATTTGCCGACTGACTACTTCTAAATGAGTACTTAATTGCAAATCAAAATAATACGCCAGCAGAAGAGGTTTGTAAAAACAGCCATGATTACTACAAATGGCGGTGATGGCTGATAGAATATAATATATTCTCAATACTTTTTGATCATTATAAACGAATATTGATTCAGACAGAATATACCAAAAAGAAGGTATTCTCAGATATATTCAAAGAAAAGTTATTTACATAAAATAAATGTGGTTTGTGCAGAAAAACCTATTCATTATTTTAAAGAAAAAAAAACAACCTTTTACAGTAATAGGTAATTTTAAGATTATTATGGCAGTATGTTATTTTATAAGTCAGCGTCACCATTTGCGTTAATGTCAATGTCTTTGTCACGGAAATGTTTATTTACGTTTCATTTCATTTTTGAATTTCATTTCATTCATATTTCATTTGTTTGCGTTAGCTAAAATTTAATTTTCTATTTCTATGTTTATTGTGTTAATTTCTTCTCAGTATTAATGTATTAGTATCCCAACAAATTATTTGTACAATGTACGCGGAAAAAGTAATAGAATTATTAAAGGAAGCTGAAAGAAATCCTGATACAATAAATCAATTCAATGTATGTTGTTTACTTTTCGCGGGAAAATTGCCTACCGAGAACCGAATTAGCAATGTTTTTATCATTTGTTTCAGGATGAGAAAATCAGACAAATTATAGAAGAAATGCAGCTTTTGTATAAAATGAATTTAAATGACGCGTGAGTACTAAAGTATTGAAGTATCTAGGTATCTACTACATTTTAGACTACAGCGGTGATTAACGTCATGCAGGCAGTAGGCAAAACGTAAACGCAGTAAACCTATTCCCTGTTAAAAAAATGTTTTACCTAAAAATACCTTAGTCTACAATCTAGGGGTTTTCAAATCTAAAGTTAATAGGTATCTTCTAGGTAAGCGTGTTACACCCTAGGCTGCAGCAATGCTTAACATCAGGCAGGCTGTAGACAAACGTAAACCTATCCCACGTAAAAAAAAAGTATACATACATTTCCTAATAATTTTTTTTCTTTCAGAAATGCAACATCTCAAAACAAAGACCTCTGGTCGACAATACAAGTGAGACACTCAGCATTAGAGAGGAACAAGAGATGCCTCCTTTCTTACTTGTATAGCCGTATGAACAAAATTAAGACATTACGATGGGAGTTTGGCTCTGTCTTGCCACCAGATGTCCGAGAATTACTGTCTGATGAAGAATATGATTGGTTTTCTAAATATTCTACAAACTTAGCATCATACATGAGAGCTCTTGGCCAAGAAATAGGTTACAATGGAATAGACCTCACAGAGAATTTGAAGCCTCCAAAATCATTGTATATAGAAGTGTTATGTTTAGTGGACTACGGGAAATTAGAGTTAGAAGATGGTGATGTAATCATGTTGAAGAAAAATAGCCGACATTTCCTACCAACATCAGAGTGTCAGACACTTATAAGACAAGGTATTTTAAAACAAATTGTTTAGCTGAACTGTATATTGTTAGGTACTAAATTACTGAGTATATTCACAATTCTAATGTTAGATTTTCAGTATATTACACAATACAATAACCCATACAGCCCCATTACTCTATAGTAATGGGGCTGTATGGGTTATTGTCAAATATACAGGTATCTGATACTTATTGAATGTGTTGCATGTAATGTGATCAAATTGGCTCTAAAATAAGGATGCTGAAATACATTAGTTGTTAAAACGATGATCTAGAATGTGTGATTCCTGTGATGTACAAAACTTATCTAACAACTTGACTGGCCTGTTAGCTTAGTTGGTAGTAGCTCTGCCTTCTAATCTAGGGGTTGCGGGTTCGATTCCCGCGTGACACAAGTATTTATGCATTATAAAAATGTATAATTACTTGTGTTGAGTCTGGTCGTTTGTATGTATAATAAGTATGTATTTACAAAAGAAAAGTATATAAGTATTATATCCGTTATCTAGTACCCACGACACAAGTGTTTGCTTCGTGTGGGGCTAGATGGCTCTGTGTGCAATGTCCACGAATATTTATTTATTATTATTATTTATTTATTTATTATTTACTTTATAGAAGTTAATTCAAAACAATGCATAATGGTTGTAACTAAATAAGAATGTAACAAACTATAACCATACCTGGGTGAAACATAAGTACCACTATCTATCTATATATTATTTTGTGTAATAGATATTGGATGTGTATTTAAAACATGCATTTAATAAAAATATGGCATCAATAAACCATTCTTCATAGTTTTTCTGTGTTTATTCTTTGATTGTGATTTGCTCCACAATTATTTATTTTTACATTAATTAGGCTTACGTTTGACTATAGCCTGCCTGATGTTAAGCACCACTATAGTCTAAGATGTAGCACGCTTGCCTAGAAGATACCTATTTACTCTAGATTTGAAGACCCCTGGGTTATAATTTTCTGGGAACAGGGCTCCAGGTAGAGAGTTCCATAGTCTCGCTGTCCTTACTATGAAGATAGAATCAATTTAAACTCTTGAATGTTTATTGTTTGAGTCACACAAGTTGTGTCTCTCTGAAGTAAATTAGTATGAGAGACCTATTGGGGGTTCACTGTAATGTTCAGAGTTTTCAAGCCATCCATAGCTCTTGACATGATTATATTAGAATGCAATTTTTGGTCACCCATCCAAAGGCTGGCCGCGTCGACAGTTGCTAAACGTTGCAGTGTAGAAGACTTTTTCACAAATTTGTCTGGTTGCCTGAAGCGAATCAATGTGCTCGCCATGTTCCATATTTCAGTCTGAAACACCGAGTTGCAGGAAGGATAATAACAAGCTTCAGTCAATATTAAGATTTCTAAGAACTATTTTACAATAATGCTAGTCTTTTTGCAGCCGACTCTGTAGTTACTTGTATACCTTTGGCGGTATTTAATTTGACTGAGAAGATAAGCCCATCACAGTGCAAACAAAATTATTCATGTCATTTTGAAATTCCTGTATCCCAGGCACAAAAACTCTGAAATACATGTGTCGATATATGTATTTAAGGACAGTGTTAGTAGGTCTCGGTGTAATGTTTTTTAAAGAGTATTAGTATGCATATTGCAGAACTATAAATAAACAGCCGACTATTAGTCTAGTAAATGCACGTAAGCGCGTACTAAATCGTGGCGAAGCACCTCCGGCGAGTTTGGCTATAAGTTAATTTTATGTGACGCCGCAGTGTTATACTGATAAATAGTAAATGCAAGCTGCAAGTCATAAACTTCAACTTTAAGTTTACCTACTGTGTCAGTTATATTATGCACGTGATAATATTGTAGCATACCTGTTTATTTAGATTTCTGTGCTAGAATTAAGTTAAGCCAAGTCTAAGGTTCCTTACTGCGATTTATTTATTATTATAGACGTGACTTTGCAGATTTGTTAGTCTAAATATAATAATTTAGAAGACCAAAATATGTAGAAATGGAACTAAGTAATCGCTTTGGCACCAATATATTATATTACTAGCTGGTGCCCGCGACTTCGTCCGCGTGTAATAGTTATTACCATAAAAACGGGTCTATTGAGTTAACCTTAAAAGATATACATATACATACTGTTGCAGACATTTTGTTAGATCATTTCAAGATAAATAATTCTTTCATACATATTTTTGTGATATCTTAAACCGTTTTCGCAGCGCACGCAACGGTAGCCCTCAAAGATGAATAATTTTCCCCGTTTTTTCCACATTTTCCTTTTTTCTTCGCTCCTATTAGTTGCAGCGTGATGTTATATAGCCTAAAGCCTTCCTCGATAGATGGTCTATTAAACACAAAAAAAATTTTTCAATTCGCACCAGTAGTTCCTGAGATTAGCAGGTTCAAACAAACAAACAAACTCTTCAGCTTAATAATGTTAGTATAGATAAAAACGGTTCTAGGGAGTTAACCTTAAAAGATAGACATATATTTTGTTGAGGACATTTGATTAGATTATTTTAAGAGAAATAATTCTTTCATACATATTATTGTGATATCTTGAACCGTTTTTGCAGCGCATGCAACGGAAGCCCTCAAAGATGAACAATTTTCCTCGTTTTTTCCACATTTTCCATTATTTCTTCGCTCCTATTAGTTGCAGCGTGATAAAGTAAGCCGGTTTCATCTAGGCAAGCGTGTTAGATCGTAGATTATAACGTTGCTTAACATCAGGCAAGTTGTAGTCAAGCGTAAGCCTATATCATTTTTAAAAAAGTGGATGTATGCATATAAAGATTTCTGTTGCAGACATGGTACAAGTTTAGGCTATTTTGTTGCGCTATTTTAGGCTATTTAGTTTATTGCATGAGGTCCGATACCCGCCAAAATATGCCTCATTCATAAACGGTGCAGCGGGCACGGTAATAATATCCAGCGGGTGATAACTTGCCACTCACTAAAATTATTATTAAAACTGTAACAACTACTTCCGCACAGTTGGCCAAATTTAGACAAGTTTGAATCACCCAGATTCATCAGAATTAGACTTGTTACCAATTACTCAGCGCTGGCGAAGACTGTGTGAAGGAAAGAGGAATTCCAACATAATAAATTTAAAAAACCCAATTAGGTAACTTTGATTTACCCACACTTTTCGTTATGAAAGAAAATCCCATCTTCAATGACTAAATGAATCCCCTTTCCTTATTTCTAATTAGTCACTGCACCAGTGTCTAATCCACCGTAGCCAGAAATAAAAGTTACAAATAAAACTGAAGTGCAAATTGAGACTCGCGTATAAAGGGTTCCGTACCATTATCTACATACAATACATACCTACATATTTTTTAAATATATACCTAACATTACGGGGATACATAAATATGCACTATACCCTCAAAACCCTGGTGTGATCACTCTTTGGCCTAGATATGGTGGCATCAGCTCTATCATAAAGCAAATCTTTAGGTTTTTTTGTGTCAAGTAGGAGGGCAGCACTATCGAAGTTCAATACAAATTGATTTTGTATGTTCTCTTTCTTGCTCCATATTATCACTGGATAGGACATGGGAAATAAATGACCTGGTGGACCAAACATTAACATCAGGCGAGTTGTAGTCAAGCGTAAGCCTATCTTGTTTAAAAAAAACACACTTTCATACTATAAATATTTCCTACGATACCTCGTTTGCTATTATTATCATTGATATGTGAGATCAAACGTAGCATAGTACATTCTAACATACGAATAAATAAGCATCCAAATGTAAAACAATGTGGAAAAGTTACGTGTGTCATAATTAAGATGGAAATCTAAATATAATCTATCTTAATCTTATTAACCGAATATCTTTTACAATACAGTCTGTTGTTGCGTGGCACATAGTCACACGCATGTCGTTGTTTTCAAATTTAGTCGACTTAAAAGTAATGGGGTTTTGAGTGTCATCCTTAAACTACTTTTAAGATATCAGATTGCTCAAGAAGACAATTAGGTATTTTACTAAAAATATAATTTGCAATTGCATCATTTCTCGAGTCCAAAGCCAAGCCTACTAGGCTTTGTAAGGATGGGACACGAACAACGGTGGCCGTAAAGTTTATGTATCGCTCGTAAATCGTTTAGGTTCGACGCTAGGTGTCGCTTCACTTTACTACGCACCCTTGCAGAGACGCTATAAATTATAATACATCGATGGCGATGAGAGATGCCTTTTGAAGGCTTCATTTCGACGTTATTGTTACGTCCGGAAGAAGAATATTACTTTTTCATCTTCAATGGCCGTCGTAACTTCTCTCTTCTATGGCTGCAACGGTTTTCAACGACAGTCACGGCTTTGGGGTTAAGTATATGGAGAAACGCTTATAGTATCTGTATAAAGGATGATGTGGACTATAGTGGAGCACATACATATGTACCTACTGAAATGGAACTGATGATATGTAGCTAACCAAGACAGTCAATAAGTATGTACTTTGACTTTAATAATTACGGAGTAACATTGTGTTCACCATAATGTAAAAAACCGTTACTAAGCCGATGAAAAAAACCCTTCTTTAAATTATTATCATTGTAGGTAACTACATATGTACCTATGTGTAATCATTATTGCTTATGTTTACCGACTATGGGTAATCATTTGTTGTTGGAAAATTATTGGGATTTCACAAAGCAATATAAAAATAAAGATAACCGAAAAGAACGTTAATACGCATTTTAGGCATGTACCAGGGTTGCAATTCCAGTTTAAAATTATGATAAGTATATTATTTATATGTATTTTGAGTGTCATCCTATTATGGTTTATTATACAATACTTATAAATTATGATGAAGCTAAATTTAAATTGTGCGTTCTTTCTAATATTTTATAAATTAGGGGTCTGTATGTGATGTGAAATTATTGCGAATAAGCAATTTTTATTCCTATGCTCGCATGTACTAGGAGATGAAAGATATGGTGGAAAACCGAGAGGTATGGCGCAAACTGCACCTACTAATATACTAAGCTTCAAAGTCAATGTCCAATAAAAGATATAGATATCTTAGGCCATAGCCTTTGCTTATCATTAGGCAAACTATAACCAAGTGCGAACCCGTATTAGTTAAAAAAAAAGCTCAAAGGAGGATAGAGAACATTTTTGAATTCTGTACGGATGATAAATTGTACTCTGTATTCTGTCATAAATTACCCACACATATATATATATTTTAAATTAACGTACGAGTATATTATAACGGGACGTACGATCTTCAATCGCGCCTATTGTATTTCGTTTCTTAAAAAAAACTTGAGTTATTGATTGGTTCAGGGGTTTAGGAAACTACAAGTGCGATTCTGTGCAAAGCGTAATTCCGGATAGTCGTTTCAATGCAGTAAATTGTGGAATTTGTCGATACAAGCCCGCGCTGGCGAGTTCTGGATACACAACCTTATTATATTCACACTTTATAGTAGTAGCGCTGTACAAAGGCACTAACGTACCTACACTCTGTTATTCTATGGCTTCGTGAAAAATCTCAATAAATAATGTAATAACCCTTTATATTTATGAGTTAATTAGAACAAAAAGAGTATTTATTGCATCGTATGTAAATATCACCTAATTAACCATATAAGGATGAATAGCTTGAAAAACCTGCTAAATAACCAATTAGATCATGTTTATTTCATTTTCCATCCAAGAGACGCGTATAGATGTGTTTAGTAATAAGCACTAAAATTAAGTAGAAGTATCACAAACATACCAAATACCAATTCAGTACATCCACATGTGTGGGTTTTTGGCAATGAATAACCTAAGTATTGTTTGGTAACTCCCTTCCAACTGGTAATTCCCAGCTGTAAAAACCGGGAATGTTTACCGCGTGAAGCACATTAGAAATGTGTGTGTATTAGATAATACACATTTGTGTATCAGTTTGGTTGTCGAGACAAATTACGAATTATCAGTAGCCGATGATGATAAAGGTTCTTATTTTATATCTTACCTTGTCTATTAATTATCTACCTACCTACAATCAAGGTCTTCTGTTAAGGTATTTAAGATAAGCGTGTCATAGCATTGATAAATTTATTTTGATAAGTTACATAATTATATTTTGCTAATTCATTCCTAAGAAAGTTGTATTTGTGTAGTATACGGGTTATAAACCAGCTTTTATGTATAAATAAATATCTGACGAACCCGAGTGCACAATAGTAATTGATGACATTTGATCAATCTTTATTGAAACATTAAACTTGCTGCATATAAAAATGCAACAACATTTACACGATCATCAAAGATTATTAATTTACGTGTTACAAGCAATATTGACTGAATTTCAGTATTAAAGATCACACTTGGACTTTTTGATACATATGTATGTAGGTACTCGTACATACTGGAAACTTATACAAACTCCTTTTAGAGGCGGTTTTATTAGGTACTTCAATAAGAGGATAGTGATAAGCTTTTGTCTAAGTATGATTTATGAAAAAGAGGCCAAAAAAAACATGTTTAAGTTTAATCGTCTGCAAAACATAAATGTTATCGCATTTGCAAAAAAATATGTTGTTAATGATGAACCAAGGCTACAAAACTAATACATTAGATTAGGTAATCACAATTTACAGATATTGCATTAATTGCCAATAATCCTAAAGACAATCATCATGTCGTAAAAAGAGGTATCATATCAGGGAATCGGGGCGGAATCTCCACGCTCATAAAAATAAAAGAAAAAAACCAGAAGGTTAAGTTAATCATTGCAATTCTGCATTGCCACGTGACTATATGGGAATTCCTTCAGGAAAATGCCGAGTTTATTTCCACCAAGTAGGCACAACATGATGAGCTATACTGCTATGGAGAAAGTGGGGTTTTCCACGGAGTTTCAAGTAAGATGCAGTAATGGGGCTGCAATCTTTTCCCCGACCAAAAAGTGTAGGCATGGAACTAACTTCATAATTCTAAAATAATCACTATAAATGTTATCAAAATTTATAGTTGGGATCACAGCAGCGTAATCGCCAGGAAAAGGAGAAATAAATTGTACAAGTAGGTAGGTACTACAAGTGTCGCTGCCACATTTTCTACACTTTTTGGTCGGGGTATATAATATCGGGGTATATAGGTATATGTATCAAGAATAGTATAGATTACCATTTATTGAGACAGATTTACAAACGCTAGGTATTTATCTCTGTGTATCGCTATCTATTTGTCATTATAGTGTCTTTTGCAAGTTTTACAGATACCTACTAGGTACCTATATTATATTCAGTTTTGTTTAAATTTTAAGGTGTCCCGGAATTTGACTAATATCCGGGACATACAATTTCCTTGACGGGTAGTATTATACGATCGGTGCCAACGGCTGTACAACACTCTACATAGAAGTATTACGAGTAAGTATGTATATTCATAAATATTTGGGCTTTACGTAGAAGTATTACCACTACATTAATACATTCACATTCATTGTCCAAAGATCGTCTTTTCAAAAGTGCAGCAGCCAATGCCAACAACCTTTTAAAATGATGGATGGCAGGAAAGCGTATCCAAATGGACAGAGTTGAGGGCCGTTCTCGATCATTCTATTCAGATCGAGTACCGAATGATCGAGTCGCCTCATGGTAATCGATGTCCATGATAGATGGCTGCCGAATGCCGATACTGCATGCCGAAATACGTGGCTCAACTCTAAAATGCGTTTTAATAAGTACATTTGTATGCGAGTGGGGAAAGTAAGCGTTGAGAGTTTTTCAAAGATGTCTGTGTCATTTTTAGAGTGCCTAAACCTACCTGACCTATTCAAACTTTTTTTCAGAGTTCCTTATTCCACGTTCATTTTGTTGAGGGTGCACTTAAGAACCATTATGTATCTATATATTCAAATTAGTTGATTTTAATTAACAAAAAGATTTACTGCAATCGATTTCTGTTAGTGAAAAACTAAAGATAATTAAATTACATGCACTCTAAGGATCGGTCCAGAATGCAGACGTTTAGCGAAGGATAAAATGTGCTTGAAATTCCCCACTGAATATCTTTCCTATGAAAGTATCATCCTGGGGCTTCACTTGAACTGTATTTGTACAAGTTGTAGCGAATAGAGGGTGGATTCAGGAATTATTTCAGGGCTAAAACACCATTTCTCAGGGCAATGGGCTTGGTTTTGTGTGTAACTCTTTACTACAATTCACTGATTTGTTTTGACTGTGATTGAAATTGTCTAATGTTTTTGGTCCTCTGACTTATCCATGTTTCTTATTTTATGAGGCCAGCTCCTGATCTATATCTTTATCTTTTCATCTATATAAACCTACCTGATTTATTAAAATACTGGTTTTTATAATGAGCAGCTGCCATCAGAACTATGCAAAGCTGAAGAAATCTCTAAGATATAAGAAGTTGCTCAATACCTAATATTAATAAACACAGAAAAACCTAACGATTTGGTGGTTGAATTGATCCTAGAATCTATCTGGACATTTTAGGCCAGCGACAAAAATGGCTTTAAAAATGGTACTAGTTTGGTTTCTCGAATTCTCTCTCTCTGTGAGTCGTATTTCCTCATGACTGAAGGTCGTGACTCCCCCGCAGAAATTATTAGTTAGGGGAGTTCTCTGGGGCAGGTACATCGTGGTGGGCGCCCAGGTCCTTCCACGGAAGACACATGTCCTCGGATTTATTGTGGTCCTCAAACATGTCGGTTTTCTCACGAAGCCTCCAGTTTGATTTCAGGAGGCGCCAAAACGGTTTCAGATGAGAAGTTGTAGTAAATTATTAAAAGGCCTAAGTTCCCTGAGTCCGCTAATTCCCGGCCATTCAAGTAGCGCGTCTCTTTAAAGTTTAACACGGGGAAAAAAGTTTGATTAGTCGGTTTTATCTGCGGGGTCAGTCCCTGGGGTGGGCATTTAACAGAGTGCCCGCATTTATGGGCCGCGCACGTCTCGTGGGGGCATGGTACTAGGAATATACCTGCAGCGGTAAAAGAAAATCTATCAGACTATCAAAAAAATATCAACCGGGTGTTTCACAATGAGTCGGATACCGGATCCGATTCTATGGAGACAATTTCTACTACGAGCCGATCGGATCTTATCCGACTCATTGTGAACTCACCTTGCAGAACTTATGTAGAGTCAAGTAAACAAGTCTAACACAAATAATTGCTATTATAAATTAACTACGATTAAGAGTGTATAAAGAGTTTAATTTAAACTTTGATTGCAATTGCGGTGAACTTCTATCGGTCCGCTGACATTATGCAGGTAACTTGAGCATAGTAACATTCTGCCGTAGCACGATCCTCCAATAATTATTTGATTATTATAGTTTGTTGTAAATGTATCAACAAGTTGATGTTCAATAAATGAAATACTTATTACAACGCATTCATTTAAAAAAGTGTCGGTTATACAAGCAGATGTCGCTCGAGACTTGTGCCAGCAGCCGCTACCATCCGCTCTCGGCATACCAATACATCTGCAGCTATGTTTGTTGCTAACTTTGTTCTCTTGATACCTATAAATTGTTCCACTCTTGCCTTCCAGTATGATATCATCTACTTTTTAGCCGACTACCAAAAAGCCAGAATTAATGTGTATTTATTTTGATATTGTAACTAAGTAAAAACCATTTAATGAAGTATTTATTGCATACATTGTGTTAATATATCAATCAAACATATTTAAATATGTGGTGCTAGTTTTATTCATAGGATAAAGTATACAATATCCCCTAATTAGGTTTTTGCAGTGCATTTCAGTTAAGTGTCTAACGTCATAAAGTCTTGCACAACTAGGTACATAATGGCTGATATTAAATGCCTAGATACTAGATTAGATATCAATGCTGCAGTCTAATATGTTGAGATTATTTTATTTACAATATTTTCTCAAAAAATCACTTTCGCCGCCTTGAGACGTATTTCCTCTTTACATGGGGGTTGAGACTCCCCCGTTACCCAGACGCTACTGATGGAAGTTCTCTTGAGCATCAAAATATCAGATTAAAATATCGTGAGAGGTATTAAAATATCGTGACTCATAACGACATTTCTGCCCAAGATAACTTTCCTAGTGAACTTCTTCTACAGTTACGACCCTCAGTAATTAGGATTACGACTCGAAAAGAAACCAATTTAGTGAAAATGTGAAGCTTTGGCCTGCCTCGGAACACACTGAAATGTATGCACATGTGTAAGTAATCAAGTGTAAACTGGACTACACCGTGGCGCTTTCAATTAGATAAAGTATTGTGCAAGTAGGTATCTTAAAGCGTTTCCTTAAAATGAAAGTGCTTTTTTTATTTTAGAGCAGTTAGCAGTTGTTTATCAAATGTTTCCTTGTTATTTTAGTCAGTTAAGACACTGCCGAGTTGGAAAAGGGAATAAATTAAAATGTAAGTGCCAACATCAGGAATCTACAAATCAAAATGTGGTCCGATCCATAGCAACGACCAGATATATCTAAATGCATTTTTCTTTATTTACATTACCCGACCCAATACGAAAAAATGTCTGAATCTTCCACTATGAGAAACATACGGAACCTTCTATCTACATAAGAACATATTAATACACCATCCAGTCTAGATTAGTAGATATTACATTGCAGCTTCTTTGAGCGTAGAATGCACTCCTAACTAAGCGAGAGGCCATTTTCCTTTCGACATCCTCCGTCTGCTTTCAAAAGACATTGAACCGAACGTCTCAGACACAGACTTTTCAACTCTAATTAGAGAAGTTCAATTACTACTAAAGAGTTGAGCAATTTCCCTCTATTTACTAACCGAGCTTATGTACATATAAGACTATCAGTTCGAAAAGCTAGCGAGATTTTTTTATAATGATATGGAACACTATGAACAGGCAGTTGGTCAGATATTTTTAACCGATTTCCAAAGATGGAGGTTATCAAGTCTTCTGAAAGTTTTTTTGTGGATATGTTACGCGATTACTCCGTTGTTTATCAACCGATTTCGAAAATTCTTTTTTTATTCGATGAGGATAGTTTCCGAGATGGTCCCGTAAAAAATGATTTTCATTCGGATCAGTGCTTTTTAGAAAATACCAATAAACCAACAAATTGATAAAGTTTATGCAAACCAATTTTACCCATATTTCCAAAACTACTGGTCGGATTTTGATACAGTTTTCTGTGATGTGTTGAGGTTTAATGGGTGCATCTTTTTAGCTATGTATTACGATGACAACTCCCAGGGAGCGCTTCTGTATACACTATATCTTCTGAATTAGCAGCCCGACTTTGATGCGGTTTTCTCTGATAGGCTTAGATTTGTTTAGCAAATGAATTTATGTTGTAATTTTTTTTAGATAGGCTTAGATTTGTTTAGTAACGTAACAGTATAGTTGAAGTCAGTTTTTGCTTTTTTTTAAAATAATTATGTTAATTTGTTTCCACGAGCCTATTAAAGTCATTTGGCGGATTCGTTTGTAAACCAGTTCCATTCTTTGCTCTATATTCAACTACGTGTCGTTTGTGCAGGTTGTCTAGTGTATAAGCTCTACGCTAATCTCAGGATAATTAAACGAAGATGTATATGAAACTAGTGGATGCTCGCGGCTTCGGTCGCATTAAGAAGTACAAATTGCACCCCCTATTTCATCCCTATAAAAGTGGCATTTCCTAAAATCCTTTCTTAGCGGATGCTTACGTCATAACATCTACCTTCATTCCAAATTTCAGCCCGATCCGTTCAGTGGTTTCGGCTGTGCGCTGATAGATCACTATATCAGTCAGTCAGTTAATCAGTCAGTCTTATATACATAGAGTACAGATATATTTGTTATTTTTCATTTCACTTGATATCACAGTAAGTACATTTTTTTTCTGTCGTCAACTTCTATGGTAACGAAAATAACAAACTCAAACTGTCAATCTTGCAACTGTCATTGGCTTTACTTTGTAACAGTCTTTCGTCAACACAGAATTTTAGATTCAGATGTTTTATAATAATTCAAAAATGTAACTGTTGGTTTTGTGTAAAGTGGCGCCATCTGTATATATATCACTAGCCTGTATAGCAGGCTGTGCAAGCAGACCTAGTGCAGGACCCATCGACGAGGTCTCAGGCCTACCGAGGTACGTGAATGCATGAATTGTAAATATAATTAATGAACAACTAAATGTACCTAAGTAAGAATTTATGAAATAAATAACTTTTTTTTTATCTAGCGCCCATGGAACGCGAATCGAGTCAGGCTACTGCCCCTTAATGCTTCTTCATCTTGACGTAGGTATTCATTGATAGTACTAACCTAAAAATATAGATAACAACAAATAATACAATAATCGCTACAAAACTGAACCCTATAGCTAAAGGAATAATGACGTCGAACATGAAGTAATCAGGCCAAGACATTTGGGCCGCTGCTCCAAGGAGGTGTTTCGATCCTTTGTGACGTAGTACGTGTTCCGTACACCAGATGGCGCGTTGTATTGGTTTTTCAGGCTGGTCTTGCATGATCGCTTTTAGCTTCTTCATGTTTTCTTTATAGCTGAAATAATTAATCAATGAGTATTAAGGCCAAGTTCTTCAAATAATTCGTATTTTACACTGGGGTTCGAGAGTCCCGGAAATATAATCATTTAAACGTTTTCTTGTAATACAGATTGGAAACTAACTTTAGTAACTCAAGACCAATAATTTTTGTTCCACGACATTTTGATTCCTACTTTAGTTAGATACACACAAATACCTACCTTGGATCATTTGCGACAGTATTAACGGCTTTAACTAGATCTTCAGCAACCATTGTTAAGGTGTCAATAGTAACACCAATTCCAAGTACTTTGTACTTATGAGTATTGGAGTATTGGTCTCCAAGGAATGGAATACCGACTAGAGGGACCTCAGCATCTATAGCTTCATCAGTTGATTGCAGACCTCCTTGCATTACGAACACTTTGATGTTTGGGTGATCTGAAATTAGAAGACAACATTACTACCTATTAACGATATTTATTTAAAAACGGTTAGTAATCTATACATCGTAATGTACTTGTTCTTTGTAGCCACGTTCCTGATTTATGGGATTACTAAGAATTTAGTAAATACCAATAAATAAAGATGATTTTTACGACGACCGACTAACGAGCAGACCTTATCACCCCGAAAAAATAGTAAGATTTGGTTGATCACATCGTATCATAATATAATATATAAAAAAACCGAATAACATTGTTAATACCTTTTTTTTGTAATAATAAGGTTATTTTTGTATTAATATGAACCTTGTATGTGCATGTATGTATATTATTTTTTCAAATTCAAATTCAAATTCAAATTCAAATTGTTTATTGACTAAAAATAAAAATACTTATTCTAACACATACATTCATTGGGAACACAGATTGCCAGGTGCAGTCAAGTATGAATCAGGTAGGTACGTGAGGTAGCCCCGGAAACTTGCACTAGGTACCGAAAAGGTCCTGTGAAGCAAGATTTCGGGAAAAACCACAGCACAATATACAAATTTAACTACTTACTTGCACATCACTCGTCTCGAAAGAACATAACTAAATTTGACTAAAGAGATTGTCACAATTCAACAGCTACTCACATATTTCTTCTTAATTCTAAACATTTTACCTATTGTTAAGTAGGAAACATAAATAATTGTGTACAGAAAGGGTTCCAGAACACTGAAGCAAAGCAAAAGATATGTAATGAATTGTAAACATTAAACAAAAGTGTTATTTTTTGGTAGCTGTTAGAGTGTTGCCATCTTATAAATTAAATTATGTACATAGTTTTTGAATACTTAATTAATAATTATATATTTTTTTTATGGCTGTGTATATTAGAATTTAGAGATTGTGTGTGTGTTGTTGTATGTTACAATGTGTAATTATTGTAATTGTGCGTGATTGTATGTAGAGGGTGAGTGTGTGTGTATGTATGTTTCAGTGTTCATTGCGTAGTACAATATTTTTCAATAAATGGTCTATTAGGTAAATATTTCAGGATAGAGTGATATTTAGTTAGTAAACATAAATTTGATTTAAAATTTGAATATATGTCATGTTGTTTACCTAATAAATCCCGTTGAGGAAACCATTTCTGAATCTTCACGTTTTTCGGTACTCTCTCCAAGCTGTCTCCATCAAACTTCCATAAAATATCGTAAGGAATTTTCTCGAACGCATCCAAGAACTCATCCAGAAACTCCTTGTCCATGAAGGAAGGTCTCACGTTTGTACCCAAACTTACGTACACAACCCCACGAGACGAGTTGTCTAAATAAGACTTTAAATCCTAAAACAATATTGATATACGTAATGAGCTAAATATAAATTTGACACGGATTAAAAAACAAAAATTAATCATAGAAAAAGAATCTTAAAATATCTTCAAAATATAAAAAAGAATTCTGTATTGTTTTGAAGATTTTGCATAACAATATATTATATGAGCCCATATGCTAATATTTCAAAAGAATATACGATCATCAAATATAATATATTTGAGCAAATCATACCTGTGGTAATTCCTTCTTAGGCTGCAAATGTACTGCTCCCAAATAAATGGTAGCTGGAGACACTGGACGATTTTGATCAAACATAGGATGAGAATTCACCAACAGCAGAGCAACACGCTTTTTCAATTCAGCAGTACTAGGTGCATTCGATCCAAATTTAGATTTTAAAAAAGTGTCATCGTACTCTTCATGTATCTTTTCGTTAACCCAAACATTGTACTCAAAGAAAATTTGACGAATTTTATCCAAAAAACCTGTACCAAAATTATCTCTGAACATGTCTGGATATAAATGTGGATGTCTTCCGACTGATCCAACAGCATCATAATTTGTTGCAGTTCCCATTAATGAAGAAAAAAGTATGATTGGCGCGTCGTAAATTTGTCCAAAAATTGCTGTTGCATAACTAAGTCCTTCCATTATAACCAGATCAAATTTCTGACTTTTATCAGCTATTAATTGTTCAACTTCTGGTATTTCGAATATGTAATGGCTCAGAAGCAACATATTCTTGTTCATGTCATTAAGAGTATCTGCAGTGACAATGACTCCTCGTTTCATATGAACAGCATTCCCTTGATCATTTATCATTTCCATTAAAATTCTGTATCCATCACTTGCATCGATTTCTGTCAAGTTATTTGGTGCTTCTCCTTTTTTGAATGCTGGATTGGGAGTGATAGCAACCACTTCATGCCCTCGTTTCACTAATTCTAACGTCAATGCTCTAAAAACTACCTGATGGCTTATGGAAGGCATCGGATACACGCCAAGAATTCTAGCCGGGTTCACATAAAACACATGACACGAAACTAACACCGCTATTGAGAATAAACGTAACATTGTGAATATTTTACAGAAATGCGGCTGTGTAATTGTATCTGCATTGTTTTATAATATAAGGTAGTTTATTGATAAAATATAATCATATGTGTGTTGATAAGTATTTACTACTCAAGTATTTTTTTTATAAAATCACGATGACTGTCATTTTTAAGGAGGAAAATTGATGAGTATATCAATCACCATTTTTGTGATAAAAAAATAAAAAATCAATTACATCCGAATATGTACTGTCTTTAGGAAATTTCAAATGATTGCGTTTTTTAACTATGTACGTGAGCCTATTAATGGGATTCAGGAGGTCATGTTATAAAATAATATCTGATTTTATATAGTCATGTATTTGTTATATTTTCACTTTATTTTTTTACGCATCCTGATTTTTGATTTTTGGTGCAAAAATCTTTTTGAGCTAATTTAATTATACAAATACAAATTTATTATATCAAATACCTACGGCAAGCAGGCTGATATTTTATATATATATTACTGCTGATAACGGCGTGATCGGTTCATGTGCGGCCTATTTACACGTAATGAGCATGTGGAAATGAGCGGCTTTAAAAAATTAAGAAATGTATAGATACATTATCATATATTACCTACATTCATTATTGTTGCTCAGTTATCGGATGTAATCGCATGCGATTACCAATGTTACAAAAAAATACTAACTTATTTTGTATGTATTAATATAGTGAACCTAGATGTAAGTATTTTAACCCAATAAACGTTTTTGTATGTATTATATTATAAATGTTAATCAATTGTAGATGCCGTCAGTTCTTGGAGTTGACCAAAACGTGGTAGATATTTTATTTTGGGCGCTTCTGTGAGTTGCACGGCATGTTAAGTTGCTTGTTTGTCATAGTACGACAGTCGTTGAGCCATGTCAGAAGGCTTGAGGACGGTTTGGTAAACTCTCAATAGTTGGCCGCTCTCTTTCATAGAAGATGAGATAGAAGAAAAGACAATGAAACGATTTATTTGGAACAAGAAATCAAGTACGACCAAATTTAGATTGAATGAAAAAAGACAAACACATTACGTACTAATTTTAATTCTAATTCTAAGGTGGGGGCGATGAGTCCTGCACGGACATGCCGCTTGGGGCGTTTTGTGCATTTCCCCCATTTCTGCCTAACCTAGCCAGCCAAGTCCTTGAAATATCGGAGCACAGCCTTGGGTTTCTGGCATACTAGTTCCACTCCTACTCCCGTCAAGGCAGGAGTTGTGGTATAAGAAGTGAAACTGCTTGCACCGTCAAGTGATCACATTACGTACGAACAAATATTAAATTTTTAACCGACTTCCAAAAAAAGGAGGTTATAAGGTCTTCTGATAGTTTTTTTTAAGTGGGGATGTTACGCGATTACTCCGTTGTTTATCAACCGATTTCAAAAATTCTTTTTTTATTCGATGAAGATAGTTTCCGAAATGGTCCCATAAAAATTGTTTTTCGTTCGGTTCAGTACTTTTTGAGAACAAACCAATAAACCAACAAATTGATAAAGTTTATGCAAACAACGACATTATTAATGTCGTTGTATGCAAACCAATTTTACCCATACCTATTTCCAAAACTACTATTCGGATTTTGATACAGTTTTCTGTGATGTGTTGAGGTTTAATGGGTGCATCTTTTTAGCTATGTATTACGATGACAACTCACCAGGGGGTGCTGCTGTATACACTAGGTATATCTTCTGAATTATTAGCCCGATTTTGATGAGGTATTCTCTGATAGGCTTAGATTTGTTTAGCAAATTAAATTCATTTACGTGATTCGTTGATTACTCACTATTACGAAATCGGCGCTTGTCAAAGTTGCAGTTCCAGTCGGCTTTGGATTTGTTCATAATGCTGAGTTGTATTATGTATTCTGTGATGCTGATAGGTATTGTTGCGACTGGTACCGACTCCAAATATGACTGATTTCAATAAGAATACTTATAGGACTGTAAGTTTCAATAATTTGATAGATTCTTTACTCCCAATTCTGAATTTCGAAGTCGCAAATATGAAAATAAATTATTTATTAACTTTTAAGTGACACATGAAGTCGGTAGTTGAATTTTTTGAAATAAATTGTATACTTCCTCTGAAATAATTGTATCCATGGATTGTTATAAGCCGGTAAATAAAAATTTATAGTGTAAAGTTTAAGTTGAGCATTATTTACTATTTACCCATTTTTTCCACATGGTTCCTCCACGTGGAAAAACCATTTAACGATTACCCTGTAAAGACGTTTTGAAAACTCTTGACACCAGATTTAGCCACTTTCAAACAGCAAGAAGAGCCTGAGATGAATGAAATACGAAGTATATAATAAGTGTAACTTGTTGGTAAGTTTCATTTTGGGAAGAATGAGCAAAGCTCCAGAATAAAAACATCATTAGTGAGATAAGAGAGTAATTACGGACAAAATACTTTAGAGGGTAGTTATGATGTATTTTCGTAAAGGTCATTAACATAGAGTGGTTCATATCTGCAATACTGGCATTTGTAGTATCGAAAAGTAAGAAATAGTCTGGCACTGTGGTGCTAATTATATTTTAAAAGAAACGTTATAAGGGACCAAACATCTTTTTCATCAGTTGACCTGCAGTGTGGAGACGTTACTTCATTTTCAAAAACAAATATTCAAATAATTCAAAATAGTTTTTGGTCTACAAAAAAGTATATACTTGAAGTGGCAGCTCTATATACCAAACTAGGCGTTAGCCTATATCTTGATACCTAGCCCTACCCAGTTGAAAATATAGTTAGTGTACATAGATGCCTTAGTAAGTTAGTGTTACTAACCTTAATTCATTTTTTTATTACCTATACGTAAGTAAGAGTAAAGTATATCAAGGATTAAAATCATTATTTCTATCGCTAACTAGTATACAATAATACGCTCATTGACTACATTAAGTTCAAGCATACCAGGAAATAAAGCACAAAATATAGAGTTGAAAATGACAATGCTGAACATGTAATATAGAACACTTGAAGAAAATTGCGTTGCTTTAGATTTGATGTAAGTAATAGATAGATAGATAGATAAATACTTTATTAAAACACCACAAATGAAACAATACAAAAAAACATACATATTAGAATTAGCGTCTTAATTGGCGGCCTTATCGCTAAGGGCGATCTCTTCCAGGCAACCAATCTGGCAGGGATATATTCTTCAAACGAAATGAGTAGGACGAGGTGTTTCAGATATTAAATAAAATAATGAAAAATATAACAAAGGTTTATACTACTTATATATGAATAAACATAACAATAATATATACATACATAATAGCATAATACAAGAGACAAAATAATAATAACAAATATAGCAATTTATGTCAGAACCAAAGAAGATATATACAATTTCTTTACATTGTGTTTGAAGGCATCTAGTGATGGTGCTTTCCTAATATCTAGCGGCAAAGCGTTCCACAGTTTCACGTGCGCAGAGAAAGAACTATCATACGAAACTTTTTTGTGTGTCGGAGTCGCGAGTAGGTTTACTGATGACCGCAAGTTGAGGGAGTGACAATCGTGAGCATAGCAAAATCGGTCTAATATAATATTTTATGTACATAGGTAATTACATATCTATTGACATCACACCCAAACATTATTTAATTAAATGTATATCAATTGGAGTTTAAAATAAGTGTGAATTTGCACACGCTTAACGGTAAAGGAAAACATCGCGAGGGAACCGATATGTTGGAGGACCATAATATCCTAGGAAATATATCTTCCGTGGAAGGACCTAGGCACACAACACGATTTATTTGCACTAGAGAACTGCCCTTACGAATTAATTCTGCAGGAGAGCCACGACCCTCAGTCACGAGGAAATACGGCTTAAGGGAGAGACCGTCGATATAGATAAATAACAATATTTTGTTTAATCGATACACAAAAAACCAACGAAGTTCCCGTTGGTTTGTGTCTCGGCATACACTCGGTAGTTTAATTTGCCTGATGGATTGAGTATTGCGGCCTCTAAGCCAGTCCAGCTGATTGCTACGTACGCTGATTCGCTTTGATTGATGATTGTATGTGTTGCTGATGGAATCGATCTAGATTGCTAGTACAGACCTGCGTGGAATATCGCAGCAATGATAGATTGACGAAAATTTGTGAGTGCGTATGCTCTACTAGTACTTCTCACAGATGAACTGCATTCACAAAATATTATAGCTAACATGCTGGAGGCTCTTATTTGTGCTTTTACGAAGTAAGGCTGGAAAATCTATATACTTAAGTAATAATTAAAATATTTTTCTGGTTTAGTACATGTTCTATGAACTCAATGTTAATCTTTTTTATAACATATTTTTTTAATTTTTTAATTTTAAGTTTCATATAATTAATATTGTAAAATATTAATTTACTAAAAACAATTAAAAAACTAAACATAATACTTATTCACTACCTACATAAAATAATGTATTAAGGCATTTAAAACATCTATAGAAAAGCCTTATGGTGGTCTAAGCGCTCCAGGCTACTGCTAGAGGGCAGCGTGCCCAGCATACTGGCCGCATTACCACGCTGGATGGCTATGCTGATGCGTTGATCCAGAAAAAGATCAGGTTTAATATTTGATAAATGATTTATCAAAATGACAAAATGGATCATAATAAAAAGTAAATTTAAAAATAGGTAACGTGTAATGCTAATATAATTTACATATTTAACTAACTACATGTTTTAAACACAATTGCTCCACATGATAAGCCTCCATTAAACGCCTTTTAAAATATTTGCTTTGTAGCCGTTTCACACACAATGTTCTTTCAATCATCAGGCGTTAGTGGGCCGATTTAACTCCCAAAAATGAAGACGGGTGTATAACAGCTCTCCAATTTTTGATTTAGATTGTTTTGTTTATAATAGATTAATTAATCAAGAGCGTATCAGCACATAAATAGTATTTTATTATAAAATCAAAATAGTTAATATAGCCGTTTGACAGTTGTCGGTCTTTCAATGCTCAGCAAGAGCCACTGATAATGATGTCGCTTAGAGTTATCATGCAAACTTAAAATTTATTTATTTTACTACTTTATTTTTTTATTACCTACTGACACAGTAATGCTTTTCAGATAACTTTACTTCAGGTATTATGGATCGAATGTGACTTGTGACCATTTTGTATTACTAATAAATTATTATTCGTATATTGTTTACCTGTATTCGAGCGGCTTTTAAAAGCAAGCTTTGGCATTGGGTTGGCTGGGATAGATTAAAAATCTAGATTTGTTTAAGTCAACAACTGTCAATGTCAAATACCACAATGTATCTTACATACATTTAGTACCTATTATGTGCTAAAGCGACGCGTACGTTGATTCGTTAGCCCCGCCTTGTTTTTAGTAAATAAATTAGACTCTCTGTAGTACTTATTAACAGTTTAAATTAGAAATATTGCAAACAGGTAAGTGTATTTTGGATTTAATTATAAAATGTGTGTGTTTTTTTATATATTTATGGTAGAATTTCCTTATGAGAGTGATTGTTGTTCTTATCACAAAGCTTGACAACTTCATTTCCCGCGTTTTTTAGCTTTATATTCTTTATCTCTCTGGTATAGGTATTGAGTTGTTTTTGTCTGGCCTTGATTTGTGAGTAATGATCTTGATTTTTAATATAGGAATTAAACACATACGAGTTGTGTTCATGTATATGCAAAATAATGTTTAGGTATATGTGCAGATTTGGATATAATTTATGTAATAGGTATATTTGTACCTCGAAAATTAGTTGTTTTTATTATGAATGTTCCTAATACTTAACAAAGTTTGCATGATGTTACTGGCTGAAATTATTTTTTATGTAGCGTGATTATTCAGTTTTAGTTATAGTCCTTATATCGAATTAAAATACTGTACTTCTTATCCCGGATTAACGCAGGTTCATTTATTTATTACGGTATCTAATTACATAATTACGTACATTATAATAAAACCAACATCATGTTGGCTAGTTAACTGATTGCTATGGATGTGATCATCCAGACCGATCCGACCAAAAGCAGCAACGCGATAACGAAAATACTACGTATTTCATATCTGTGTCGGTATGCCTAAATATGTTTTTTTACTGCCCTGTTAGCTTAGTTGGTAGTGGCCTTCCTAAAATAGGGGTGCGGGTTCTATTTCCGCACAACACAAGTAATTATTAATATTATAATTTGTTATTACTTGTGTTAAGTCTGATTGTTTCTATGTATAATAGGTATGTATTAACGAAAGAAAAGTTATATGTATTATATCCCTTATCTAGTACCCATGATACCCACGGCGCAGTGTGATATTATGTCCTGAACTATTTATTTTATTTGCTTTTGAATTTGATTTGAATGCACCCATAGTATTTATGTATAAGTTTACAAACCAAAATTATAAAAATAACTTATTACTTTTAGTTAACAAGGGGTACAAAAATTCTTAATTTCACACGTGTGAAATTTGCCTCATGCATTTGGAAACCTCTTACAGCTTTAGTATTAGTTAATTTGGTTGGTTTCAACTTCGTGAACAGCGCCAGAATCATGATCGGTTTAGTATGGGGCAGTGAAGATGTTTTAATTTGTCCAAGTTACCACTTGTTTTAATAAATGTTTGTTTCCAGACTAAACAGCAACTGAGATGGATGTACCGAGGGGCGCGACGGCGATCAATGTCGATGAGTTCGCTCGCGAGCCCATGGTGGACAAATTAGTCATCAAAGTACCTGGAGTCGGGCCAATAGCGGCACAGAGACTCAATGGCAAACGAATTATGAGGGTAACTAAAATAATTTTAATAATCTTACATATTTTATTTATCTATAATTATGCTGAAGAGAGTAAAAAATCTGAACATAGCAGATTTTACAAAAACATTTTTGGGTTTACCTTAAATCCATAACAAAACACGATTCAGAAGTTTTTAGATTTTTTGTCCGTTCATCTGTTTGTCTCTTTATTTAAACGCTCACAATGCAAAGACGATTGAACGGATCATCATGATTTTTGGTATCTGGGTAGTATGAGGTCTTAGAAGTGTCATAGGCTTTATCTCAACAAATGAGAGCGAAGCAGCGGGCGTCCGCTAGTTTTATAATAAGGTGACTGGTAAGTAACGCACAATCCTTAGGCTCTACGTCTAAAGCAACCACGTGTCCTACGACTTTAGGAACTTTTTCCCGAAATGTTTGTTAGATAATAACTATAATATTTATATAATATTTCTACGCAAAATACTAATATTTTAAGTGCGGCTTAGTTAAAAGTAAACCTGTAAGAATTTCTGATGAAGGCTCTTTGTTTACATACCTATACTAAGATTATTTTTTATAATTAATTGCTTTACAATTACAGTGCGCAGTTTCGTTTCTTTTTACAAATGATAATTTACGTGTTCAAATTGCAGGCTGATGAACTCTATCAAAAATTTAAAAGTTTCCGATTTGATGAACAACGCTTCAGAGGATGGTTCTTAAAGATATGTCCCGGAGCAAGAGTGTCCGTAGTGCACCGGGCATTGAAGGCATGGAAGGATCAACATGGTAGCTATAGTGAACTTATCTTATAATATTTATTTAAATACAACTCGCCTGATGTTAAGTAACGTTACAATCAATTAAAATGGTCTTTAAGTTAAGACAATAGCGAGCGAGCCATCACTCAAGATCAAGAAGAATAGTATATTGTTGTAAAACCATGTGACTACGTTGTTTCGGTAAAAAATAGTAGTCTTTAAACTCTATTATCTAATGCTAAAGTGCGATTCATATTTTGAGTTACAGAGTCCACTTATTTTTCAGAACCGAATTCAAGCGAGCCATCATCATCGACGGGTCGTAGCAGGAGACCAGCTCAACATAGACAAAGCCGTGTCTCCTTCGACTTGCCTTCAAGCCCTCCTACCCCGCCACCAGCTCCGGAGACAAACTCCACTCTGCACCACTTCATGGCTCTCATCTCGAGCCTACTTCCAAACATAGCGCCAGATTTACAAACAGAGTACATGGGGAAGGTGCTGAATATAACACAGGATTTTGAAAAGATAACCAAGAACCGACGTGCCAGCGCACAAATGCCTCCACCGCCAACTCCTGAGTAACAAGTTCCAAAGAATGTAGGTATGTTGTATAAAGTGCTGTCTGTAATTTTCATATAACTGTTGTAATAACAAATAAGAAAACTAACTCTACTATGTACAAAACTTAAGCAATTGCTTTTGTAGAGGATTTCTTTTTTTGAATAACCTATATGGAGGAGGTAGGTATAGGTAATTTGTTCGTTTTTAGTTTTTGAGTCTACTATAGTTACTTCAACCTTTAAATGGAAATTCAGAAAGTGAAAGGCCGGGGGCACCCGGGGGACTTTATCTTTATGTATCAGCTCATATCGTTTGGGTATAATGTACAGCATCCAAATTAACATACCACCGGATTGATAATTAATGCCAAATCCCATGTTTTGACGAATTTATTTCTGATGTAATTTTAAGACCACGTTGTTACGTTTAATTCACATGTTTTTTTTTTTTTTTTTTTTTTTAACTTGAACGGGTTTGCACTTGACCATAGTTTACCTGATAGCAAGTAAGGCTATGGCCTAAGATGGAGCGTGCTTACCCGATAAGAACCGATTCACTCTCGCTTTGAAGATCGCTGGATTATAGTGCGTGGGGAACAGAGAGCCAGGCAGGGAGTTCCACAACCTAGCGGTACGAACAATAAAGGTGGAAGCGTACCGTTTCGTGCGGGTCTTAGGAACTTCCACCATAAACCGGTGTCGTCCTGCCGTACCTCTACTCGTCCGGTGAAAGAAGGGCGCGGGCGGAATTAGTCCGTGCAATTCCGCGGCACACTCTCCGAAATGCAACCGATAGAAAACCGACAAACTGGCGACTTTGCGACGGTGTTCAAGACTTTGAAGTTTCGCTCGGCACAGTTTATTATTATCAATGATCTTCTTGGCTCGACTCTCAATGGCCTCTAGTGCCTCAAGTTGGTACTTGGCTGATCCATCCCAAAGATGCGAACAGTACTCCATGCACGACCGAACTTGTGCTTGATACAAAGTAAGCAGCTGTTCCGGCTTGAAGTACTTTCGCACCTTCGAGAGGATACCCAACTTTTTGGCTGCAATTTCGGCTTTAGACTCAATGTGAGAGCCAAAATTAAGAGTAGGGGACAATGTAATACCAAGAAGATCAAGGTGGTCAGTTATCGGCACAGTCGAATTTCGGAAAGTGGGGGCCAGCTCGAATGGCCTCTTTTTAGCGGTGAAAAGACACGCCTGGGTCTTCGCAGCATTAAACCTGACTAGATTGGCATCACCCCAATCGGAGACTGCCTTGAGAGCCAGGTTTATACGCTCGACCATCGCCTCCCTGAGCCACTGGATCTCGGCCGCACTGGCCCGCGCTGTGGATGTATAGCTCTCTACAACGGTGCTGTCGTCTGCGTACCCAAAGGTTCCGGGTTTCAGCAGATCGTTAATATGCAGCAGGAAAAGAGTTGCAGAGAGCACCGACCCTTGAGGGACTCCGGCATTGATAGCCATTAGATCTGAGGAGCAGCCATCAACGACTACTCGAATAGACCTATCCCTCAAAAAGTCCGAAATCCAAGCACGAAGCCCAGCGGGCAGGCCGTAAGAGGAAAGCTTGCTAATAAGGCCATCGTGCCAAACCCTGTCAAAAGCCTTAGAAATATCCAGGGAAACCGCCAGGGCTTCCCCGTATTTCTCAATGGCTTCACTCCATATGTGAGTGGCGTACACTAGAATGTCTCCAGTGGACCGATTCTGGCGAAAGCCATATTGTCGGTCACTGAATAGGTCATGCGATTCAAGGTACGCCAGGAGCCTGCGGTTCAGGACACGTTCCATACTCTTGCAGAGCACGGACGACATTAAAGTTGTTACCAACGTTACATTACAATAGTGAATCTTAGTGTAATATTGTAAGACAAAGATTATCGCGGCTAGAAATACTGCAGCCCTGCAACACAAGGTTCTTGTGATACTTAGTGCAGGGCCTAGTAAACCTCACCAGCGTACCTTCAGATCTTACTCGTTTTTATATTATATTTTAGTGATACGTTTACACATTGTAATAATTTAATGAACGATTTTTACTTATATTATATAACGTAATGTAACTTGAGTTACGAATTTAAAATATAAAATCATTGTACAATCGAATGCCTCGTTCGGCTTAAGAGTTTTTTACGTAAAAAGATATATTTTGTATTTTTATACTTTTCTTCTCATAATAAAGTATAAGTAACTGACGAGTTGTTTTAATTTATACATGCCCATATAGTCATGTGAGGACGCATCAGTAGGTAACTTACCCGTAGGAAATACGTTCGCCGTAGCCGAAATCGGCTTGGAAAGCAGCATCATCATAACAGCGGCCGAAGCTAGTATCAAGTATTTTCAATTCGCTTTTAGCTCCACTGCTTGCATTTATCGACTACTAAATTATGACAAACAGGAATCTACAATTTAATATGTTACCACGCAAGTATTCAAACGAAATGCCACTCTTAGACCATCCAGCCAAGGATGGACCGCATCGCCGCACAATATTACTTTGCATTAAGTAGATAATTGAAATCGAATTGAATTCAAAGTCAAAATCAAAATAAAGTAAAGCATTTAATACAATAAATGCTTCGACTTTGAATTCACTCGCGGATGCATCTGCTAGCCTACAGATTTACAAACGAATCTACATTCGCTACATACAAAATTCTTACGAATTAGGCCATGATCTTTTGAAACGGTTCACCCGAACCACGAACATAATCATACGAATTTTATTTGTTGCTCTTTAAGTGTACGAACTTAAGCTCGTAATTCGCTTAAACACGTTATTCTATTTTTTCGCGATCGATCGCACTACGCGCTCGTCTGGCGCCTACCAAGGACACCAAACATGCTATACCTACTATACTGTGTAAAGTACTGGACAGGAAATTATCGGCGACGGATGCTTTTCGCACCTATTTTCCTCAATCAAGTCAGCCATAAAAAAGTCTATTAGGTCCATAGGAATTTAGTTCAGTCCAATGTTTGCTCCTCTTCGAATCGTATTTTATCATTACTCTATAATTATAGAGTCATGATTTGCCTCTTAGAAATCATTAGGGGAGCTTGGAGGGCGATCTTTTAACGGAAGACACCATGTTCTCGGATGTTGTGGTCCTCAGACACGTCGGGATTCTCACGATGCTTTCTTTCACCGCCAAGCGATTGTAAATCTACGGTTCATAACTCAATCAGGAAAATTTGTCATACCTCACACACATGTGCCTCTATGTAGAGGCACATGTGTAGAGGCGGCATTACAGCTTTTGTTCTACGAATTTTGGACAATAGGTGTAGGGCTTGGACCAAGTTTGTTGTAAGACGGTCGTTTCCCTACCGAGCCATACTAGTCTCGTATGTTAGTTGGTCGATAGTTGCTCCTAATATAACAACATATTTGGTATGCATGACTTTCCCTTCTAAAATAATCTCGCAGTTTTTATCTCGACGCGCTCGCCTAACAGCAAAATGTGTATTGTTAGTTTGGTAACATAGAGCCATCCGCCCATCCATGAACCAACCAAAGCAACCAACCAAGCAAGCAGTAATCATCGAGGAACCGGCCAAGCGCCACGTTGGCCTCGCCGCGACACCATAATAATAACTGGCAGACGTATATTCTACATAAAAGGTAAGTTCTGTGTTTTTTTATCTTTATCATTACTATGATTCGCAGAAATCTCTACCAATGCATCTGTCTACTATTTTTGAACGACAGTGCAATAGCTATTTCCCGCGTTTTCCTAAACAAATATGTCGCTCCGATAATTAACTCGTGAACTCATACAGTCACACTCCATATGGTGGATTACATAGATGAGTAAAACGGGATTTTGTTTGTAATATAAATATAGTGATTTAGAAATATGTCTTTATCACAGTTTGGGTTGCGTAGTTCCGTAAACTACTTATTACATATTCTGTGGCTCCCATGAATATGATATCGGTTCTTGGAAATGATCGTGCGTCTCGCGTTTTCACGCAGAATAAGAACGAGACGGCAAAAAATGATGTCATCCAAGCTTGTATTTTGCGATAGTAAACAAATTTGTGGTGAATTTGATAGTGGGATTGGAATGGAATGCTGCCAGAAGGACAAAGAAATAAGTTTTAACTTTTGTAAAATAACCGTAAAGTAGATCAATGTTGATTAGATGCAAAAATCAAAACAAATAATATTTTTTTGCTATTAAATGCTGAATTTGAGTACTATATTAATAAAAATAGTTTTTTGTGTTTTTATTTTAAACCTAGCCATTTGGACTTCAAGCCTAAAACCTGTTCAATTTGTTCTTTAGGGTAAGTCTGATTTTGTATTTTGTTAGAATCTATGTATTGTACATAGTAATTAGTTTATTCAGGGGAACATGGTATGTTTATTTTATTTTTAGTCGTTTTTTATGTCTTTTACATAGGTAATTATAATTATAAAATATGTTATAGATATATAATAAATATTATTATAATAATTAATTTTCAAGTATATTTATTTGTATATTTTATCTACCTACTAATGTAACAACAATAGTATACATACTCATAAGTCCTTGAAGTAAAGTGAAATCAGAATATGTACCTATTCTTGGAGTAGAAATTCAACAAGAATTCATATATATTTATTTATATCTATGGATTTTAAAGTATATTCTTATCTTATTTAATGCGTTAGTTCGATAACAAAATACTGAAATATGTATTTATTTATTTACATCACCCATATTACTCTTCAGTTAGTAGTCACGTACAAACTCAGTAAGGAACTTGCCTTCAGCGAACATAACAAACATCTTATCAACTGATGGTAATTTAAAGTGCAATCATATCATCGCGAATTTAAGTAGGTTGCGTACAATATCGATTAAAATGATATCTATGTAATCATCGTAGCAAGTCTGAAACTAAAAACAAGCACTCTATGCATGTTTAGTTTTTTATTGTCATAGGTATAGGTTTTTGCAACACATTTAAACCAATTTAGAAACTCAATATGTCTAAACATGTGCCCGTTAAAGGCGCCGCAAGAGATGTCATCCAGCGTACTCTGGATGTCATCTTTACAATCAAAATATATTACTAATCAGTAGGTATTAATAAAAACTTAGCATTTTTTGAAGGAAACTATCGTAGGTACTGGTCCCCCAATTTTAAAGCTAGTTAGCCAAAATTATAACGGGAATTGATGCGTCAGCCTGCCAGTCATTAAATACTATACCTACCAAGTAATATAATCCTTAACGAATTAAAAAAAAACCCTAATTACGTAATTATGAACCACCTTTTTACCTGCAACGCTTCGATCAATAATCTACAACGAAACAATAACTAAGGACCGTTTAGTTAACATATTGATAACATGTCTCACGAAAGTTTTTATATTTAAATAACTAAGGACACTAATTTCTGCGAATTTTAATAAGTCCTCATTATAGACAATAATTAGGCTGTTCTTAGGTAAGGCTTAAAGTGTTAAGCTCATTGTAAAGGTATATTCATTTGGTCTAGTTGTAATGTGTTTATTTTGAACGCCACATCATTATAATATCTTTCAAAGTTCTCCCAGATCAGTCTTAGCAATAAAGCAGTCAAGGTGCCTGTACCATTCTGTGCTCATTTGTGTATTTATCATTTATTTTGTTGTGTGTTGTAATGGCTAATTAGCGGTAGTAGTCTTCCTAACTTAGGTAAGTTCATCAATAACGTTCTAGCGTGAATAAAATAACAGTTTACGGATGGATAACTGTAATATATTAGACGCTGAACAGTTAGGTTTATACATTAATGTATGTGTATAATTATTTCGGTTTGTGCCCACAAACCTTTTTCATTCATAACCAGACCTCACTTACTACCGACCCAACGACTTGCTTACTATACCACTGTCTTACGTTTGTAATATCAGTGAGTGCATAATGCGACACCTACTATGATATCGTAGTATACTTAGTAACTTAGAATTTAGTTTATGTCATCTTCTTCTTCTAAATATTGATATTTACTGATTCATTATACTGTCATTGGGCTAATAAGCAATTAATCAATTTCAGAACTCGACTAACAGTTTTTCTACTAAAATGGGTGAAACGGTGAAATTCCGCACGTTTTGCTCCGAAGATATGGGAGAAAAGCCAGTGAGTCAAATACCTGGTGTAGGACTTCTATCGGCGCGGAAATTGACTAACATCGGCTACCCCAAGGTATGTTGTTCCAATTAAATTTATATGTGTAATTTATAACGGCTTGTTTTGTTTATTTTATTTTTTATAAAATTAAACTTTTCTGTACCTGTAGTTGTTTATATGTATTTGTTTAATATATCACTAAAATCGTTAAAATATTTCATTAATTTCTTAAATATACATGTTTATTAATTTTACTTCATTCTGCAGAATTTTCCTATTTAAATTTATCTATGTAATATATTTTACATGTTGTCAATATATACCCTAATCGTTATTCTATTTATTTGTAACAACCGCCTAGTATTAACGTCAAAAACTAAGTTCTCCTGCTGAAGGAACCGGTAGTGTTCTGAAACTAATTTGTGACATTACTTTAGAGGTGGGTGCTAGCTGGTTATTACCATAAAATTTAATTATGCCTTACGGGAAATATAACACCGTAGTCGGTATTCTATTATTATACTGTTCATTTAATTTAGTAATAAATTAATAAAAAGTCACGTGTTCTATGAGTTTTAGCCTATATATTTTTGAGGTGGCTCAGTCCTAATCTACCTTAGTTAAAGAATTTTAAAACGAGGCGAATATATTCAGTGACGTGTACAATGAATTCAAGATATTAAATATTGTTTGTTGAGTAATTTGTTATTTTGTGTCTGTGTTTATCTTAAATAGAATCTTTATCTTTATAACTTTACTTATTAAAAATATGTACTTAATTTCAGGCGAGAGATCTTTATAGCAAACTACGGAAGTTACACTTTGATGTGAAGAAATTTAGAGTATGGATGTCCTTGAATTGCGCCGGTGCCAGAGTCACCATCATTTATCAAGCATTGTATGATTGGCACACTCAGTTTGGAGACACGCGAACTAACGGTAAGATATCTATTTACATGTGCTAGTTAAATGTGCTGCTAAATGATGATGATTCCTTTAGTTAAAAGTATTAGGTACGGTATTAGGAAATTAACATTTACTTTTCAGTCTGAATGAATGCATATTGTGGGAATTTTGTATTATAGATATTATGTAGTATTTATTTTAATAGTCGATAGTATCGTTAAGGTTAGCGTGTAAGTTACATTTGTATGTAAATAAATAAATAAATAAAACTAAATTCTTGCACCGTGTTTCGCGTTCCCACCTTTATAAGATCGCTGAATGTAGACTTGCCTCTTTGCGCCTGCTATAACTTGGCACCTGCACCCGGGTCCGCACATCCGCTGCACTCTTTGTAAAACCTCACTGGTTACACTTACACAGATAATGTACCTGAAGATCCAACTAACTAGTGTTTTACCAAAACATACTAGTCGATAAACGTTTAATTATTTTGAATGGTGATCTGACTGAACTACTTCACCTTGCAATTTTTTTTAAGTTAATATAAATGTTAGCAATTAAATGATAAAAAAATAATACGCGTTCTTTTCACTAAATCATATCAACAATTCACCTTTCAGGTGTGATTACGAGCGCCAGAGTTAGTGGAGCATCCACAAGCAGCGGCGGCGGTGGCAGCGGTGGTAGTAGTGGTAGCGGAGGCAGTGGTGGTAGCGGTGGTAGCGGTGGCAGCGGTGGTAGCGGCGGTACCGTTGGCATTAGCAAAAAGACTCCCATCCGTCGGCCTCGGGTCTCCTTCGCTCCATCCCCTGAACCTCGCCCCCAGCCTTCCACGAGCCGTGACACCAGCACCGGCCAATCCAACTATGTCCCTCCAAACAACAACAACTCGCTCCTCAACTTCCTGACGTCATTCTCAGGAATTGTCCAAAACATCTCGCCGGAGCTGCACACGCAGTTCATGCTCGATATATTGAATGTGATGAAACAATACGAAAAGAAGTCCAAAGAAACAGCGGCGACCGCGCCTAATGCGCCTGCGCCGGACCACTAGATACACAATATTTACTCATCATCGTCACGTAGAGATCACTGCAGGCATAAGTCTTCTCTCTCATTCACTGATTCCGTTTTGCGATTCCCTTGTCCATGTGTAGTCTTTCATCTTCTCGATGTCTAGCCACGGTTGCACGGCTGATCTTACATATCTCTTACCGAACCTTTTAATATCTCATCATACGTATGATCTATTTTTCACGGGGTTGAGACGATCGGTATGTAAAGAGAGAGGCCTAATGCGGCTGAGTATGATGATGATGAATATATTCAGTAACTCGGTGCCGGCTCCCATGCCATTTGGATATGTGATACGCTGTCCACACGCAGGACACAGAGATGTCCAAAACAGCCCACTTTATCAAGAACATACCTTGAACATTGACAAAGAAACGCGAATTATTATAAAATAACCAAATACTACTGCCATACTAGATAATATTTCTATTTGTAAGTGACTAAGATTTGTTAAATTATGTGTATACATTTACATACCTCATACATCTTCAATATGCGACGCGTTTCAAAGCTTTTATAGCTTCTTCTGATCGAGACACTCACAAGACCACCACAAGATGTGTTATGCCACCACTACACGACGTATCATGGAAGTGTAGACCGTATACACATAATTTAATAAATATGGCTTACTTTAGTTTACAAAATGAGAACAAGATTTGATTTCTAAAATTTATAGATATTTTAATACAGGAACAAACAAATTAGTGCCTTTTGTACGCTTATACTTGTACGTATGGAAATATTAGATGTAATAAACATAGAATTGTATTAAACCTAAAATGTTTAAAAACCAGTACAATTATTTGATAAAAATATTTACCAAATATTACAACTGAACAAATGTAGTTTAAATGTTAGTATGCACTATTTTTACATAATATATTATGTAATTTTATAAGCAATTTAATGATAATATGTTTGATGACAATAAACCGTATCTCTTACTTATATCTACGAGAATTATAAGTGTAATTATCACTATCAGAAATGATATAAGAATATAATTTTTATACGAGATTCTTTACATAAAAATGTAATTAATAATTTACACACGTAATTTGTTAAGCACAATAATTTAAGTGCCTTTTAACTGAAACTTAGAATGAAATGAAATGAAATAAAGTGATGTTTTGGGATTTATGATTTATTATTTACACATCTCAATAATATTCCCCTGTTATGTGTAGTATATTACCTTAAACCAACTTAAATAGGTATAAAAGCTTTTGCAACAATAACATCCAAATAAGGATTTAGCTAATTAGTTTAAATTATTCAACCACATATTTGTGTATTCATAGCTACAAGTATAAATATAGTATTGCATAATTTAATTCCTGCAGCCCCATTTCACCATCGCACGAGTAGAGGCACGGCAAGGAGGCACCGATATACAGTTGAGGTTCCAAAGACTCGCACCAAGCGTTTTGCTTCGACTTTCATCGTGCGAACAGCCAATCTGTGGAACTCCTTGCCCGAATCTCTATTCCCCTTGAACTATAATTTGTCGGTCTTCAAGTCGAGAGTAAGCCGGTTTCTTCTAGGCAAGCGCGCTACATCGTAGACTATAACGTTGCTTAACATCAGGCAAGTTGTAGTCAAGCGTAAGCCTATTTCATGTTAAAAAAAAAATAAAGTAAATTTTCCTGTTTTTCAATATTAAAAAATATGTGGTTAGGAATGAATAATGCCTAATTAATAAATATATTACAATATTAATAGACAAGCGTGCCAAATTACTAATATACGTAGATATTTTATGAGTAATTTGGAATTTGAGGATTTTCTGTTACCTATCCGAGAACATGTATATTCCGTGAATGGATCGTGGTGACGATGTACAATGAGCAAGAACTGCGGAGGTCACAACCCTTAGTAATGAGGATCACGACGCGAGGAGGGGACCATAAAATAATGGCCACAAATTATATTTTCCAGATTGGAGTTGTAAAGTGTCAGGATGTCGACTGCGAAGCACTACTCCTTCTGCGCCGGCCCCATGAGAGGGAAGTCAGTCGAAGCCCTGCCTGGCATCGGAGCAACGTATGGAGACAGGCTCAGCTGCGCCGGATACTCCCTGGTACGATTTATTTTCATTGTTACTGGTCAATAAGGCAGATGACCACCTGCAGGCTTATAATGCGCAACATCGATATCGAGACTACAAAATTACGCCCAGTACACAATTTGTCTACTTCAAAATATTAGAAAATATGTCATATTGTGACGCTCTTAGAGATGTTCGCGCTGGTAGGGATGTAAAAAGATCTCGATATTTGTCGACAAAAACCACGAGAAACTGACGTAGTGTTGCGCATCATAAGCATATTGGTCAGATAAACCGACATCCGCTCAAGCCACAATGTGATTCAAGCATACCTAAACAGGAATGGACATCCCTCCCTTCTCTAATTGCAAAACCTCTATCACGACTGATTTGTGGAACGGTTAGTACTCACATCAAATAAATGCGTATAAATTGCTTATTTTTTGAGCGGAGCATATTTTTTGGAATCCAAGGAAATTTCGGATGTGTTTTTTCTACATGGAATTATTACTTGACGATGTTACCCAGAGTCAAAACTACTTGTGTATTAAAGTCAACCAAATTAGTTCAGCGGTTTGAGTTTAAACAAGAAACATAAATACATATTATACAACATTCACACTCACATAAGTTTAACTTGATAATATAATTATGATTAATAAATCTATAGGTTCTAATTGAACTTACTATTACCTAAATTTGTTGAACTAATTGTATGCGACTCTACCACTTTCTAGCTAATGCTAAAAAATAATTAATTGCTATAACGAGAACACCATTAGCATATGTACAGATCTCTTGACAATCAATTGTGTTAATGTGTCATATGTGTATATATGACACATTAATAAATATTGTATTGAATTATTAAAATGTGGTTTGATATTAATATTGTGTTTTACTTTTTTCCAGGCTAGCGACGTCTACGAAAAATTTAAATCCCTGGGCTTTGACAGCCTTAAATGTCAGAGTTGGTTAAATATGGTTTGTGGAGCGAATTCAAGGTATTCATCAATGGCTTACGAAGCTCTTAAAGAATGGCACGAACAATTTGGACAGATTCTAACTCCACAGAAAGTTTCTTATGCACCTAGAGTAGCAACACAGGAGTATCTGTCACCTATGCCACGGCTAGATTCTTACCACGAGTCACCAAGGAAAATCAGAGATTCTGATATTACAAGGGAAGAAGTACTAGAAATGATGGCTCAGTTCCAAAAGAAACATGATTCCATGATGACCCGCATCATGACGTTGGAGGAAGAAAAATCTGCAGCTAATGCTAAAATAAATAGCCTCGAAAAAGAACATGCAAAGACAAAGAATTATGTCAAAACATTAGAAGCTAGAATCAATAAAACGGACAGAATGGCAACAGTGCTACAAAAACAACAAAACACTAGCGTGGAACTGTACAAAAACACATCAAATTCTGTCTATTTAATAAGCCAGAAACTTGATGAGACACTAAGTAAACAAGCTGAAACAAATCTAGATTCTATTGTCTCCAATTTCATTAAAATTTTAGAGGCAAGAATTGAGAGACTCGAAGAAAATACCAAGAAATATCAAAAGGTGCAAGATAAAAAACTACTAGAAATTGTAAAAAAACAAAATGATGAGAATTCTCAAGCAGATGTAATCAAGAACATTACGACATCATTAAATGTACTGTCAAGAAAAATGGACGTAATAACAGAAAAACAAAACTTGAGCTCGAAAAATCCTTCTTCAGAAAAGCTGCTAGAAAGCAAAATCGAACAAATCGAAAAGGATTTGAGTTATTTAACAACCAAATTAGGTAAGCTTATTAAAAACCCAACTCAAAAGAAAAAACAAGCTTTGAACAACTCTTGTGTTGATACGGATAATTCAGCTCATTCTCCAACAACTGTCATTGAAAAAAGAAAGAGCTACCATCAAATCAAACTTGATGAAGTAGTCGAACGTATTGAGGCTTTTAATATAGCTAAGGCTGCTAGTGCATAATTTTATCTGCTAAATGTGATCGTATTTAAGGGCGTAGATGATAGGAATGCAAAAACACCGATTTATTGTTTATAATGTGAGGAATACGGGCGCGGGTCACACATTAGTCGCGCACAACCACTAAAGAGTCTTTATGTTGAGAAATCAGGATTATTTACTTAGTGCACGACCGGCCATCGCGATCGGCGCGATCGGACAGCAAGCTAAGATCTTCTTCATAATTACGTTAGATTATCAAAATATGTCACGCGCACCCGCATTTCTCTCCTTTATTCATAAAAATGTACCTCGTGTACACTATTGCTCTGTGCCAGTAGATGGCGCTAGTAGTACTCAAAAGAAACAATGGTGCGCGTAGCCAACAGGCGTATATTATATGTAGATCTGTTTAGTTATCGTAGTATTTTTTTACATGATACTCTTAGACTTTATTTACAATAATAGAATATGAAAACAAGGGGAAAAAAACTAAACATACTACTTATAACTACTACAAAAAAGGGGCACTTAGAAAATCTTTAGAAAAGCCTAAACATAATCTAAGTGCTCCAGCCCACTACCAGAGGGCAGCGTGCCCAGCATACTGGCCGCATTACCACGCTAGATGGCAATTCTGATACGTTGAGCCAGAAAAAGGCCAGCATTTTAGTCATGCGTCGCGTCAACCAAGCGCTCCGAGAGGTTTTGGATAAAGTTTTGGTAGATTAATATTAGACATGGGGTCTTGCAATGTCGAGATGGGTTCAAAGATTTTATTAGTTTGTAAGATTTTATAAGTCGATTAATAATAATGTATGTTTATGTTATGGTTTCGTCAGCGATATTATCCAAAATAAAATATATTATGTTGATAACTGAATACTGTAGTTTTATTCATGTTCAATAACTTTATGCATTAGTTGTGAAGTGAATATTTTACGATATTTATCTGTTATTTTAATGTAGATGGTAGGTACATGTCTGCTCCATGTTATGAGGGGATGTATATGCAAATGCCTGTTTGGAATGTTTCAAAAACAAATGTTTGATTTTCTTTACATTTTTATTACTGAGCATCAATTTATAAATTAAGTGTCACCAAGTCTTTAAATACTTTTTCGGGCGTCAGCGCACTACCAAGCATTACCCAATGCGCTCCATGTGTGACGGTTCATATTTATCTAGTAAAAAACCCAAAATAAATAAAACCACATTCCGTGATATAATATTTGGTGAGTGACTCAGACTAGCTTTAGACTAATTTTCTATATTATTATTTGTTATTTTCACTGTGATGACTCATTAATTAAAAAGTATCCACTTGATATGAAAACTGTAAATATTTTAGTAGGTATTTCCCCTTCGATCAGTAATTGATCGAAGTATTTCCCCATTAAATAACTACTTATAAAGATAAAAAGACTAGATTTTTCAATTATCTGTCATTATTTTGTTTTGCATGTAGGTACTTATCAGTTAATTACACCTAGATATCTATATGTAAGAACATAGTAAACATGTAGGTATGCATAGGTTGCCAACCTTTAGACAGTAAGATCGATATAATTCACCTGTAAATAAAACCTCAAAGGCACATGTAGGTACTGTAGTACGTTGTTAATATAGGTAGATACACTACCATGTAAATGGTAAAAAGACAAATTTGGAATATACATATTTCACAGAAGTATTTGGTCATCTGGTGCTATGGACCTAGATCTAACATAAGAGCAACATAAAAAGAGCAACATATCTTCCAAAATAATGCAATGAATTAAGGTTGCACCACATTGTCAATGGTGAAGTAAATATTGTTGTCGTGTTGCATCATACGCCGGTCTGTCCGTTGGTACATAATGCAGCTGTACCTTCCGGTGACATCATACTGCCGCCGGCCGGCGTGCCGAACTGACGCGACGTGTTTCTTAACTGAATGTGTTATAACAAAACAAGTGAATAATAAGAATTGGAAATATTTGTTCCATTTTGAGAGTGATACAAATTACTGCTAGGCTAGTATCTTTGGATTTGTGAGTAATGCTGTGACATGTTTTCTATGCTTTGTTAAACTGGTTTTTTATCTGTACCTACTCGTATCTAGATTTAATTATGTAAAATGTGTTGAGTATTCTGCAAGGAATTTTCAGAATCAATGTGCGTATAGTAGATACAATAAAAGAAATACTGGACATTTTCGTTTCTTTTACGATCATTGCTATGATGATTTTGAATTGATTTAATGTGTTATAGGTAGGTATTTAAATAAATCACTCAACATTATGACAAAGTTTATCTATGTAATATGTATGTATGCAAGATATCAGTATAAATAGTGGTTTCATGGTTTGCTATTGGTAGCTTTTGCTATAGGTAGCTAGGTATTGTGAAATGTCTAGACTTTATTTTTTGTTCGTGAGACTAACGACAACATGTTTTTTGTTTTAGGAAACGCCCACCCGCCACCGCCACTGAAAGGAGTTTGTTTACCAACACAGCTGAAGGTCAAGAACGCGCAATTGTAGTATAGCTAATTAGCTATATACATCCATAGTTGTGATAGTGACTATTCGACTCATTCAAACTGCGCGAAGCTCGTCCGAGTCGGGGAATTTTGTAGAAGAATATAAATAACTCCGTCAAAATGGTTAATTTCTATATTTACGCTAAAGACTTCTCAGGTTCTACGAGTGGAATGACATACTACCACACCAATGGCTTAAAATCATTTCATCAATTTAAGAATGACGTTCAGGATATTGAAAACCGTCTCGCGGCAGCTGGTGAACCACCGACTGAGGCAAAAATAATATTCTTACATTGGGGCGATAGATGTTGTGAGGTCGATGAAAACCAAACTGTAGACTCTTATCATAAAGAGCAAGGAAACATGGGAACAGAACCAGCGTCAATTATAAAATGGTTAAAAGTCAATTACGATATCGCTGATACAAATAATAAAATTAAGCTACTTTATATTGTAACAGACGGTTGTATTAGTTCTGGTTCAGCAAATCTCTGTTTTCAATTAAATGCAGATATGGATTATGAAAAGGTAGTTTTTCACGCGTTCAATGAATATACACCGGGCATAGATCTATCTGTAGCTGCCTCATTTTTCAAAAACCAATGCAAAGTATATCGTAACTACACGCTATATGACGATGTAGATATTTCTGAAGAGTATGATTACGAAAAAATCAACTTGAACAATTTTGGAGACGAAAAAGAACGTTTAAAATCTTATATTAAACTTAAGTTTATAAAAGAATGTAAGCACGATATTACTGCTCATAAAGAAATAGACAAATTGAAAAAGTTACGGAATCGACTATTTGTCGAATTGGCATCAAAACCTCAAAAAACAATTGTACCTGACTTAAATACCAGGGATAAGAAACAATTTCTTGACGACTTTAAACATACTGATTGGTATAAGACTCTATCATCTCAGGACCAAGATGTGAAGGCGGACATTGAGGGATCTATATCAACCATGATCAATTACATTGTAAGTGAGAAAAAGTCATACTCGTTTGATGCAATAAAATTTGACACCAAATTTAATAAACCCGTAGAAGAAGAGAATGTGGATGTTGATGTTAATTTTGAAGCCGAACAAGAAATTGAATTCCCAGACATTATCATGGACGACGACAAAGGAATACCTGTAATTATATTGATGGAATTAAATTTATTAGACAAAATTATTTTCCACAACACAAAAGATTCAACTGAAGTGTCATCAGCCAGTTTTAGCAAATTCAAATCGACCATGGACTGCCCTTTATTTTTGTTGAATGATCCAGATATCAGTCAGTGTATCGGATATTTCTACACCTTGAATGTTTACAAGCAGTTGTTAGAGAGCGACACTAAGACAGAGCCACGGACACGGAGGCCGTTCCATGGCGCACTCGTGCTCACTGACACGGAGCAATTCGATAAGTATAACGACTACGTGTTGTCAGCTACGTATTTTAATTTCAAGAAGATTAAATACAATATTGGATTATTCTACTATGTATTGTTGAAGAATTGCGAAAAAAAAGAATGGATGGATAGAAATGTCGTTGAAAGATTCAAGTCATATGTGATGAGGCGTATTGAAACAACCAAATGTAAGATAGGGCTATCCTCATTGCCACTGGACCCGTCAGAAATAACAACACTACCGACAGCATTGTGGTACTGCGTAGAACTATCCTCGCACTTATTTAAAGACGATGCTAAACATTATGCACAAGAGCGGTTGAGGATGTACCACGGCGTAGCGCATTGTATGGTAGAAATACTGAAATATTTCAACTATGATTTGGATACAGAGTTCATTGACAGACGTACAGATATGATCAAACATGTTTCGGTTCTCAAAAGAATACCAACGCGAAGAGAAAAAGTTTACTTTTTGCTAGAAAAAATATTTAAAAAAGTCAATGGTTTTCTTGTAAGTAACATTGAAAATCCGCAAAATTTAAATAAACTAAATTACTTAAAAATAAATCACAAAGACATGTTTCGGGAAGACATACTAAATGAGAAGGTACATTTGAACGACTATGTTCACTTGCTGTATCATGTAGATGAAACAGGCCATTATGACGATGACAAAGGAAAAGTAAAACTCTGTGGAAAAACTTTTCGTCCCTTTTTCACTATTGACGAAAACAATTCATTTTACACAGAATTAGCTAAGGTTACAAAAGAAGTAGTGATCACCGATGATGACAATAAAGACAAAATAAAAATTACTTACGCTGCTATAGATTCGCTTAGCTTCGACAAAATGTTGTCTCATTATAATCTATTTATTAGATGCGTTCAAGATTGCGACAAGTACCCTACCTTATCAGAATATGTAGATTATATCTTACGGAAGAAGAAATATCACGGTGATTTAGTAACAATTTTTTCACCAAGTGACGGATTCAGATCTGCTGAGGCTGTGTATTCGCATTACCAAAGTATTGTGTCTAAAGTTGATGTGAAAGAATTTATCGATGTAACTAAACGATATGTGAATCGAAATGACCGTATCAAAGCTGAAGAAATATTGAAATATAAAGATGAAATAGAAATTAATAAGTACATTCAGAAACAAGAGTTGAAAGTAAACCTAATTAAATGTGACTCATCTCCCAATGAGGTCGACCAGCCGTAGATATAATTATCTACCTACATGTGTATATACAGAACATGCAAATTTGGGAATGCTAAGTGTTTTTAAAAAGGTAATATGATCTAGCATGGTCAATTACATACATAAATATAATTAAGTAATTGTTTAAAACGAATCGTTATCAGCATTTGTATACCTAATTAAGTGAGGTAACATTTTAACGTCAGGAACAATTATCGTACAGTTATTATATAAACACTCGAAATTATCAAAGAAATAATATTAACAATCTAACTACCTTAATAGCGTTTTGTGATTACTTTATTTACTTTACTGTAAAAAAATGATATTAATGTGAGGAAAACCGATATTTTAGTAAAACATGACATGTAATTGTGTTATAAGAATAAAAGTATTTGGAACTCATAATGTTGTTGTTTGTATTAAGTTAATCTATAAGTACCGACTTCGCAACTTCACTTACTAGGTACTTTAAGGTTCATTCATCCGAGCGTATTTTCATCATAAAGTTTCATAGGCAGATATAATAGTAGACTTGCATTATAGTTTCAGTAATGGAACTGTTTGGTCTTCCAATTTAGATTTAGAATTAGAGATTTAAATCGATCAACGTGGACAACCGCGGTCATGCTGATGCAAGCCCACTTATATGCGACATCACTTATTATAATTTTATGGTTACCAAACAACTTTTAAACACTTTATACTTATAGTATAGGAGCCCGGTACACTTTCCATCGTTTATTACTATCAAGCTGATTTTTCGTGGGTAGCTTCCTTATGACTAGACGCCCAAGTTTTTCCTTACAGTAATGTTGGTATAAGGTAGCTTAATAGGGATAGCAAGGATGAAATATGTATAGTCTTCTGAGATATCAGATAATTTTGGATTCTTTTCTAGGCAATCCTCTTTTTAACAATATCAAAGACAGAATCAACCCGTATATGTACATACGGCTCTAGACGCAGCTGTGTATCGAAAAGGTAGTCAATAGTTCAGAGCTTCAATTTTGGTAGCTATTTATACATATGTAAACATCTAACCAAATGAATGTTTATTGGTGTCAATTTGTAGCAAAATTATTGTGTAAGAATTATGCTACATTTTTAAAATTCCATGTCGAAGCCACATGGAATTTTTAAAAAAAGCTGGGGTCAAAGGCTGTGAGCTATTGTTGGAGTGAAATTGGCACTTAAACGAGGGTGCCAAAACACTAGAATTGTTTATATTTAATGTAATGGTGGGTGCCTTATAACTGTTTTATCTGTTATGAGAAGTATATTATTAGAAAGTAATATATTGCAAAAAATTAATTAGCTATTAAAATTAAATTTTACAAAACACAAATAATTATCTGTGTTTTGCAAGATGTTTCTTCTGTATATTTAAATATTTTTTGTATATACTTATGTATGAGTAAATAAATTATATTAAGTAAATAATGTAACTGCCTAAATAGGAGTAGGTACATGAGGGCTTTTTGTCATGCGTTTTTAACCGATTTCCTCAGCCAACAATGTATTTATAAATCGCTAAATTACTTGCTAAGCGACCAAGAATACAAATGAGTAAGTAAGTTGTGTTTGTTACGTTTGTTAGGTACTTATTCACGCTCAAACTACATGATTTAGCTGATATATGTACATAATAGTCCAGATACTAATAGTTTAAAAATAATACATAAATTACTCGAGTATTTACCGTGAGATTTAATCATGAATTTATGCTAAACTCGGCTATGTGTGTAATAATTATGGCTCTAATCTGTCTCCATACCAAATACTTATCATCCACATTCATTCTGCTAAGCCGTTATTCGGAAAACTGCTATATTTGCTTTAACACAAATTTCGTATATACGGAATTCGTGTTAAAATAATAACACTGACATTAAAAGTAGAGGTGATTCGTTCGTAGAATTACTATTAACACACTTATATCGCATTGTTATGTTGTTTATTTGACCTGTAGGTCTAGATTGGATAAACGAACTATTAATAAGTGTAAATTTGACAATTATTGCACCATGTTTTTAATCGTGAAGCAAATAATGTTGATGTTATCCTGTTGCAAGAGTGACGCATCCACTCCGCTTGGCTCGCAAACCCAAATAAAATTTAATCATTCGCCGCCAGGCCGGTTACCGGCGAGCACGCAACTCACTTTTATAATATTTGCGAAAACAAACAGTCGAGATAAAATCAATATTTTTAGTTTTAGAAAGTGTAAGGAATATTACAAGTTATTGTCACGCGTCATCTGTACAACGTTAGGTAAGTGAGTAAGTTTAAAAGTGTAGTATTTTTAGATTGGTATTAATATAGCTTTATTTACAATAATAAAATATAAAAACAAGTGAAGGAAAACTAAACATACTACTTCTAACTAGGTACTACTAATTGGTATTATAATGTAACATTCGTGTAGGTATTTTTTAAGTTTTTGCCACCGTTCTTTTTACGGATTTATGAGGAATGGAGCTGAATTGTGTGAGCTGTTGGTATATGATTCTCTGTACAAAATATGAATTGATTTCTTATTAGACTTTGCTGGAAATAATGTTTCGTGGATTTCCAAATACTTAAAACAAATGATTTTGACCGTTTGATGCCACATTTAGAAGGTTATGGAAATATGGATTAGTTACCTACTGATAACCTACTATTGAAAAGATAATTTCGAAAAACAAAAGCTTTTTATTTTTGTATTTTAAATGAAACTTAGCTATTTACATACATACTTACCATGCAATTGTAGACAATAAAAAATTTTGAATTTTAATTAATCTATAACTTTTGATCTTTAAAACAATATAATACTACATGTACAAGAATATGGTAGTAAAAGTTTTACATTAAGTTACCAATTCGTGATAGAAATACATCAAGAATACGAGGTTTTACTGGATAAACTAATGAGTGACCCTATTAGTGACAGTACCAAGATTTATTTAAGTTGACATATTGTAAGATTACATACCTATTATTATGTTTGACATGTTTTTAATAACAAAAATTTTCATTATGTTATTAATAAAACTTGACATTGTAACTTCTAAAATTTTATTAAAACTAAATGTTATAAATTCAATTTGACGAGATATTGTAATTTGTGCAGCATATTCTATGATATTAGTACTTATACCTATGTTACAGCTTTACATTATCAATAAAGATTCTTTATCTTTTTTATCATTAATATATTTTACCTGACTAGACTGCGTTTCGATCATTGAATTGATGTTACACATTTTCCTGTTTCAGGAGTTATCTACTTTCGTTGAAAGAAGTTTGTTTATCAAGACAGTACATAATCAGGGCCGCGTCAGACGATAAGAGAGTGTGACTAAAACAACAAGTACGATCAACAAAGTAAAAAAAGTGATTATTTCAAAAACTAGACATCCGTTTTTTTATTTTCAAAAGACAATTACGTTACAACAATGGTCAACTTTTATATATACGCTAAAGACTTCTCGGGTTCAACCCAGGCCATACCTTACTACCACGAAAATGGGTTGAAAACTTTTAAACAATTCCAAAGCGACGTGCGAGACTTACAAGAAAAACTAGCAGCTGCAGGAGAACCGAAAACTGAGTCGAAAATAATTTATTTGCACTGGGGAGATGAGTGCTACGAAGTCAATGAAAAGAAAACCATAGACGCTTTTCATAATATGGAAGGAAATATGGGTACCGAACCAGCATCGATCATAGAATGGCTAAAACTCAATCACGACATGGCAGATAAAAATAATAAGATCAAATTGCTATACATTGTGACGGACGGATTAATAGATTCCCAATCAGCCAATTATTGTTTTCAATTGAACGAAGATATGAATTATGAAAAAATTGTTTTTCACGCCTTCAATGAAGATTTGTCTAGCATTGATCTTTCTGTAGCGGCATCCTTTTTTAAAAACCAATGCAAGGTTTATCGGAACTACATGCTCTATGATAATGTCGATATTTCTGAAGAATTTGATTACGATAAAATTAACTTGGACAATTTTGGTGATGAAAAGGAGAACATGAAATCTTATATAAAATTAAAGTTCATGAAAGAATATAAACACGACATCACTGCTCATAACGAAATAGAACAATTAAAGAAGTTACGTAATCGATTATTTGCTGAGTTGGCTTCAAAAACTGAAAAAGGCGAGCCCAAATTGAACACAAAAGACAAGAATACATTAATAAATGAATTTAAGCGCACAACTTGGTACACAACACTCAAATCTCAGAATTATGATTTCAAGGCGGATATTGAAGGGTCTATTTCGACCATGATCAATTATATTGTCAGTGAAAAAAAATCATACTCATTTGACGCTATAAAGTTTGATACCACGTATAATACTCTCATAGAAGAGGAACCTGTCAACGTCGATGTTAATTTTGAAACCGAACAAGAAATTGAATTTCCTGATATCATAATGGATGACGAAAAAGGTATACCTGTGATTATATTGATGGAATCAAATTTGTTAGACAAAATTATTTTCCACAATACAAAAGATTCAGCTGAAGTATCACCAGCTAGTTTTAGCAAATTCAAATCGACCATGGACTGCCCCTTATTTCTGTTGAATGATTTAGATATCAGTCAGTCTATCGGATATTTCTACACCTTGAATGTTTACAAGCAGTTGTTAGAGAGCGACGCTAAGACAGAGCCACGGACACGGAGGCCGTTCCATGGCGCACTCGTGCTCACTGACACGGAGCAATTCGATAAGTATAACGACTACGTGTTGTCAGCTACGTATTTTAATTTCAAGAAGATTAAATACAATATTGGATTATTCTACTATGTGTTGTGGAAGAATTGCGAAAACAAAGAATGGATGGATAGAAATGTTGTAGAAAGATTCAAGTCATATGTGATGAGGCGTATTGAAACAACCAAATGTAAGATAGGGCTATCCTCATTGCCACTGGACCCGTCACAAATAACAACGCTGCCGACAGCATTGTGGTACTGCGTAGAACTATCCTCGCACTTATTTAAAGACGATGCTAAACATTATGCACAAGAGCGGTTGAGGATGTACCACGGCGTAGCGCATTGTATGGTAGAAATACTGAAATATTTCAACTATGATTTGGATACAGAGTTCATTGACAGACGTACAGATATGATCAAACATGTTTCGATTCTCAAAAGAATACCAACGCGAAGAGAAAAAGTTTACTTTTTGTTAGAAAAAATATTTAAAAAAGTCAGTGGCTTTCTTGTAAGTAACATTGAAAATCCGCAAAATTTAAGCAAACTAAATTACTTAAACATACACCACAAAGACATGTTTCGGGAAGAGATGTTAGATGAAAAAGTACACTTGAACGACTACGTTCACCTGATGTATTATGAAATAAGCCTGTGTAACGATGAGAGAGTTAAGCTCTGTACGAAAACTTTTCGTCCCTATTTTACCATTGACGAAAACAACTCATTTTATGCCGAATTAGCAAAGAACATAAAAGAAGTAGTAATTAATGACGATGACAATAATGACAAAATAAAAATTACTTACGACGATATTGAATCGCTCAGTTTCGATAAAATTTTGTCTCTTTATAATCTATTTATTAAATCAGTTCAAGATTCTGAGAAGTACCTCACCTTATCAGAATATCTAGATTATATTTTAAGGAAAAAGATGTACCACGGAGATTTAGTAACAATTTTTTCACCTGATGAGTATATTAACGCTGAGGACGTGTTTAATCATTACCAGAGTATAGTTACTAAGGTTGATGTTAAAGAATTTATTGATGTAACTAAACGATATGTAAAACGAACTGAGCGTATCAAAGCTGAAGAAGTATTGAAATACAGAGACGAAAAAGAAATCAACACGTTTATATTTAATCAGGAGTTAAAAGTTAAGTTAAAGAAGAATAAATAAGTTAATTATATTGATGGATCCCAGAATTTTACTTAAATGATGTACTAATTGTGTTAACCTGCAACAGTGATGTTGAGACATTTGTACCAAAAATAATATCGTTGAATGATGGGAATCCCTATAAAGAGATCTATGATAATAAAGATATTTATAATTATACATAATATTGTTTTCTTTGTAATAAATAAATCAATAAACAACTACAACCTGTGGTATAAGAGTCTCAGGGTGATATTTAAGCCGATTTCTTATAATTTATATAAAAATTTCATTTATTGGACAACACAGTCATTTTATAATCTAAGTTTATTTAAAGATAGCCAAGTAGTACGTACTCTTATCTTGTTCCTGAGGTAAACGTTTGTAAATAATAAGATACAGGCGATAATATAAGTTGTAGGTAGTGATATTTCAAAGCAACTTTTACAATAATAACAGTACATTTCATACTTCATAATGATCAACTGCACTCCTATCTATGCATTTTAATATTCATCACTTTTATTAGGTAACAGGTGGTTAAACCATGTCAGAGGCCCTTAAGGCGGCTTGATTAACTCTCGACATCAGAGTTAGCCTCTCTCATTCGATAAGAAGAAGATTAGGTGACAATTTATTATATCAACCAAATACCGATGTATTTGGGTCATATAAAGATTTTTGTACATACTCCTAAGTATATGACCAAATTATACAATTTACTGATAAGTTAACGAAATATAAAATTCAAAAGACTTGGCGATTCCGTTTTCGTACAAAATCAGCTCGTTTCCGTACCCAAAAATTATGAAAAGCCTTTTCAGTGACGCTATTTTCTTTTGAAGGAAAGGGATATTATGCGAATTCTTATTGCTTTTAAAAAACTCAAGTTATAATGATAAAATTAGACATTTTGCGAGATATTTTCGGCATTGATATTTTTTTTACTAGCCGCGTAGTTGGGGATCACTTTTCCTATAAGTAGGATAACACATTTATTACTTCATATTATTTTATTATGATTAAAAAAGGAAATACTAGAGTAAATATTAATTTAATAAACAACTTTATGGGAAAATATGCTTTAGACTTTTTACTTAACGTACTTATACATTGAGTTAGTAGTAAAATATTCACGAAATAAAATAATAAATAAAATAAAATAATAGCATGCAACTATTATTAGAAGGAATAGGTCATTATCAGGAATTCATAGCTATACTGCCTATTTTGTGAAAAAAATACGAAATATGTTAAGTTAGCAAGAATCTTGCCATACTCAAGAAGCCGCTAACAATTTGTTATCAAATTAAGTGCGTTTTGCAACTGAACCAGTTGTTATCGACAAGTCCAAGTTTCAGTTTACTTATAAACTTTGTTCACGCTAAATCAGCGCCACCTGCGAGTAATTTGATTAATTGCTTTTATAATGGCTTTAATTAATTAAAATTGGCTCAGATATTAGCTGTAGCTATCTATGTGACGTAAAACTACAACGCCACAGATATTGGCTCTCAAATGATCCTGCCGATGTACGCCGATGGCTGGTGTTTCACAGTCCCACTAACTCCGATGCAAAGCCTTTGAAATGAGGCTTTTTCTGACAGCTGAATTAAAAAATAAAAATGGTGTAATAAATGCTCAACAGATGGCGTTGTATGTTGCCCCTGTACAAGCGAGTTCTTCATAATACGTGAAACGGAACGTTACATAAACTTTACAATGCAATTTTATTTATATTCAGTATGATTGAGACAAGTTTTTGGTAAAATTAATTTATTCTGGTAATCAATTTACAAAATACTAATATAAAAGTTAGACAACGATGTCTTTAAAAATATTTCACATTTTATTGTGATGTGATATGACCACACGCCACACTAGTTCTCAAACAAATGTCAACCATCAACGAAATGACACCAAAAACCATAAATTTTACTTGCTCTTTGGTGTACATTAACAGTATACAGCGACATCTATTGAACCTATTTTAAACATTTTTTTTTTAATTGGCTTCCGGAATAAGCCTTATTGCGATACTTAGTGTTTGCTAGTATTTGACGGCTGAATAGCAAAACTCATTAATTCGTGATAAAGAGTACCCTATGTGGTAAATCTATGACCTGACATATATATATAAATTTCCACATTCCACACTAAATTCCATCCAAATAAGCGCAGCCGTATGAGCATGACGAAAATCCCAGTCTCTGAAACTTCGCCATGATAATTTTAGAGTTCTATCTGAATTCATAAGCGTCTTTCAAAGAGCCACCGAACGCTCTCTCCTTAACATTAAATTGAGAGACAGAGTCCGCAATGAGGAGATTAGAAAGAGGACTGGACTAACGGACGCGGTAGAGTCGCTCTGTCGACTGAAGTGGAAATGGGCGGGTCACGTCGCTCGATCTACAGACGGTCGATGGAGTGAACGAATACTGCATTGGAACCCAGCAGAAGATCCCAGATCCAGAGGTCGACCACGAAGGCGGTGGCGAGACGACATCGAGGAGGCAGCGGGCAGTACCTGGACAAGGCTGGCGCAAGACCGACGAAACTGGCAGCGCTTGGAGGAGGCCTTCACCCTAATTTGGGTGCCCAATAAAAAACTAAAAAATTAAACTAAAATCTAATCTAAACTTAATTTAAAATGAAAATTGTGTTACTAACGTAAACCCCATAACCACAAAATGTTAATTAAGTCACTGGGAATAAATGGCTTTATTTATTTATTTATTTATTTATCTGAATTCATACATATACCTCTATCTAACTATACGTAGCTATAACTTCGTATGGGATAAAAAGGATTTTCCATACTTTCCACAGAGAAGCGTGACCTAAGTACGGATCGCGTAGAGGGGCACATTAGGTGAAAACACACGAACATAGATTGCAACAAAGATTTTTTAACGCATTATACTGCAGCCTGTCTGATTCTTGTTTATTTCTATATTTTAAAATTACATTAGTCCTCGTATACAGTCAAATATATTGAAAAAAAAAATGTAATTTTTACTTAGGTATGGTTTTTCAACGCTTTCTCATTCGCTAACTATTATATTCTACATACGAGTATATTATACAACTTACAATACTCAATATTGTAACAGAACACGCAGTTATAGACATATTATGATGAAGTATTTGTTGCCCATCAATAATATTTGTAATAAAAAAGTGGGTTTTCGATTATGGAATGTCACATTTTTTTATTACAATGACACATATTTGTGTTTTGTTTTGACTTGCATCGGATTTTGAGAAGGTTTTTATTTGGTAATAAGTGAGTAATAAGTTCCAGTTTAAGTATAACAAGTATAACCACATCGTGTAAACATGTTATAACTTACGTTCCACAGGCGGATCCTAACCGCGATGTTATCGCCCATGTTTCGACTCTGTATGTTTCCACCCTCTCGTCCCGGCACAGAAAGCGTTCCCAGCACTCTCCGATAGAGGTCGCCACTCGCCGCTAAGTAACCGATGATTTAAGGACCGCCTTTTTGTGCCGTATCGATGGACAAATCACCCTCGACCAGCTTTATAGACATTCCTAAAAAGCCTGAGCGTGCTTATGTGTATTGGTTAGATTTTGTATTCTAAGAAACATGTACGAGAAATAAATTGCGTCAATTCTAGAACAATTACTTTATAATAATGTACATATGGCACTTATGCATTAATTTAATTTTAATTAATTACTAGCAATAAGATCATGTTTCTGAGGTACCAATCAAAGTTTCATGAATATTTAATTAGTTCTGTACATACCATCTCCTATCGACAAAGGCTACATGCATATTATATGTATGTACCCATGTTACTCTGCCTACAAGTTTATTTTGAGATCCGGGTAATGTTTAGTGCCCCGGAGTATCTGCCTATTGGATTAGAGGTACCCAAATAGAATAACGAGTTGTTTCTGGCCCATTAGCCGTCTGTGGGCCAATTAATGTCCCCTTTGATCGTCACGGCTCGCCGCCCGTCGCCAATGTGCCGGAGGATTCGATAACTATCGAGCGACGATGCTACAATAGACGCCTCATTATGTCCATAAACATTCCGAAATCATATCTACATGATGTTATAGACAGTTCGAGTTAGATACCATTATGATATGTCCATTATAGCATTGAAGGTACCATACGTGGGAGATAGCCCGCCGTAGTAAGGATACAATAGCCTTGCAATACAGGTTCATTTGTGACACCTAGTACAGGGCATAGTACATGTCTATTGTTTGCTAATGTATCATGCTACAATAAAGTACTTAGTTTTCTGTGTCACACTTAAGCGATTGACTAATTAAAGATTATTATTAATAGATATTATACGTTTAATTAGCGGGAAATGTATAGAGATGACAGCGGGCAAAATTATCATACAGCAAAAAAAGTGTCTTTTTCTTTGTGAATGCTCATTTTTTACGTCACAAAAGATCATGTTGCATTTAGTATGAAGGTAATACAGGGTATCGAATATATGACATACCTTAACTTTGAAACAATGCGAGCATTGTGGCGGACAGCCAAAAGATACAAATATCAAGTTAATCTCTTCATGGCGATTGGTCTATTGCTATTTATCTAGAATGTATGATACACAAAACACTGCTGATTGGTCCGCGCAGAAAATAGTTGATGGAACTGTTTTGGTAGAAACAAAATTATTAGTTAGATGTACCTATTTAGATTATGTTGTCTACGCTGTCGTTCCAAACTTAACCCAAAACTTGTAATTTAACTTCGCCTATACCCGTTTGGGACTGAGAGCTTAAGTTTTTGATCCGTGAAAATTTTAGGGACAATAGGATAATATCAATATTTTGTTGTGGGAGTGAGTACGGTATAACTTCTAATACTCGTACACTAAAGGTTGTAGCACCCGTACCTTGGCTGGCTGAGGCAATCGCATGCGGTTACCAATGTTAAGCAAAGGTCGACGCGGTCAGTCCTTGGATGGGTGACCGAAAAGTGGCATTCTTTTTTGGGCGCTTCCGTGGGTAGAATGACACGTTACATTGTAGGTGCCGGCTGTTTGTGTAGTACGACAGTCATAAAGCCATGTCAGAGGCCCTTAGGGCGGCTTGATAAACTCTTGACACCAGAGTTGGCCACACTCAAATCTGCAGTATAATCAAGTCCTAAAGAAGTTGAGTGATCAGACCGCTATCCTCTGAGGTTCAACCGCATGTCATTCGGCTTAACCAAAGTTCGGATAACCGCAGACTTTATACAGGAGAAAGATAGGTACAGATAGGATAGGTACCTATCACTTGCCACTAATATTATTAAGGAGAAAGTTTGTGCGTGTGTGTATTTGTTACATTCAGACTTTTGAAGTTTGTTCTTCATCAAACTTCAAACGTCTGAATCGATTTGGATAAAATATGAACGATACGGGAAAAGGCTGCATTTACACATAGTCTGTATAAGTAAGGTTTTTATTTCGGATTAATGTGCACAAACCCGCGGGTTGTCGTTACTAATACGAAACCCAAGCACATAGGATTCACCTTAACTTGAAAATATAAAGCATTTGTGTAGGGCCGGATTCGAACCCGGGTGCGTCTTAATGAAAAGCAGACACTGGCACCGCTGAGCCACAATCACTTTTATGTACAATATAACATAGTTATTTAATTCTTGCTCATTTAGTTGTGCTATTTAATTCAATATAACATTTTGTACAAAAATGTTGTCGAGAAGTTTCACCTTAGTAACACAAATGATTCAATTAAATTTTATTATTAACCATTTGTTCAGGTAATTTCGTAGTAGGATTATCTACGTTTAAATCGTCGATACCGAATGTCACAGGTACAGTAATGCAAATAGCAATATCCTTTGGCTCCTATATTGAGTCTAAAGCTCAACTCGCAGCCAAGAAGCTGGGTATCCTCTCCAAGGTGCGACGATACTTCACTCCGGAACAGCTGCTGACCTTGTATCAAGCGCAAGTTCGGTCGTGTATGGAGTATTGTTCGCACCTTTGGGATGGTTCTGCGAAGTACCAGCTTGAGGCGTTGGAGTTAATTGAGAAACGGGCAAAAAAGCTCATCGCGAAAGACTCACTCTGTAGCTCAAAATTACAAAGCCTTGAGCACCGCCGTAAGGTGGCCAGTCTTTCGGTTTTTTACAGGTTTCATTTCGGAGAGTGTGCGGAGGAATTGCATAATTTAATTCCTGCAGCCCCATTTCACCATCGTACGAGTAGGGGTTCGGCAAGGAGGCACCGTTATACAGTTGAGGTTCCAAAGACTCGCACCAAGCGCTTTGCTTCGACTTTCATCGTGCGAACAGCCAAACTGTGGAACTCCTTGCCCGAATCTCTATTCCCCTTGAACTATAATTTGTCGGTCTTTAAGTCGAGAGTAAACCGGTTTCTTCTAGGCAAGCGCGCTACATCGTAGACTATAACATTGCTTACCATCAGGCAAGTTGTAGTCAAGCGTAAGCCTATATCATGTAAAAAAAAAAAAAAAAAAAATCCGACAGTGACGAGTAGCGCGTAGGTAAACGGATCAGCACCTAATTGCATGCTGTACCTACTCGGCAAACGTCGAGTTAGGGCGAGTTATACACTGTGTAAGTGTATATGTTACGGTAAATGTGGATAATGCGGTTATTTTTATATAATTACCGGGAATTATGCATAATTACCCGTGCACTTGTTAAAAGTGGTAACATATAGATTTGTATTAATAACCGATCAAGGGAGCACGAAGGGTTCCGTACTATTTTCTGTAAAAAACTATTTCAGTTTTATGAAAGTCAACTTACCATTAATAGTAAATTTATTTTAACCAGAGAGGGAGAGAAAAAATCTAATATTGTTTAAAGTCGAGCTGGTTTTGAATCTCTGATTTAACAAAGAACCTTTTTTAATAAGGATGGTAATATAAAACCAACCAAAATACCATACAATGCCATGACACTATTAAATCTTGCATTCAATCAATTACAGTTTAATGGAATTAAAATCTAAGAAAGCTTAGTGCGGGTTCCAATAAAAAGCAGCATACATAATTTACACATTCAAATGTATTAACACTATTTATTTCTGTGAGTGGATCCAGATTCTTCAAATACAAACACAGGCTCGCTTTGTAACTTTGTTTACGGCTCGCGGCAAGAAATCAGCATTGCTACCGTAACTAGGGGGTTACGACAATACTTAGCAACATGGAAATAATAATACTTGGTCTTAAAACAGTGGACTTCATACTTGATTTAGAAAGTAATCCCACTAATATTAAAAGCGAAAGTTTGTGCGAATGTGTGTTTGTAATTTCTTCTCGCTGCATCGACTGAGCCGATATGGATGAAATTTGGAATGGAGATAGATTAGACTGCAGATAAGACATAGATTTTATCTAGATTAAGGGTGAAACACCGTTAGTTTTTAAATATTGAATTTATAATTTTTAATTTCAAATGTTTTTGGAAAATCTTCATTAACTTTAATAGATATTTGAATTAATTTAATTGGAGTGGAGATATATAATGGGACCTATTATTTAAATAAAATATCGTTTCATTGTATCCCTCTCAGACGCAGAAGTGACAAAAACAAACGAGATTTTTAATTAAAAGGACAGAAACAATTCGTCTTCTCCGAGCGTTCTTAACAAGGTTGTTTTTAAACAAGGCGCAGCACAAAATAACACTAGGTTTTGAAATTCAATACTCAAAAGTTGCTGTTGTTAGAATGCTTTGTCGATATACGTCACTTTTTATAATCTTTAATGAGAAACAATAAGTTTGTTCAGATATCGCAACTCCTGTTCCTGTACAAAGTCTTCTCCATCAAATCGAATATTTAATTCGCAAATATATGTACACATATGTTCTATTAAAAGTATTGGTTATTACTAGGGTTGTAACGGAACTCCGCCTCCGCCTCCGTTACTGCGGAACTTCCGCAAAGAATCGAACCTCTGCCTCCGCATCCGCCTCCGCAAAATGTATGCGGAGTTTTAACGGAGGTTTATTTACGTTAAAATACAACGCGTAACGAGCGACGCTGGGAGACGCAGCATGGAAACATACATTGCAACTCAAAAAGGAATAAACACAAATACGATTTTTATGAATATCATCAAAAAATTACTTGAAGACATCAATTCCAGATTTTGTGACCTTTCAAGCAATTTCCTGTATTCGATAGCCACATATTTGGACCCTAGCTATAAACTCAAGTTTTTCAATGACGTAATTAAGGAGCAAGTTCAAACAGAATTAATAAGTTTACTAACCCTACACGATTCGAATATTACAAGTCGAATTGGCGACGACGAACCGCCTGTAACTAAGAAAGCTAGAGTAGCATCAAATACAACAATTAATGTTGAACCAAGCACGAGCTTCGAGATTTTGCCAACAGTAAAAAGTGTTCATTCCAACCTGGCAGAAATGTTAAAAATTGCTGTAATGAAGAGGAACCACAAAATGACGGTACGGTTACAAACCTCATGATATGGAAATCGCTAATTAATGAATATAATAAAGAAAACCGAGTCCAACTAGATGAAGATCCCTTATTGTGGTGGAGACATAACCAGAAATATAAAGCTTTTGCTCCCATAGTTCGCACTTACTTATCACCGCCGCCAAGTTCAGTGCCAAGTGAACAACTATTTAGTGCAGCTGGTTTGATTTATGAACCCTTGAGGAATCGCTTGGAAGGCGACAAAGCTGCGAAGCTGTTGTTTGTAAAATATAATTTGCCTCTTCTCAATTTTGATTATTAGTTTTTTATGAAAGTGTATGTACCATATACATGTATGTATGATGTAGCTAACCCATTCAAATAAAAATATTGACTTCAATAAACCATGAATTTCTATTTTTTACACGTCAAATTCCACCTCCGCTTCCGCCTCCGTTAACCTCCGCCTCCGCGGAGGCGATCCTCTTCTCCTCCGCATCCGCTAAGAGGACCTCTGTTACAACCCTAGTTATTACATTATCTTCGAGTATGGAATAAAATATATGAACATAAAAAACTTATTTAGAAGACAATTAAAAAGAGTAAATATTACCGAATAAATTTAATTACAGGGTGAATAAGAGTTTTCCTTATTTTCCTTCCACTTGGCTACTTAGCTGATAAAAAAGTGAGGATAATGATCGTCCATTATAATCCCTACAGACGGCAAGAAAAACTTTTTGTTATTTGCAAATCTTTTTACTTATTCGACACCTTTGGTTGAATTATCACCGGCTTCATTTACCTTTGGAGGTTCTTTCTGAGGTCGGGAGGAAATTTACGTCGCGAAGTTCAAGGGGCTGCGAATTTATTTTGCAAGGATCAAAAGCATGGTTTGTCGTATCATCATCATCATCATTAGCCGAATATCATCTTCTTATAAAATATATACGAGTATGTAGTGTGACGTCCGGTAATATAAGTGTTACGGTTCATCAGCATTCTGTTCTGCTTTATTGTACATAAGTAGCGAACTCTGCTGTCGAGATTTAGTTTTAGTAGTTTCCACAATAGATGACATGGTTTAACGATTACCATATTATGAAAAAAGACGATCTGCAAAAGTATCTGCCGTTATTCCATTAATGTCATTTATTCCGTTTAAAACGACCACCCATCCAGTAACTGACCACAATGGTATTTGCTTAGCTTAGCAATGAATACCGCTATCAGTTGAACCACGTGCACTTCAAATTATTCCACAGCGCTGATATCCTTATGTCGTACCCTTCAATCATATATCTTTGTTTTTTTTGTTTTACTATAAGATCATTACGACACCGAGTAAAAGAGCAAAACTACAACAGTACTGTTAATCATACTCGTATTTTCTCAGTTTCCAAGGTAAAAATTATGTGAACTTACAACTTTTTAGTAAAAACCTACAATCGTCCAACCGTGCCAAAACAAAACTTTACTATCCTTATTCTCTCTGCGTATTTAATAATCTGCGCATCTTTTACCTATCTGGGCTGCAGTTTATATTATCAGTCCCTCCTCTGGGCAACGGTCGGCATATTTTGGCGAAGGTAAGCTGCCTACGATAGCGCTCGCTGGACTTAAATACCGGATGAAAGGTGCTTTAACTTAGTGAAAACTTAGGAGGGTAAGTAGATAAGTGTTGACGTAAATAAGGCTCTAAAAGTAAATCGCTAAAGGCTCTAAATAAGTTTATTAGGACAGTTGTTGTACTGTTAGGTAGGCGGTGTTGTCTGGTATATTGTCGCAGATAGATGTATCTGTACTGTCAATTAAAGTAGATCTACTCAGTTAATTAATAGTTTTAAATTGTAATAAATAAATGTAAGTAACTTAATATTGAACGTTAATGTTTAGCAATCATGAACACTTTCTTTTTGTGTAAGAAATTTTATCCTGCTACCACTAACGAAAGATAGACAAGCTTTCTTTGGAAGTAATTGAAATAAAAAAAACACAAAAAACGGATCTTTTTTTAGAAAAATGTCTTTTTAACCGTCTCAAAAGAATAAGGATTGTAAGTTCGCAATATGGCTGAATGTTTTTTTACGAGTTCGAGTAAGAATCCTAAAATAATTAACATGAAACTTGCGAGTTATTTTGTTTGGGTATTATCATGTGTTGTCCCTTTAACATAGAACCCTTGGCTTGGGCTCGACTATAAATTAGGCAGTAACATTATATTCGGTAGACACCTCATGTATGCTAAATAGATTCAGACACCATAAATGGCAAATATGTATATTAAATGCCTATCCTATGGAATCCGAAGGAGGGTGAGATTTTTCAGATATAAAAGTTACCTGGCCTCAACAAGCACCACTATGATAAGAATTATAATCTATACATTGTAATAAAGTTAAAGAGGGATTAAAAAAACATTGAAGATAGTCGAACAAAAAGTTATTACGGGTATTTAGAATTTATAGCAGACTACATTCCAACAATTTATAGAATTTTTTGTCTGTTCATTTATTGCACATCACGCAAGAATGGCTAAACGGGACATTATCATTTTCGGTATGCAGGTAGAGTGTAAAGGTCCTGGGAGTCACGTAGGCTAGTTTTATTCCGAAATCCACGGAAGCGTTCACTAGTAAATAATATATCTTTATAGTACACTAGACTCACATGTAACAATTTTCTCTTCAATTTTCATTAGTGCATTTCTATCTTTCATAATGTTTTTATATAATGTATTTAAACATTTTATTGGAAGAAGGATAGTTTATAGATAAGGCGTCTCTATGTTCCAAAGTCGTTGATCTCGGCTATAAATTAAGCGATTCAGTAAATACAGCTGTCATCACGAACTTAAGCAGATCGGCTCCTACTGGACCTTTGTGTGACCCGGGGGACGGTAGAATGCAGAGTATCAACTTTACTTACTTACTTCTATGGCGCTGCGACTTGAGTCTTGGCCTCCAGCACAAGAGAATACCACCTTTTTTTTTAAACTAGAAAGGCTACCGCTTCACTGCAACTCGGCTGATGTTAAGCAACGTAATAATCTTCGCCGGTCTTGGGCTGCCACTTACCAGTCTGCAACTCCAAGTTCCTGCAAGTCAGCTTGAACGGCGTGTCTCCAGCGGCTATCAACTTCTACCTACTACTAGATTATGTAAATGTAATGTAAAAGTTTGTTAGTGTATAATCTGTGCTTGTTCCTACTGCAAGGTTGATTCGACTTTGATAAAGGCTGATATGGATAATATTGGACATAGTGTGACGTAGTTATATAATCATACAAATATTACTTACTTTTAAAAACTATTGTGATATAATAAACATATAGGCGAGGGGTGGGTAGTGGTAAATTGAAGCCTATTTACCGTTTTTTTAAGGATGACATTGGTTTCATCTGCGTCTTATAACAATAAATGGGATGTACCTATGGTTTTTGTAATAACTAGTGTCCAATAAAGCATTGATCAATGCAAGTATGAATCGCTTACCATCAGACCAATTACGTTCAAGTACAAACAAATGTACTTAAAACGAATAAGCTATGATACTGCTTTCAATATACATATGAAAGGGTCAGTAGAAAATAAGTACTTGGCACTTTGCAGCCCCCATTGTTCCAGCCGTTTTGATTTATAGTTCTCACAGAATGCCTTATATTACTTTAAGTACATATATTCACTGCGAATGAAAATAGCTTTAGCATTTTATATTATACTCGTATGTTACTAGTGGTTACTCGCGTCTTTGCTCTCATTGTTTCGGGATAAAAGACCCTTTACCTTACCTTTAAAAAGAAACATCATAAAACATGACACTTCGTCAGTCTGTTGCGGTGTGAAAGCGGAACAAACAAACCAACAAACTCATTTCTGCTTTTATTATAATACAATGCGGCCACTTTTATGCAACCAGTATTATGCTGAGTTGCGGCTGTGTTATGTATAAATACTTTATGTGTCCCGATTGGCCGCCTCGTCCAGCCAACCGGGACGCGCGGGCTGACTCGTCCTCCTGATGATGGAAACCTCAGATTTCCGAAACTTGTCGAGCTAATTTTTCGACGTAATTTTTGACGTAAGTGCTAGCCGGTTAATACAACTAAATTAAATCATGCCTTACGGGAACTATAATACAGTGAAGTCCATAAGTAATGGCAAGTACTTACCATTACTTGGCTTGCTTGCTTATTTCTTCCACTGTGACGTAAAAGTGGCATTGCCATTCTTAGCAGATACCTACATCTATCTGCATGCCAAAATTGAGCCCGATTCGTCGAGTAGTTGGGGCTTGTTCGTTGATAGATCTCTATGTCAGTCAGTCAGTCACATTTGAGTTTTATATATTTACTTGACTTGACTTTGAGAGAACTCTGCGAAGGAATCACGACGCTCAGTGATGAAAAATTACCTGCTCGAAGAGTACTCAATGAGGAGACTCATTTAAACATTTTCCGACTAAAAGAAATCAAAAGTAAGTAAGTAGGTTTATTCTAGGCAAGCGTGCATCTACAAAAGCTGTAGTCCAACGAAAACATATTTTGTATTATCGAATAATACTACACTACAAATAACTTCTGATCTCTTCTCTTGACATAGTATTTGCCTTGTCTATATTTTCACAAGTTCAGGCCAAAAGTACATCATATAGTATCCTAACAGTATCACTTTATGTCGGTCGGTTCGAAGGCCGATATTATTTTCTGTCTTATTTCAAGATGACGACAATAAATATTTAAGTGGACCCATTTCAGCTTGACAGCGGGGCTGGACGTATCAACTGAATTTGAATATGTAATATTCCGAAAAAAAAAACTGTACTATCAACGAAATTTGGTCTTTATTTCAATAGCTTTAGAGTGTACTTGAAAAAGTTTAAACTAGACCAAAATGTAGCTATTTTTTTGGTATGATAGTGAGAGACAATAATATCAGCCAAGGGACATAATCTGATGTAGGTAACGTAACACAACCGGAAAAGTGATGCGTGAAAAAGGTGGGAAATGATTTTTGTGGCAAATATTTTAGCGGAAATTTCGTGCTTATAATTTTATGCATATTAGATTAAGTGAATAATGTTAAGCAATAGAAAATTGTTCATTTCTATTTTATGCACCTTTTTATATGAGATAGGCTCACGCTTGACTACAACTTGCCTGATGTTAAGCAACGTTGTAATCTACGATCTAGCGCGCTTACCTAGAAGAAACCGGTTTACTCTAATATTTTGGTCAAGAAGTATAAACTTTTACACATTTTAGATATTGTGTCTGAAAACTGAATGATGCGAACTTACAATCTACATAATGAATGAAAACTGCGTTATAACTTTTCATTTTGTATTTTATTTTTTTTTCTATAATATTTCTTTGTTACAAATTATTAACTTTTCACATTATGCTCTCGGTAGTACAAATCATACGCCTAAGTAGAAATGTACATATTATACAACCAAACATAAGAATATCTGTGCTAGCTTAAGCATAATAAACACTTTTACCTTACTTTATTTTACTTCTGGATATATACAGATAATTAAAAGCTTTTAACTTATTATACAGCTCTACAGCATTATGCAGCTGATATTTTTTTCGCCCTCATATCATTTGGTGCTAATTACCAGCAGCTCTGTATAGAGTGTGTACAGTCTGGTGTACCGGAATTTATGGCCGTGGTTGGATACAGGAGAGCAAGCAGCGAACTATTGTGTTTGCCTGTTTGACGCCTCTCACAGGGATTCAATAAGGATACATAATACCTAAGTATAATCTGTTAGGTCTACCTAATATTTGGTATCTTTATTCGTAGGTGAGGTCTAAGCTTTGCATTTTGTGTAGCTGTAATTTTGGTAATAACGTTATTACCAAAATTACAGTTAAATAATAAATTTTTACTTATGTGTCTTGACTATTTATTTTTAATTCATATGTAATACAAGTTACTTTTGCCTTTACAATATTTCTAAGTGAAAAGTGGGATAGTAGGATAAATGGGATTTTTACAGTGAAACCATGGATCACATTAGAAGTAAATCCACACTTTCAAATAATTAGGTGTTTGAGACCTGCTAGATGTGCGCGCCTGCGATAAAAGATTCATACTTTAATATAAAAAAGAGATATTGAGGACATGCTTGAGGACCAAAAAATCCAAGGACATATGTCATCAGGGGAAAAGCCCTGGGCGCACATGTATATTTGTAGGTACCTATGTATCTTAGTACTCAGTAATATTAAAAACGAATTAATTTGTATTCTTAAGTCCGTCCCTGGCAAATACCTGCCTAATGCACGTCAGATTACAATGCTCTTGTTTGCCGGTTTGTCCGGTCGGACTGCGGGACAAATACCATCACAAATTAACGTGACAATTCATACTGCTATCGTCATTATCCGTATTCAACTAGTATTGGTTCGGAATACTTCCAGTTCCTGTGGAATAGTTCCTATGAGCCGTTATTTCAATAATAATTATCTATTAGTACCCATGACACAAGCAACAAGCGTTTGCTTAGTACGGGGCTAGATGGCGCTGTGTGACATGTCCTGGGATATTTCTTTAAATCGCAATTTTTAGCATTGAACTATTTTATACATAATTTAAAAAATGAAATAATTATTAATTTCTTCTCCATCAGCGAATAATGCAAGGGAAAATCAAAGGCTGAAAACCACCTGGCAGAAAAAGAACCTCATGGCTCAAGAATCTCAGAACGTGGTTTAAGCTGAGCACAAGATCCCTATTTCGAGCAGCTGTGGCAAGAGTAAAAACTGTCCTAATATCAGCCGACTGTAGGAGATGGCACCTCAAGAGGAAGAATATATCAATGAATTTCTACCCAACATAGTAGCTATGTACAAGAAGTTGTCAGAAAACTAGAACAAGTCTGGAAAGTCAGATCTAGAGCGAGACTTCGACGTGACATTGTAAAGCCACGAGAAATTGCTCAGACGTTCGATCCAGGCGCAGATAAAGTAAATGGAAAGACAAGATAGATGTCCAGGATAACAGATAACTGGCGCATAATCTTTGAAGGTTGCGATTAGTAAGTACATCAAAATCAGGGATTTTCCTTATAAAATCTTTTCTATATATATTATGGGATGTATAGTTTTATGAGTTTTTCGTTCGATTTCCGCATGACACACCTAATCAAGAATTTTAAATTTGTAAGTAGGTACTTGTGTTGGGACTAGTTGTCTCTAAGTATAATAAGTATGTTTTTACAAAAGAAAATTATATAAGTAGGTATTATATAAAAATCTCCAAATAAAAAAAAAGTTACTACTCAATAGATGAATTCCTACAAGATGATTCCATTTAAAGATCCTAATAATGTAAGTAACTGATCTCATAGAGAATAATTACAATGTAAGTATGCAACAAAATTATATATAGGTAATGTATGTAAGAATATCGCAATATAATGTCATAGATAACAGATCTCATACATATGTATTTATATTTATCATAAAACTATGTACATAATGTTTCAAATTTTTAAAGAATATTATTAAGTATTTAGCCATGTAAATAACTAAATTAGTATGAGTAAAATAGTGTTTCAGTTAATATTGTAAAGTGCAATGCCCTAAACTTCAAATAAGCAACAGGGTCACACAATTCAATTTTTTTAGAAGAAGTTCTAAAATGTAATTTTGTATTGTGTACGGCATATATAAATAAATAAATATTGGGTAAATAAATATATCCGTTATTTAGTTATCTGCCCAAACGTTTGCTAGATCGTTAGTTTGTGTGTGTGGGGCTAGATTTCTTTATAAAGTGCACAATTACGTAATAGAAGTGCACAGTTGTCGTTTACTCTAAGTTCTTTATAACTCGAGTGAATATTTTTCCAAGAACCGTGGATTCTGGAATCAAATCAATTATGCCGCTGAAAGTTGCAGGAACAAAATTGAGTTAATAATCTAATAGAAGGCCATTCAACCTTTTTGAGATTATATTTCTTTACATTTTTCATCTCATTTATATAGCGACATTTGGCTTTTATTAGTTTTTCTGGAAAAAGGGTTACTTAAGGGTTGAAGTCAATTGATGTGTATAAAATAATTAGAACGTTAATTAAACGACGCCATTATTTACACGCTCGCCATGTACTTACTAGGCTGAAATAATATAATATCTAATGACACATTGCTGTAAGAGGGCAATTGAAAAATGGATAAAGTTTCGATTTCACTTAAAATAACATGATATTTTGGTTTTGATGATATTTTATTTTTATTATATTTTTTTATTTTACATTGCCACAGATAAAAATAAGAAGTATAATTACAATTTACTCACATATATCTATATGCTACTGCTAAGTACTCGTAACATGATTAAAATGTGAAACGATTTAACTTGGTACACAGATAGCTTGGATCCGTATTATACTACTAAGACTAGATTTTTTTTTATTCCGAATTAACATGCGTAGCAACATGGACCCGCTAGTCTAGCTGTGGTCTAGCTATAAGAAGCTATTTAAATAAAATCCATCCCAAATCATAATAACGAGAGAAAATTGGCGTACTTTGAGCTGATGACGATCTTGGATCATAAAATTTTTATAAAGGTCGCGATTCAAGGGAGTGGCCTCTCTCAGAATTCTCAGTTATTCAAGTCGTCTTTGGAACAGAGTGAATATGGAACGAGTGTAATTCAATGAGAATATTTGATAGCAGGGAGCTGCGAGGTGCCAGCCCTGTGTGCCGCTTATCCACATTTTATTAAATCCCAGCTTTGAAGTCTGTCTTGTTTATACAGCGATGTTGTACCGAAAAGACTCCAGTTTAGAAAGCTGGCTGACTGACATAGTGATCTATCAATGCACAGCCCAAACCACTGGACGGATTCGCATAGAGGCAATGATCTTCTATAAAACCTCATTGGGTAGAGGTTATGATGTAGGCATCATCAGGATTTATGGAAATGCCACTTTTAAAGAATGAAATAGGGGATGTAAGTTTTATATCTTAATGCTAGCGAAGCCACGAGCATTCACTAGAAAATAAATAAAATCAGTATATGTATATCCATCAGAAGTATATTAATTAAATTATTTACAATAGTAATTCATCACACTGAGTCTCGTCTTGGACGCCGTGACGAGCGGTCGCTTTCGGGAACGGTCAATAGAGCCTCGTCAATGCAATTGAACCGGTAAACAATAGGCACAACATCTGCCAGCGGCTAGCGCAATGGCTGCGAGCAAATCAATTCCCTGGCCCCGCGAAAAGTGACTATAATCAAGTGCCGTGCAACGCGTGTTTATAATCTTTACATGTATCAGTGAGTGACAACCAGTGTACGTGACCCGCCATCAGAGGCCACCGGTAACAGCGGTACCAGCGCCCAGCGCGGGGAAACCCACTCCAACAAAGGGAAAACTCGGTGAGCTTGTTCCATATTAGCCACACGTGGTCTAAACCCCTGTTCTTCGGTCTCTCCTTCCTCAATATCCTAGGATATTGTCTAGACGTCTGCCACGAGGGACAAGTCTGTTTTCAAGCAGCCCATACCAGCAACCAACACCGTACGGTCACATCGGTTACTTATAGATCAAACCTACGCGTAACTAGCTTTTCCGATTTCAAAATACATATTTACACAAACTGCAGTAAAAACCTGCTAAATTTACAAGGGTAGACTAGATTACGCGATCTCATACCACGGACGTAATTACTCGTAACGTATGCGAAAACACAGACAATCTGCTTTCCCAAGGCAAACACAAAAGCCTAAATACGAGTAAAAACTACACACATCTGCAGGCCCGTTTGGACAATAACTTAAGATTTTAAAAAAGGCGCGTGAAATATTACGCTATCCATTTCCGTCACAGCTGCGAGGTTCTATTGTCGGGTGGGTCATCCTTTGTTAAACATAGCTCAAAATTTACTTCTAATTGTAGTCATTTTTTCTACGTACAATAAAGCCCAGACATTTGTTTTATACACATAACACACTAGTACATAAAGCGTAATTAATAGACTTATTCCAAATAAACAGCAGGTATTAAGTGCAAGTACTTAGAGTTGTTAGACGAGACCCAAGAACTCACTCGAGTGCTACTTACTCCCCTTTTCCGTTAAAGGCAAAAGGGAACTAGTATTGTGCATGATATACCAGTTAACTAATAAGTAATACATAGTATATAAGCTTCCTTCACAGCCTCAAGCACGCGCATACCTGAAAGACATCACGAGCTAGCCACGACAACCCGTCCTCTGCGATACCGCCACGGCAAGGCACAAAGCCGATATGGAAATAGGGACCCTATCGTAAAAATACCAGGAGACGGCAACTGCTTGTATCGCGCTTATAGCCCACCAAATTAACGACTTGTATGGCCTAACCTTTGACCACCAACACATTCGACGAGACCTCGCACGCCACGTTGTGGAAAACCAAAACGATCCACAAATGGACCTAGCGATCAGAAGTAATCTAGATAGTTCAGCAAAAAGCGAACAAATCAGGAACTACATTCTATCACAATACCAAGATGGCACATGGGGCGGCACAGACATACTTATAGCGGCAGCGGAATATTATAGTATTAACGTCAAAATCTCTCAAAAAACCCCGCTACAAGAAACAGTATGTTTCTCTCCTAAGGCACCAAACGACACCGCAGGTAGCATAGGTCTAATAATTACGGGGAACCACTTTGATTGCTTTGAAAATCACCTAGGAGTAATAGGTACAAGCACCACACCACGCAAATGACCTTAGTCTAACTCTTGGAACTAGCACCCCAGAGGAGAATAACAGATGAGTCCGTATACAGACTTGCCCGCCCCAGGCCACACCAAACAACAAAAACAGGTAGTAAATGAAAACATAAACATTGCCACATGGAATGTTAGAGGCGCCGCAACGTTGACTAAAAAACGAGAGATTGACGAGTTTCTAGACGGAAAATCTATCCATATTGCCTGCCTACAGGAAACTCACTTAAAATCCGGGACCTACGAATCTAGTCACTATACGTGGCACCTAAGCGGAAACAACAACAGAAGAGGCCAAGCTATTCTCATAAGAAAAAGCAGCGGCCTAAGGCTGAACTGGACTAAAGCAAACACAAACAATATGGTTGCTTCAATAGATACAAGCAGTGGAGCCTCTCTATTCATTACAGCAAACGACGCGACTCGGCTACTACAACTGACCAAGAACAAACCAAGAAACTCAATAACAATCATACTAGGTGACTTCAACGCCCACATAGGACTCACAGATACACATGAACTTCGCGATAAAAATCAAAGAGGCAAAAATCTCCCACACCAAACAAGTAACGAAACGGGAAAATCTCCGATTGGACACATCATTCGGCCGGCGCAGCTGTAAACTGACTTGGACGTCGGGAAACAAAACATCGCAAATATACCATATAATGACAGATGCCAAAAACAACCAGATTTTTAATTACATCAAAGGTGAAAAAACAATCCTATCTGACCATAGAATCATATGGGGAAACCTGAAGCCCCTCACCACAGAATAAATAATACAACAGAAACCTATCTCCCTGTTCCGAACACGCAGCGAGCGGAGGGCACAGTAAAGTACGATCGACAGTCGTGGGTCAAACGGCACATCACTCCCCAAAGTATGAAAAATTTGTTTGTATTGTATCAATAGGTATATCTAGCTACTTAAATAAGCAATTTATAGTTGAATTCGAGAAAAACAGGATTAATTTAGTAAAAATTTTAGAAAAAAAAAATTGTAAATACATACTTTGTTATAATAACACATAAAAAATAATTACTGATAAAGTATTAATTTATCGAAATATAATTCACTGATGATTAAGTATAAACACTAAAATAATACAATTTTATTATTGTACTAAATTTACATTCCTAATGGCAACCATGATAACTTTGAGAGACTCGAACTGTATGCAGTGAAATATGAACCGTAAATCGAAACGTTAAATATCAATTTGGCTTGCGCGTAGGTTACGAACGTACGCTGCGAACGTATTTTGATAGCGTGGCGCGTTTTTGTTCAAAGTTAGGTCGCCCTGCCCTCACGTTAAATTCCAATAGGGACTCTACGAGACCTCCAATAAGACTAACCAGGGCCAACGTTGCGAACGAGTTTGACTACAAAACCCTAAACTACGAGATGCTTCAAAGTAACACCACTCGAAAAAAAAAAAAAAAAAAAAACCAAGAAACTTTATTAGAGGAAACCAAAAAGAGCAGGAACGGCGAAAACCGAAAAGAGCCGCTATCGTGGGAAGTGATAACAAACGTCATGAAGATGGCGGCCAATAAGACTATCAAACATGAAAGAAGGTACTCTAAGGCTAGAGAAGAGGCAATTACAAACCTACAGAAGGCGAAGTTCCATTATAAGCATCACCCTCAAGATATAGAGGCTAGAAATACACTTAAAGAGTGCCGGCGCCGTTTGCAAGAGATCGAAGCAACGGAAGATCTTAAAGTTGGCAGACCTAACTATACGTGGAAGGATTCTTTATCTCATGATATGGACCCCAGGAAAACATCTGACTGGCAGGACATGGCGAAAAACAAAGGAGACTTTATAAGAGCTGCCAGGGAGATCTATAAGATGGCAGAAACCGACAGCGAATCTGATGAGGAAACAGAACGACATACCAACAGGCAGGCACCAACCATACCCCAGGAAAGGCCGTCAGATGACACAAGAACAATCCCTTAGCGACATAGGATCTATTCGACCCACATTTAAGATCCACCTACTACACCCGACGCGGTTATGATTACTCACAATAGGACCAACATTACACAGCGAACGTATTAAGATAGTGCTTGCAAAGCCAAACACTAACAAACCCCAAGATGGGTCAACTCAATAATCAACGAACACCATTTTTTACTAACGCTTATCCCTATCCTTAATAACAACCTTCTCCAAATCGGCGTCTGGCTGCATAGCCGGTCGACTACCATCCCGGAGCGTTAGCACAAAACCACGCTCCACAACCTCGTGCCCCCCGGTATGCCGGTTTGACCGGAGCAGGCTTGTCCTGGCTGGGTGCGGTACCTATGTTCATGTTCATGTTCATGTTACAATAGTAATTCATCACACTAATATCGTCGCTATGAAACTATTCTGCGCGACACAGTGCGCCTAGTGCAGAGGGTAGAGTTAGATTAAAGTAAAACACTGTAAAATAAAAATTATGATTATGTTATACAATAAAAAACGCAGACTAGTTAAAAACTACTTGTTGTTAAATTAACATGGTAGTTCTTTATTCACGCTCTGAGATTCGTTTTAAATTTGGCACAGTTTAATAAGAATAGCAAGCAAGGAATTGCTAGTTCTTAATAAATCGATACCGATATAAATAAATAATAAAATAAAAGTCATTTATTTCAGGCATATTCAACCCATAACTTAATACTAATAGAACATTGTAAAGGGGTGTTGTCAATTAAAAAAAAAATTATAATTTAAAGATATACAAACAGCAAGCACAAGATTGTGCATGTAAGTCATAAGATACAAGCATCACGTGCTCATGCTACTGGTTGGCTCGTGTCTAAGACGCGTAGGTAATTGATCTGATTGCTATGGTGGACATGACAGACGGAACGTTTCGTGCAAAGTTTTAATAATTTTATCAATTAATTTTATTTTATTAATTGACATTTTTCTATTATTTGATTTAATTAGTATTGAAAGATTAACTAAAACGGTTTTCACTCACGTGTAAATCGCGTAAATGGTTTACGCGTTTCGGATGTTATGACACCCATCTTCAGAACCCGGAACTCCGGCGTGGGTCCCAGCTCTTAATACGATGACGAAGAGAAGGATCATTGGAGCTTTGGATCAAGATACGGTCAGTTTTGTGTGCGCCGGTACATAAGTCGATGGTGCTGTCTCTGATGAAGCAGTGGAGCGACCCGAGGACGAAGCGGCCGGGAGTAGTAACATCGTCTCGCCTCCACCCCCACCACCACAGGCCCCCGCGCCCGTGTCCCGGCGGGCCGCTCGCGCGGCGGCGCGCAGTCTGCGTGTTGCCGCGGCCCAGGACGAACGTTCTGAAGATGGGTGTTATAACATCCGAAACGCGTAAACCATTTACGCGATTTACACGTGAGTGAAAACCGTTTTAATTAATCTTTTGATAAAATGTCTCACGAAAGTTTTAATATTAGTTAGTATGGCTTGATTTATAATTATTTTAATAATTTTCTAATTGCTTCTATTATGTTAATAATTTTCTTTATGCAAGTTGTGTATGTTTTGTGTATGGACTAAAAGTTCGAAATAAATGACATTTATTTATCTATTTAATAGATAGTTATGTGCATCTGGGTTATATTATCTACGTGTTTGTTGAATCTTTTGGCAAGTGTATCTACTTTGTTGGTGGATTTCGTTTCACTTTGCAGCGGTTTGAGTGTTGCAGGGTTTCTATTTAAGATGTTTTACTTTAACGTACACTGTTTGTGTTTAATGTGGCTACACAAATCAGGTTTGAGATCTTTATATAACTGTGGAACTTCTTACTAGATTGTATGTTATTTAAGCTTCGACTGACTATTTTTCTTAGGACTAACTTCAGGCATTGTGTAGTAAAGCGTGCAGGTCTTATTATCTTAATTAAAGCGTTTCGTCTTCTGTCTAATTCTTTAACCGACTCAAATAACGATATTTTTATAAACAGGTAAGTAAATAGCATTGTTTGTTCTTTGTATGATTATATTTAACTTCATATACTATATGAACTTTATTCTCCAAAACTGCGTTAAAATAAAATTTGGGTCAACCCATGTGAAATATTCATAAAAAATCATAAATACGAGTACCATAATATCTCGTTCCCGGACCGCTTCGATGTCCGCATGCCCAATTACTGTCAAAATCAATTAATGAAGTATCTACAGGGTTATTTGCCGATGTGTTCAAAGACAACAAAATCTGAGAACATTACGTGTTTTCCATGGAAGGACCTAGATTCCCACAACGATGTATCTGCCCAAGCGTACAATTTTGAGAGAAAGTCAAGTCCCTCAGTAGTTTTCAAAAAGTCTATCTTGATGCGCATATCTCTGTTTGCATCCATTAAAAAAATAATAAATAAAATAATACAAAAAATTTTGTGAGACGATTAATACTCGTAATGTATATTTTTTTTATTATATAATTGATAACAATTTAGTATTGATATCGTCAATACTAAATTGTTATCCTAGAGAAAACATGTGAGCTACTTTTGTCATCAACAGCGCGAGCTAAGCCGCGAGCATCCACTAGTCTTCTATAATGTAAGGTCATGGTGGTTAAATGCCTGACTATAAAGTATAAAAAAAATGTATCCTCGTCATCAATATCCCGGTATAATTCCTGCTGCACCACTGGCTCGTTAATCCACTTATATGAGCGCACGTCACAAGCTCACGCAGAAACCTCCAGGAATGGGAAAAACATGTCGATTAAACCACATTAAACGACATACTCAATTGTGGCAAGAATGGCATAGCGTTCAGCTCAATCTTTTATTAGCTAACTAGTTTTTGCCCGCGGCTTCGCATGCATTGCCTATGTATATCTATACATTATAATAAAGCTGAAAAGGGTCAAATATCTGTACATGACTGAACGGATCTTAATGATTTATTGGTATTTAGGTAGTATGAGGTCTTTGAAGTGTCATAGGCTACTTTTTTATCCTGAAATAATGCGAGCGAAGCCGCGGGCGTCCACTGGTTAAACATATAAACCTTCCTCTTGCATCATTTTATCTGTAAAGAAGCATCAAAATCCGACTTTGCTTTATACTAACATTTTTTAACTTTTTTGATATCACTCATTTATGACAAGCTCTAGTGTCAAAAGTTTGCCAGCAGCCTTTGGGCCTCTGATGTGGATGTAAAGTCGCGTTCCCAGAATGATGCAGTTTCGAATCGAGCCGGTTGTGATTAATTTTTCACGTTTTCTAATAAGTGTTAGGATGAAGCCTAAGTGCGAGCATAGTAGGTACATAGCTATAATAAACTAATATATCTACGCTACGCTAATTACATTTTTAACAACTTATTTCCCTCAAAATTTGACCTTACTTCCTCCAACAAAATGCGGTTCACGTTACCAGATTAGGCGGCCAATTTGACTATTATCGTTCAGCTATATTAAAATTCATGGTAGCGAGCCCGAGATTAAAGGCCGAAGGAAATCTTGAGAACGCTTTTATTAGCTCCAAAACTGATTTTACGTAACAAGAAGTTGTTTGAACGTGACGATGAAAAATTTTAAATTGTCTAGTGTCAGCTTGTAGGAAACTAGCTTACAAGAATTAACTTACTAGCTGTCCTAAACCAAGATAAGAAGTAACCTATATTTTAGTCTCACATTTAATCTTCGGGTATACAAAATTTCATCAGAATCGGTTTTGCCGTTGGAGAGTAAAAGAGAAGAAACTAGTCAAACCAATCCAATATGAATAAACAACATTGAACATATTTATCGATAACTCACAACCGACTGAAGAACATATTGTGCAAAAAGGTTCCAATAAAATATCCACCTGTGATCTATTATACACGTAACATTTGTGGTAGATTTATCATCGTTTTTCTAGACCATAAATCTAGTCGAGACAAGCCAAAATAAATTTGGTTACATTAAGTATGGATCGAGGCACTGTAGTGCCGACCCCGGAAGCCTTTTGTGGGATCATAGAAAACAGTAATGAAGATGTGTTTAATTGTAAAGTAAATTTATTTCAAAATATCTTTTTCATATAAGTCTGGTTTGATGCTCGTGATTAATCATATTTCCTACTATATGAATTGGTTGATTGTCCCTATATTTTGGAGTTTAACAAAAAAATAGATTAAACTACATCATAAGAGACAAGAGCGCTGGCTGGTTCCTTGCGCAAAAGACTCAATAGCAATCCAGCTCGGGAAGGCAGTCAGCGTTCTAGGCTCCATACCACATGTAGGAATTTTAAATTTAGGTTTGTGTAAGTGTATATACTTACGTAGATTAGTGTTTATTGTGTATTTGTTGTTCCTAATATTTCAGCGCGACTACAATCAAACCTCCGCAAGCTGTCAGATTATTTTTGGGGCTACTCTTCTTAACTTCGACCTACTTACTCAAACCTTAAATTAACTTGAGTTACTTTAAGGTTTGTTAGAGAAGATGTGTGAACATGGTTCAATTTTTTTTTATTATTCTGTAGTACTGACTGACTGTCTATTTCAGTACCATGATATGCCTGATACTGAGGGTCTGTTTGATCTATTGATTATACCGTTGTTAAATACGAGACACGAGCTTATTTGATTTCAGTATCTTGTTGATACGACTATTACTTCATTTGATGAGAAGAAAATAGTATAAGTGGCTCAGCAACTAAATGCAATTAGAAACAAAACAAACACCATTTCACAAATAGCCACATTCTTTTTGGAGCATCGCACGCCACTTTGCACCTCAGAAACTAATTACGAACGGAGTGTGGTGAAATTCAGAACTTAGTTCGGGGCTACTATGACATTAAAACAAATAGCCGTTATAAAAACTTACTTATCACAAACCTAACTAAAGATAAAGTTTTGAAAAGCAGATACGTAATGCGTTTAAACCAAAAACCTGAAGAAAATGACAATTTAAATAAATAACTAGTGGGTGCTCGCGGCTTAGCTCGCATTAAGAAGTAAAACTTGCAGCCCCTATTTCACCTCTCTAAGAGAGGCATTTCCAAAAAATCCTATCTTAGCAGATGCCTACGTCATAACATGCCAAATTTCAACCCGATCAAGTTTTCCATTTCTTTGGGATATTGGTAGAATAAAAAATTACTTTCCCAGGCAGTTCGTTGCAAATTTATGTGTTGTTGGCATGATATAAGCGCTCTTAATTAAGTCTTATATTATTATTACCTCTTATCTCCGTTTTCTAGAACTACAAACAATTAATTTCATCCGTCAAACAATTTTTTACGCACTGTTGTTGGTAATATAATGTCATAACACAAGATTTAACTTCTTATTTGTTTTTTTTATTTGTGTTTTGATAAACTTATTTTATTCTTCTTTATTCTTTATAAAAACAATACCGAATGCGTCATGTTCTTCCTCTCGTTGCAACCCCTGGACTGAATTCAAATTAGGAGTTGTTTCCCGCAGAACTCCTGTTCCGACGCCACTGTCAACTACACACACGCACATACACACACACACACTAAGTAGTATTTCTATTTGTAGGTATCGATTCTGATATTATTGGAATATAACGCTTATAAAATAGCTCAATTTATTTTGTTTAATTATATGATATGTATTCCAATAAAACCTTTTTCATTGCTTTTATTTGAGCAATAGAAAAGAGAACGCTAAGCTCTATCAAAATTTTGGCGTCTTTCGCGGCAAAAGAAGGGCGGCAGTTTTAAGAAAAGTATCAGTTTCGCTGAAATTTTGTGCGCTGAATAAAATGAAACTACTCTGAGAATTGTAGTATCTATATTTGGTCATTATGAAGGGCGCCGTGAGCTATATACATATAGAATAGTCTTAGTAGTCGTTGTTTCAAAATACCCGTTGATATACTAAAGTGTGTATTGCTTACCAATCTACTGAAAATGATTCACAAACGAGTTAGAAGATCAACTTTCATAATGTAAGCGTGATACATTTAATTTTCTCAACTTCATTATCAACATGATCAAAAGGAAACAGGATATAATGTCTTGCATAATTACGCTTCTACAAGAAACTTTAGGCGAGCAATTCAAGATGAGTTTGAGTTGATTGGATAGCAAAATTACCCGGTTTTTATGTTTTTATAGGAGATTTAGTACTTATTTATAATTTATCACGAGTTTTTTGCCTTAATGGTTTTAAATATATTTATGTATGTGTTACTACTGTTATTAGAACTACTATTAGAACTGTACATATGCATTAGGTTATGACTGATTTATTTTGTTGAAAACATGGATTTTTTTGTCCTTCCCTGCCCGTCGCTTTTATTCTTTAGTCAATTTAATAGCACAGATTTCTTCGAAAGAAACTTCAAGTTTATGAATTATTAAGTTATTTAAATTTTGCAATTATCAAATTATTGAAGTAACTTACCAGACAATGTATCCTGCTTACCAAATAATGCATTGCCGTTCAAAAGATCAGGTTGGTTGTAATGAACAAGTTGTTGAACAAGTCCGTTAGACACAACTTAATTGCGCCATTGGGTAAGTTGTTTATATACTAACATATTGTAAGTATCATTTAAATTAGTTAAGTGTAAGAGTGGTAAAGATCTGCTCAGGACTGGGGCGAATGGTGTACAAGAAATGAGACCTATGCTCAGTAGAGGGCGATAATAGGCTGATGATAATACTAATGATGTAAAGATCTCTAGATTCGCCTTAAACTTGTACTGAGCTAAAATCTGGCATCTAATTCGATTAACTATTATTTTTTAATATATGTATTATATATTGACTATTGTAATGTAACTATAATGATACAAAAATAAATGTAATCTAACCGCCACCGCATTAAAATGATTGTTAGTAATGCATAAAATAGTAAACGGCTTGTACACTGTTGACTTGATACAAACACCATGTATTCCATTCACAACTAAGGTAAAAAAATTGATAAAAAAACAATCTAGAATATATTTAGTTGTATTAACCGGCTAGCACTTACGTCAAAAATTACGTCGAAAAATTAGCTCGACAAGTTTCGGAAATCTGAGGTTTCCATCATCAGGAGGACGAGTCAGCACGCGCGTCCCGGTTGGCCGCCTCGTCCAGACTGGTTCGCCGACTCACTGCCGCACCCCCCCGCTTCTGCGCCCGCTCCGCTCTCGCAACCGCTCGCGCACCGCGACGGGTGAGGATAGGCGATCGAGGCGCCACCGGCGGATCGTGTATTTCTTCCTCATCGCTTGAGATCCGTTGCACCAAGATATTGGGGTCCGCGCACACTATGCTGACCGTGTCTAGTGGCAGATGTTCAGCTACATCGTCCTCCCGGCCAGAGTTTAAAACAGGTCTCCACGCAGGTGCCAATGTCCATCGTCGGTCACGATTAAAGTTTGGATGTCGACCTATTTCTATTGCTTCCCGAACTTTCCTTGGTACTAGGAACTTCTCCTTGGCCAAGACCGACACCTTATCGAAACGTAGGAAATGGTTCACCCCTTCAGCATGTTCTGCCAACGCGGATTTAACAGTCTCCCTGTTTTTAACACACCGTATGTGTTCCGCCACCCTCGTAGAAATATTGCGGCGGGTTTCTCCGATGTAACTCATACCACAGTCGCAAGGTATACGATAAACACCTGGGGCATGTAACGGCTCGCTGTCTTTAGGTGATCGCAATAGTTGCCTCAGACGACTAGGTGGACGAAAGATGGTTTTCAAGTTATATTTCCTTTTAAGGAAAATACCAATCTTGTCCTGGACGAGGCGGCCAACCGGGACGCGCGTGCTGACTCGTCCTCCTGATGATGGAAACCTCAGATTTCCGAAACTTGTCGAGCTAATTTTTCGACGTAATTTTTGACGTAAGTGCTAGCCGGTTAATACAACTAAATTTAATCATGCCTTACGGGAACTATAATACAGTAATCTAGAATATAATATGTAGATGAAAAATATACAACTTAATTACTTTGTATAAAATTACAGGACAATTAAGATACTAACATAAAATAAGTAAACTTTTATTTCGAAAAGAAATAAAATCACAGCTCCAATACAGTAAAAATAGAAGCAATCCATTTCCAATCTATACAAGCACAGCTAAAATTTGATCGCGTCTGCCATTTCAGCTCAAAGCAAATCAGCGAACTAAAAGGGCCATAACCCCAAGCTTTCTAAAACACAAATAAATTCTCGGAACTTTTAATTTTCCCGTTTTTCATAGCTAGAACTAGCTTAACTAGGGGTCGTAGCAGCAATGGCCAATGAATTCTCTTCTAAGTTTAATTGAAACCCAGCTTTTGGAAATCCGTCGCTAGTACGCTGAACCACTAGAAAATAAGTAGGTATATATAATATAGAGCTTTATCTGAATGTTCACAGATGTTTGTTTTATTTTATTTTAGGTATCACTTTGATAGTAATTGAATAAAGGGTAGGTACGAGATCTAAAATTAACATCACGTACTTATTTCCGTCTATTATGTCTTTTCTACTTCTTATCGAATGAGAGTGGCCAACTCTGGTGGCGAGAGTTTCTCAAGCCGCCCTATGGACCTCTGACATGGCTTAACGACTGCCATACTATGACAAATAGCCGGGACCTACAATTTAACGACCCACGGAAACACCCAGAATGGAATGCCACTTTTCGGTCACCCATCCAAGGACTGACCGCGTTGACCTTTGCTTAACATTGGTAATCGCATTACATTACTATTTTCTGTCTACAATATCTTTTTATATGAATTTATGTTAGCGTGTAGCTTACATTTAAATAAAATTCAACGGGTACTTACATACATATATACGAGTATGTTGTATGAGTTTACAAAAGCGAGAACAAACCGCAAACAGTCAAATAAATTCATTAGTATGAAACTGTATGAACAAAAATTGGAAGCTAAAAGCACTAAAGGTTGGAAAACCACCGCGTTGTTATTAGAATTGCCTCCACAGAGACTAAAATTACAGTTAGATTTATACATAGTTACCTATATATGATTTAAATATATCTTTGTTATGAATAGTTGAACATACAATAAAACTAATGAACTATAAAAACAAGGAAAGAAAAACTAGACATACTACTTCTAATTACAACATAAAAAAGGCCACTTACAAAATCTTTAGAAAAGCCTAAAGATAATCTAAGTGCTCTAGCCCACTGCCAGAGGGCAGCGTGCCCAGCATACTGGCCGCATTACCACGCTTGATCGCAATGCTGATACGTTGAGCCAGAAAAAGGCCAACATTTTGGTCATGCGTCGCGTCAACAAAGCGCTCCGTGAGGTTTTGGAAAATAGAAATAAAGATTATAAATAATTTATTAAAAAAAATTAAGATAATATTATAATATGAATAAGTATTGCTTACCTATTTTTGTAACGTAATGGATATATTGTTAGGTATGATTTATTTGAATAAAAGAGAAAAGTCAAACCAAAAAAATTATTTAGTTCGAAACTGAGTTTATTCACGTTTAAAATATTCGTGTCAAACAACAACACGTGTTAATTAGAATATTTTTTCCCCGAAAAATGATGAAAATATTGTTTTAATATGGATACTTGGATACTCATGCTTTTTCCGTGCAAGCTTTTTAGAAAATGTCATCCTAAGAGCTTTTTTTGTAATCGTTTAAGTTTAGCAAGCTTGCGTTTGATATAAACGACGCATAATATATTTGAAAACCACTTCATCAAATTAAGAATCCTCCTTATTTGTAAGTCGGTTACCTTACACTACCGCTGCATTCTGCGCTGCACTAAAAGTGGATATCACGACTAAACTTCTTTTATTAGTCCAAGATGGTTCTCATAAAAGCACTGGCTTGTTTAAACTTGCTCCGTAACCGCCTCGATTGAAACTAGTTAGGGAGGAGTTGAGTCTGTTAAAGGCAAGTAATATAATTATATTTTCATTTTTAAGGAAAGATTGTTTTAAGATTTATTTTAGACTAGTGGTCGCCCGCGGCTTTACTCGCATTATTTCAGGATAGCCTGTGACACTCTTAATACCAAAAATCATGATAACCTGTTCAGCTGTTTTTTGCGTTACGAGCGTTTAAATAAACCGATAAACAGAGACACAGATAAACAGAAAAAAAACTATAAATTGTTGTAAAGTTGCAAAAAATCTTCTATGTTCAAATCCACACTTAACTTGAAAATACAAATCATTGGTGTAGGGACGGATTCAATCCAGGGTGCGTCTGGATAAAAAACCAACGCTGGAACCGCTGAGCCACACTCGCTTTTTAATTTTTTTTTAATATAATTGTTATATATTTATAATTATTGTATAGCAACAGTTTATATGACCGGGCTATTGCAACACATAATTCTGACCTTATAACTTCACATGTTAGCTCAAATCCTTTGAGACCTCATTTTTCGAAGAGAAATACAAACGTTGCAATTTGCTTACAAGTTTGCAAGTCAATCACAATTACAGAGTCGCGAGGGTCCGCCATTAATACTGGTTAAGAGTTTTACCATTCGTCATGTTACGCTGCATTACAGTACTAAAATTATGTTTCCACAAGAAAATAAGTTTTCAATTTGGTTGTTCGTTTATTTTTTTATTACCGTGTACTTTATAAATTTGTTTATGAAATGAAGGATGTTTACGATTCGGGTGTACCTAATTTAATATTATTAAAAAAACTGTATCTTCAAGCTGTATATAGGTACACATGAGTGAGGGTAGTAATTGCGATTTGGAAGCAGACATGGTGTTATGTAGGAATTATACCCGCATCATCTGGAACAACACGGTAAAAACAGAACTAATGATAATCATGAAAAAGCTTTTTGTTCAGATGTACAACGTCTTAACATTACTTTAAAGGCACTTATTGTATAATTATTTAATTTTTACTACGTTATTAAAAAAAAAACAAATCAGTAGTTATTTCACTATTTTGTAAATCCTTGCAAAATCGTTTGCCAATTAGCAAACTGAGCTAACAGACAATAAAAATAGAGTAATAATAAAAAAAACTAGCGATATGCAATGCTGTATATCCTCTACATAGTACTAATGACGTTAGGCGACGCGTCGCACTAACTTCCGCCGGATGTCGCTTGTGTTGATTTTGTCGGCTAACGAGTAAACATCCTGTTTTTCCACGGTTTAATTTTTATTGGTCGGACAGCAAACACAGCTAAATTATCAGGAAAATCCTGATTTACTGCAGGAGTCGTAAGTTATTTTATGACTGGTAGTAATTGGCAGTGCTATTTACGCATTGACGAGATTTAAACCCTTTTTTCTCGAGAGTAGATACATCGCGCTAAGCACCCTGGTTGGAAAGTAAGCATCATTTTACGGAAGACACTACGTATGCCTTCCAATTTTTTTGTCCTCAACGTAACATTATAAGTTTTTCTAGGCAAAAGTGCTACATCTTAGTCTACAGAGGTGCTTAATCAGGCGAGTTATTGTCAAACGCAAGCCGTATTAAAAATGTTGTTGGTGCATAAATAACTAACAGCATATAACGATAGATACTAGCTAAATTGCACCTTATCAATTACACATTAAGAATCGATTTGGCTCATGTTGCCTGACCAGTAACCGAATACAAAACACTCCAAGCATAGTTTAAGCGATGGGGTGAATATAGATTACGAAACAGTGATAAATGTTCTTTCAGTTTTATGAAACTTTGTGAATAGAATTTCCAACCTCATATTCTGTAGTTTGTTATGTTTCACAGTCCGATATTTGTTTATCAAGTCATAAGTTATATTTTAAGAAGTTCAATGTAAATGTCGTTTCGTCACCCATTCAGGGACGATTTTTGACTAGACGATACAATGTCGGTTATTTTGTTTTATATGAGTTTATAGCTTGTGAAGTTTAGTGTGTATGCTTCATATTTCAATGGAACTGTACATGATTTAATGGGATTTAACATTGACAAAATGCTTTTAAATTCTGGGTTTAATTTCTTATTATGTACTACTAATCAAAATAAAATCTTACGTACTGTAAAACCGGATCTATTTAGAACTAGAAGTTGAGCTAAGCTCAAGATAATAGATAGAGCGTGGTTCGTCCCGGTGACGCGAACTACTAAACTAAATACAGCAAACTAATAGAGGTAGTGATATTAGCAACCTACCTTGACACTTACGTAGCTTGGGATTTACTTGAGCGGGTTGTGGGACTGTTGATTCAAAACTGTACCACGGTTAGAATGATAGTTCTGTACTTTTTATATAGATGGCATAGTGCATTTCCAAGTGCATTTTATTGAAGTGTGTAAAATACATATATTATATGGAACATACAAGTGTAAGAGATGATGAAGATTTTTACGCAGTCGGTTTGAAAGGCATGCTACATGCCTTCTGGCTTGAAAATTTTCAAGTAATTTCTGTTGTTGTACTTAAATAGATGCTTATTGAGTTTTTCTCCTTCTTTTTATGATACGTAAAAATAGCACCGCTACAGATAAAATTTGATCGTATTAGATTTTATTGTGAATAAATCATATAGGCTTCTCCGAAGGCACGCGGCAACGGTTGTTAACGTCCCAAAACGTTGCGATAGCTTTAATCAAATGCCTAGACTAACATTTATTTTCTACTTCGTTGGAATCAATTATAATTAAAGATTTAAGATTTGTTTTTTCTTATTTGAGTCGCAGAAGCCGCGTAGTTGTGACTGTCATCTACGAGTACAGTAGCAACCCGAATATATATTAATCCGGGGATACGAAGGTTCATGTTTATGATTTTATTACACAGTAACTTTGGCAGGGAGTTTGTAACGACAGTGTATGTAGCTATACATATATCTTTGTTCGAACAAAGACCGTCATTCGAGGTTACTGTATTGTTTAAGTGAGATCTGACTCAATATATTGTATGGCATTTAGTTATTAAAATATAATTACCTAGTATTTTGTTTTTGAAGTTGTATTTTCAGATTGGATATCTTTTTATAAACTAAATTTTGCCAAACGACTGTTATAAGTTCTGCTGGTGAAATCAAATAATCTGATGTGAAGTGTGCCCTGGATTTGTCTCATCCCACACAAATGATTTGAATTTCATGTTACATGTCTTTTATTCACTTCAATTACATGAACCGACTTATAGTCAATTTTGTACCCATGGAAATAAATTACATTCGAGTGTAACATTATGTCTATTTATCGATATTAAAATGGTAACCTCAAAAGGCGTTTCTAGTCCAGATTTTATGAAAGCGTTGAAACAGCACACGCAATATGGAGTATGTGGACTCAATCAGTCTCCAAAAGGCGCCTCTCGGGCGTCAAATAGAACCTGAAGCATAAAGGCCGACCAGTAAGTGTGCTATTGATGTTGTATCGATAGGAGATTACAATGGGACGGCATTAGGTAGTCAAAGGGGTAGTTATTTTTATAGACCTGTCCAATATGAACAAGTCTTGAAAAACTTATGCGGTGATTAGAAGGTGAGAGAAGTATAGTATCTATTTTTTATTAATTACCTACATAAAAACTAGTTTTTTTGCCTCACATTGATTGAGCTATCAGGCATACAAAAAAGTGCTTTGTAAAATACTTACTTTTGTGTGTTGATGAAACTCGGAACTAAATAGTGATGGTTGGGAGCTGATGATCTTGGTAGTCAAAGCATAATTTCTAAGTTTGTTCAGTTGTTTTAGTTCAAGTTTTTAGTTAATGTACTAGTGCAATGAGACATGGTTACAAGTGTGGTGGTGGTGGTGTTTCTAAATTCCTTGCAACACAGGACCTCTGGGACGTAGCTCAGAAGTACCGAACACTTATTATTAGATTTGCATATCCTCTATATCATAAAATAGGTCCTACGTTATTTACTTTTGTATTTTTTTTGTAATTTTCTGGCTCTGAATGGTACTTGCCCCCTTAAAAGCCCTAATTACAGCCTGGTGCAGCAAATGAGGGCCAAATCAATGGCGACCATTTGACTGCGCTCGGCGTACCTGGCTCTTTCACTGCACGGAGGTTACTATCTACAGTAATAAATAGGAAACGTGAGTGAGTTTGTGACTGTTTGTACGAGACCAGTTACCACTGCAATTATGTTAACACCTTGACCTGTCCCGCCGTTATGTTGGTAGCGGGATGTGACGCTCCAACAATTATTTTTAATTCTAGTATAGGTTTTGGGCCACATTCCTGAAAAATAAAAATGTAATAGTGGTAAGATTTGAAAATAACGTCAGCAAAAATCTAAGAGAAACGGAAACTGTTATAAATTTGTAACATGACTCTAATAAAAAGCCTTTCTTGGTTTTTAACCACTTACCACAGTTACAAATAATCGATCAAATAAAGTTATTTAGTCGGCTTATATATTTTTGTATACTTGTAATGCTATGTAAAATGACTATCGTAACCCCGTCATGTAGGCCCGGACCAACGCAGACTCAAACGGACGAGCATGTCACTCGTTCCTGCCTAAATCAAAGCCTGCGACGTTTACTGACGGATATGCTGTTAGTGATTCAAACGCTTTTTCAAAACAAAAAATGAGTAACCAGACTGGTAATATAGTTTGAGACTGCTAAAATCATACCAGCGTGATGATAAATATAGCTGTTGTAGTACGAATAACAAATTTAAATGTCTGTGTGGGCTATATTGTACACTAGGATGCGCCTGTATCGTGGAGTACAGTATCTTCTTTTGGCCTAATATATTACATTTGGTTTTTAATTACAACTACGTAGATAACTGTTTATTTATTAGTAGGTGTCAAGAGACAATAACAATTGCTAGAAATCAGAATTCTGATCACTTTTTCTGGATGAAAATAAAGGCTAGCGTAGGCCAATAAACTAGTAAGATTAGGAAAGATGAAAGAATTAATTTATGCAATATTTATTGTCTGGCAGCTAGGTATATACAGGTGTTCAACTTCCAGAGCTTCATCATGTGTGTGATATGAGTACTTTAGTTACTGCCCATTTGGGCTTACAGACTGTGCTTAGTACTACTAGAATTGAATCCATACTGATAAAAATATATTTAATAATATAGGTCAAGACACTGACTTAACGAAGAAGGTTTTTGCGTCAGATTCATACTAGAAGCCTACAGGCTGGTGTCCGCATCTGGAGGCGTTGAGGCGAGGGCGGGATAATGTCGGATTAATCACAAGTCGACACGAGAGCCGATTGCTGACATAGCACGCATACGCACTATGACTGGACTTGGTTTTAGAGAACTGTAGTTTTTAAATAGCTTTAGACATGTATTTGTATAGCATATCTATAATATTTTAGTATTTCGCCTTTATCTTATCAACCTTTTCCGGATTTGGAACGGGGCAAATCATGCCATATTTTTGGGTATGAGGTAGATATAACTAGTGATCACTTCACAACAAGTGATAAAGTTTCCCAATGTAGCGAGATATTAATTATAAAATGTGTATGTAATCTTGATTTCTATTTTGGTACGATACAATGAAGTTGTATAGCAACTGATTGGTATTGTATTATTAAAGTTTCGTGCGACATTCTTATCGATATGTAACTAATACGAGTTTCACTCACGTATAATTTCGCGTATGTTGTTTACGCGTTTAACGCAAAGACTGCGCGCCGCCCGCGCCGCTGTCCCAGAACGTACGTTCTGATGATGGGTGTCATAACACCCGAAATGCGTAAAGAACATTCGCCAAATTACACGTGAGTGAAAACCGTATTAGTTACATACTGATTGATAGTTGGAACATTTTAACCACAAAACATCTCCGTCAAAGACCTAGTTTTAGTCAACCTAGTGCGTATAGTGTAGGCTCTTATTACTTGAGCCTTTCAGCGTGGAAAAGCCCCCAAGGTGGTATGTAGTAGGTTGGCGCTCCGCCAGCGCCTGCTAGACGACCAACACTCAACTACCAACTACCAACCATGGGATCTAAGCTTATCGAACGAGTGGAAATTATTATATACTAGTGTATGCTCAAAAATTATTTGTGTAATTTGGGGTTACACAACATAATAAGTAAATTAAAATTCGTTTCCATTGTTATTAATAACTTACATATTCCTCCAAGTAAAGCGATTGGTTATCGAGCAGTGCCATCACCTTTAGCATGAAGTATATGCATATATAAGCAGGGCCAGGTCGTTTTTCAGAATGTTATGGTATAAACATGACGATTATCCGTCATTCAGTTACGGTCTGAAAGCGGTTATTGATACACATTTGGCGAAAATAGTGTATCATGATTATCATGTTATTCAACACACTTGGCTCATTGATATTTTTTAAATAACACCAGTAATTACACTCCCCAACACAAGTTATTAAAGAACATCGTAACATCAAGTGTCTGTTTGCTCTCAGTGTTCTGCGTACACCACATACTCATATAAACTAAAGATATTGCAATTTCACATCTATTACTACTTAATGAAGGTATAATTTCCTTCGCGTAAGAAAACGTAGAACTCGAATTCTCTGTCTATTTTGTGACTCTTATGCTGTTGTAATAAGGATTGTTTTTATCCAAAAAATCCAAGTAATGCTGGTTATAATATCACGCTACGTGACTGTATCAAGTTTTCTGATATGTTACGACTTAACAAGCATTCTGAGTTGTAATTAAAGAGCTTAATTGGCACTTTATCTTGAACTTTAACTTAATAACATAATTTAGAACCAGAGCATAATATTAAAGTAACTTAAACTAAGTACTAACTAAATAATGTAATGTGTTTAACTGTACGTTTTAATAGATTTTTCATTATCTATTAGCTTTTAACATAAAAGTCTTAAATTAAAAATTAAATAACAATATTTCGTCTGTAAAAATAATACTATCGCACGAGTGATTATTACATAAATATTTAGTTATTCTGGGGAATATTTTCTGAACGATCCGAACACGAGATTATTATAGAAACAATAAAACTCGAAATTTGTATAAAGTATCCTATCCTTTCCATACAGAGTAATGTACATATACAGGACTGTTAAATACTAGAACGGAGTTTGTTGATTTTTTTAGAGGTTGTACTTATGAATACGTAAAATAAAGCTAGTAAAGAGAATTTTAAAAACTACCTAGGTTCTCTAACAAAGCTATACTTGTGCCTTTAATACAATCAGCGGTTGGCTTTCTTGTGGCTACACCGGAATCCTTAATAAAATGCGACATTTATATCAAAACACCTTTTTTGTTCTTAAGTTATTAGTGACTCTGTATAGTTATGCAATCCCACTAAGAGCGGTATCTCGCTCACGTCCCGCCTCAGTTATAGACTGAAAATGGTATTAGACAATGTTTTAAATTCGATAAAAATGTAGTTTCAGTGGAAAACGGTATTGCGGTACTGCGGTAGACACGTTTCGATGGAACCGCGGACTTCGTGGAATTACTTGGAATGACTTTAGTCTGAAGTGTTTGGAAATGAATGTGGATTTTTGCGCGCTTGGCAGTTAGCAGACTGTAGCCTAGTTGGTTAAGGCGTTCTGACGGTAGCAGAAATACGTAGGTTCGAATCCTGCCGGCCCTGATTATTTTCGCTCATTTTTATATAACAATATAAAATAAATATAAAATAACTCATAACTTGGAATTAATTATTTATTTATTTAAAAAGTCAGGAATGATGTTACTTTTTATTGCAATGATCTCATATTACTTTATTTCTTTGAGTTATAACTGATTATACTTCACTAGTATTTACTTAAACAGCTTTCTATAAGTTTGCATAATTGCAACTAATAAATTAGTTTAGTACAAATTCATTCAAAATTCGATAAACAAGTCATTTTGTGTGAGCTGTAATGCCGCAAATATAAAACCGTGAGGCGAATTTTACAATGACGTATGACTGGAAAAGTTATGCAACTTCTTCTTATCGAATGAGAGTGGCCAACTCTGATGTCGAGAGTTTATCAAGCTGCAATAAGGGCCTCTGACATGGCTTAACGACTTCTATGTTTAGCAAATTCGTATTAAGTTAATACATTTTTGCTTTCATGGGCAGGAGTATTATTACTGTGATTATTTTGATTTGATATTTTATTTTATGTCAATTTTTACTTCACTTTCAATCTGAGTGGAGTATAAAACATTGTACTATATACTCCATGGTCAAAACCGATCGCACCGGAATGGCATTGTGTGAAGGACATAAATAAATGCGCACTTCAATGACGTTCATGTTTGGAATATTTACTAAAGCTCTCGGAAGGATATGCGGCTATGGTATTTATCATCATCAGCAGCCCGTTATTGCCAACTACTGAACATTATAAGAAAGAAAAAGAAAGAAGAAAGAAAGAAAACATTAATTATGGGAGATTTAACATAAAAACAAACACAAGGAATAAACAAACAAACATAAAATCTGCCACAACACAGCCCCAACGCAGCATAATGCTGGTTGTGTGGAAGCAACCAGCGCTGGTCTTCCGTTGGGGCTGGCTGTGACATCACGCACGTACATTGGCCTCTCTTCTACGTGCTTTTACGTTATTTATGCTTAACTTTTATAAAGGCTCTTTTATATATATATATATATATATATATATGTTTTATTAATATAGTTATTTTGATAAAATTATATATAAGTGTATATTATCGAAAGTTGGAAAGGATTTAATGAAATACTTAAGGTACTCTAAGCATGTAGTAAAGTTTCTACAACATACTATTTATTAAAATTCTCGCGTCGGTCTATTAGAAATGCACATTAATTAGTATTATTTATTAGTACTAATTAATAATAATAATTAATTATTAGTATTGACATGTATGTGAATACTAATAAAATTCACATTAAAATAAAAGAAAAGTAAAGTTTCTAAGCCAAAAATCCTATCAAAAGCCGGCTATATCCTTACAATGATGGGGTACTTTCCATCAATATGGCCACCGAAATTCTGAGGAGAGTCAACTAGTCCAACAAAGGAGTACTTTCCTAGCATAAAGCGTGGAGCCATGTACGTAGAAATTGATTGCATAGAGCTCTCTGAAACAGCGGCTGTCAAACTCTGGCTCTTTGAAGTTATAAAAAATGGGTCTGACGTATGATATTGTAAGCTTAAAACACAGGTCTAAAATATTCCGTAAAAGGTAGCGATAGCGTGGCGTTGCATTGCATTGCATATATGTACATAAAGACAGAAGTAATTAGAATTTAAATTGTTATTATTTCCAATGATAAGTTTAAGAATCAGCAAGCAGTTAGGTACATGTAAAAAGTTACCCGCTCATTAAAAAAAGGGTTATAGCAGTTGAGTAGCTATCTACTTATTTGGTAATGGAACGTATCAGATGTTAGTATTATAATTGCTTGAGTATGTTCAAAGCTACTAAATTCTTGCTCATAACAACAAATTGATTTCATTATCTCATTACAATAATGCTTAATCATACAGTTTAATATTTTCCCATGAATAGGACAATATTGAATTAGTAAAATACATGGTTTATCTATGTGCAAAATGTAACTGATTGATTAGCAGCAGGGAAAGATGGCGGAGTATTGTAAGGCGAGATACATCTGCCACCTACATACAACAATACTACATGTTAACCACGATCACTCAGCCAAGAGTGTTACGACTCTGAAGAGAATGGACTGAGAAGAAGAGATGTATTAAACTTATAGAGAACAACTGTTATAAGTTGTAAAGTCTGTATACCTTTCAGGTGGAAATTAGCGACACTATACGCTACAAACGTTTGTCTAGTTTAGCAACATATACTGTAACACCTTAGCACCTTATTTCACAGACCAATAAATCATTCATTCATTCATTTACAAAAAGCAGAAGGCCTAAACTTTGAGAGCCACAGAGCACAGTTCTCTAGAGAGACGACCATTATAAAGCTGTTACGTGGCTGTAACAGCTATTATAGAGCTTATCGATGGCCGCCGGCGACGCGCGGGCTATGACGCCGCGAGCACCACACGTTGTTCCGGCGAACTGAAACATTTGTCTATAAATATAATAAAGCTGAAGAGGGTCAAAAGCCTGAACATTGAGATATGTAAAAAATAATGTTTAGAAATACTTCGAACTGCTACTTAACAGCAGAACAAATTCCAACAATATCTAGATTTTTTATCTGTTTATCTGTTTGTCTGTTTATTCGAACGCTCATCACGCAAAAACAGCTGAGCGGATCGTCATGATTTTTGGTACGAAGGTAACCAACTGCAACTTTGACAAGCGTCGATCTCGTTTGACCAGTGACTTGCACCGACAATAAATATTACGGATTTCAATATGAATACTTATAATTTTAAATTTTAATAATTTGATAGATTCTCTGCTCCCAATTCATAATCTAGAAATCGCAAAAATTAAAATAATTTAATAAGTTTTTAGTGACAGTAGATTGATGTGGGTTTTTGATATTTTTAAGTAAATTTGATGCCTAATTGGTGTGGTCACGCTCTATCGTATCTCGAGAACCGATTCACCGAGGTACAAAATAATTTCGCGAAAAGCAAATGCTATCATTGTCAGTCTACAGACGCGAGATCGTTGCTATAAAAAAATATTGAAATATTTGGGTTAACCGAAAAAGTCTTTCACTCACGCCAAAACGGAGCGACGTACCATCGCGATTTTTAGTATGATAATAGTATACCCTGACAAAAGAACCTGAAATTACCCTAGGTTATATTAAACCAGATTCAATATTTCATAAAAGAAATAAAAAAAAGTGATAAAAACATAAAGTTATAACGTTTTCGTAGCTTTTAAATGAAACGTTGAATCTGATTATAACTCGTTATATTTTTTAACAATAGTTATTTGACCAAATTAATTGGAAATAAATATCCTTGTATTTTTTGTTATAAGGAGAATACACAGATATAGCAACGAATACTAACATAAAATAAAACGTAAAAGAATTTTTCTTGTTTAACTACAGAGTCCACCACTCGGTATTTTATGAGGCAATGACAGAATTCCTCGGGGACTACTAAAGATATAAGAAGTATTACATTAAATTTCATGTTTTGTAAATTGTTTTCCTCGAAGTGTTTTTTTTATGAACTTTAAATCTTCTCTCAAAATTCTTCAAAAAAGAACCGATTCGAGTCGGGTATTAAATATGATTTTGTTAGGAAAATGTATTACAAGTCAATATAACAAATGTATTATGATAGTTTTTGAGAAACCTGGATTGCAATTATTATGAAACAGGCTATCGAGTGGAGTCATCAATCATTACGCTTCGTACGAGCTATTGGTTTAATAATTATACAATATTAAATTTTATATTTACATTGTTAAATAACAAATTGATTAATATTATATTCTACGGTAAACCGATTAGAAAATACACCTGTGGATATTGAAAATTGTTGAAATACTGCAGCCCTGTAACACTTAGTGCAGAGCTCAGTTTACCTCAATAACGTACCTTCATAACTTACTACTTTTACATTACGTATACACTTTGTAATACATAAATAAAGGATTTTGTTTATTTGTATAGACTCGCTTCGCTCGGTTCTTCAAATATCAGAGTAGCCCCTCCAAGGTATTAATTCCATTTATCGGATGAAGTTTAGCGCACGACCAAGTGCCGTGGGCATTTAATGAATGCTTAATACTGAAGTTCGCTGTTTGTCCACCGAGTACCTTATTTTGAAGGATCTATCATGTTTTGTCCTAAGCAATAAGGCAGCTCAATGTGCCTTTACATATATAAGTTAGTTAACAAGATTTTGAAGTTTTGATTTTGCATTATATTTTTGCGAGATATGCATTTATGCCACTAATTTCGACAGTCGAACTACTTGAAATAAAAATTTCCAACTAGTTCGACAGTCGAACTACTGGTAGGACTAGTTGGAATAAGCCGTTAAATCGGGAGTAACATTTTTACTTTTTACTTAACATTGATTTTTTACACTATTTCAATCGGTTCATACGAGTAAATAAAAATCTTATTGCTAATTAACCTAAGTAAGACGCAACTAACGCATAGTTCGATTTTAATGGGAGGCAATAATATTTCCGCTGTTTGTACAAGCAACGCTGCGGGCAACCACTAGTTTACAATAATATGATAAAATAATGATGTGTCCCAAATAATGCAACTCTAATAAAACCTGAATACCTATTTTGTAACGTATTCCAGCATATTTATTTTGAGCTCTAATATGAATAAAATTTGTATTTCTAAATTCAGACGCCATATCTCTGTCTCGATTGCAATAGTATTTCGATAAATAAATACGACTAAGATCTTAATTAGTTACCTAGACTAATCACAGAGTTAACGAAGTATTTCCACAGAAAACGAATATAGAACATTTACATAAGTGAGTATTTGCAATATAAACATTTTAAAAGTTAATGACTTTGGATATCATTTATTATTATGTTATATATATATTATGTCTTGATGATAGGATTATTATTTACACTATTATATCAAATGTTTTATAAGTTTATGGTTATTAAATAATTTCAAAACTCGTGTCTTGATATCTAAATATATAAAACGAAGCCGCGAGCACCCGCTAGTTTATTTATGTAATTTAGTTTGTTTGATAATCAATTACAAAACGACTGCCAGCTATTTCATGAAAAACAAATCACTACTTCAAGTTTTTAGTCCTTAAATGCAACGGTTAACTTTCTTATTATGCATTTAATTGATATTGTATTTACGTCTTTAATAAAAAAGCTACATCTGCATCATAAGTCTGTGATTTCGTTCAAGATTTCCTGCTGTATATCTACATCGACAGATAATTAATGGCAATCTTGAGAACGCTAAGAAAATGTCGGTAATTTCACACTGTTGCTGAAAAAAGTACCAAAGCTACGCCATGCTTCTACGTTTGTTCTGCGAGTTTATACGTTTGTTCTGCGATTGATATGGTGGACCAAAATAAAATATTATCAGAATTATCGTTTAGCAATTAAAACTAATTCAATTGTGTAGTTGATATATTATTGATTTATTATATTGTTTTTACAAAATGTTTTGTTTATTTATTGTTGATTTAATTAAGGTAAGAAATTATTATGTTCTTAAGGTCTTATGATCAAACAAATAAGGCTGCCAGAATGGCAGCAGATGGTTGGTTTTGATGGTTTCAGTTTGGATCTCAGGGCCATATCAGTTAGTTTAAGTGACTTCATAGTCACTTAAACTAACTATGAACCTACTATGACCTCCGTGATTGTCGTCGCAGTGTGAATCATCACCCGAAGCACCGATGCTCATCTTATCGCCTGCTGTATGTGAGAAATATGACTAGCAAATAAATAAATAAATAAATAAATAAATAAATAAATATTCCGGGACATTGCACACAGCGCCATCTAGCCCCACACTAAGCAAACGCTTGTGTCGTGGTTGCTAGGTAACGGATATAATACTTATATACTTTTCTTTTGTAAATACATACTTACTATACATACAAACGACCAGACTCAACACAAGTAATTATATTTTTTTTAAAATGCATAAATACCTGTGTCAGGCGGGAATCGAACCCACAACCCCTAGATTAGAAGGCAGAGCCACTACCAACTAAGCTAACAGGTCAGTCAATAGCAATAGCAATAGTAGCTAGGCATAGGTCTCTTTTAATGTGATATTGGCTAAATCGAATGCGTCTCTCAGTCACGAAGAAAAACGACTCAAGGAAGAAAGTATGGACTATAGACGACTATGACTATTACCATGACCTCTGTGATTGCTGTCGCAGTGTAAAATATCACTCGAAGCACCGAAGCGCAGCGGAGTTTAATCCGCAGTTACGATTAGATACGTGCCCGTATCGCAGATTACGTCTGAATAATGCGACGATCCGACGACTGCAGCGGAGCTGGCGTGCCGTTTGTCTTGGCTTATGGCTTAGAGTGTAAATATTGTTGATTGGTCCTACAAAACATGTCAGTATCATTAGCCAATTTCAGCTCAACTGCCGCCAATAAGTCTCCTTTTTGACTTGACATTGAATCCATTGCTTACGGACCTCAAATCGCATAATATATATATATATATAAACCCAAGTGACCATATTAAGAAAAATAACTGCCCGTTCCCCCTTCGCAATAATAGTAGAAATAATAGTTTAATCTATTTGAATGAATATAGTTACAGTAATTCATTTGGTAATGAGATTCTGCCCAATATTTTTAGCTTTATTGGTAGTTGTATTTGAGTGCGTAGGAATGAATAGAGAGGAATATTTGAATACATTACTTTTAGTGTAATATTCATCCATCAATACCACTATACAACAGCAGGTACAGACAAAAAAAACTGGGTATTTTTTTGCAGAAAAAACAAGTTTTTTTGCTAATATTATATTTCGTAACATTCACTCACAATGAACTATCAATAGACTACGTTATCTAAACTTAAACCGACAGCGGCAGATTCTAAATCTGACTGGGATTTATGGAATACTGTAGTAGAAACAACAAGAACGACAAGATGCTTCGTTAGATTATGAAGTGTATTGGCACTGGATGAAAATACTGTCTCATAATGATTACAGGAACTTAAAGCATGCACAATAAGTAGTATATCGTTAATACAATACAAAGTTCTTCAAAATCAGTTGTAGTCATGAATATCTTGTATAAAAAAACAAACCTAATCAAAATAATGTAATTATTTATTTAGTAACAAATTGCGAACATTCATCAACTGCTAAGCCATTTGTAAATTTGAAACATCTCAAAGAAGAAACAAAGTCTAAGGTCGTGTGATTTCTGTGGAAAGATATGAGTTACATATCTCCCCAATATAATATTTCAATCATTAAACTGTTATTATTAAAATGAAAGTAATCAAGCTCGTATTTACATCCGGCCTGTTAATGAATATCAAATGGAAGGTAGTTAACATTTTGTTATTTTCTTATCACGAGATTTCTACAGAATAAACTGATATTTGTTCACGTTATTATCCATCCTCTGAATAAATACCTACCAAATAAAGGCACGTGTACACTTAATTTCACCGTAATTCGAGTCAATAGGAGCAGGTGGTCTGACAGACGGGTGGGAGGTGATAATATTCGCCATTACGTCCACGAGACTCCCCGCGTTACGTGACTGCGGTCTCTTGGACTCGGAGTTTTTACACCACTGTGTAACATTTATGACTGCTTTTTGAGGCTTAGAAAAACTATACAGTAAATGTGGTTTATTGAGCGTATTATTATCTAAATATATAAAACTCAAAAGTGACTGACTGACTGATATAGTGATTTATCAACGCACAGCCCAAACCACTGGACGGATTGGGCTGAAATTTGGACTGAAGGTAGATGTTATGACGTGGGCATCCGTTAAGAAAGGATTTTTGGAAATGGTACTTTTAAAGGGGTGAAATAGGGGTTTTTTTTAAATAATAATTTTATTTTTTGGGGTGTTGGCCAAAAATAGGGGATGCAAGTTTTACTTCTTAATGCGAGCGAAGCCGCGAGCGCCCACTAGTTATACCATATGAGGCATTCATCATCATGATTATCATCTACAGTCGGTTTCGTCCCACTGCTGGGTATACAATATACCTCTCTTTTAATATTAAACATTTTTTTCCATTTTCTTGTTTTACTTATTTAATAGATTTCAGGAAATTAAAAATAAAGTTCAAAGTTCATTTATTCATATAACTTAATAATACACGTCAAAATAACAAAAAGTTATTAAGTATTACAATATAAAAAACAATGCATTTAAATTACATAACATTATTGATTAAATAATTTCAAGAAACATCGAGTATTAAAAAAACATACACATGGACAACAACATCGCACTCACACATTTATCTTACGTCTTAAATAAGTCATGCACTATGCAAAATTTTCTTTTATTCTACACCCGCTTATAAGTAGCGTTGTAATCTACGATTTAGCGCGCTTTTTGACCAATTGACCATAGTTTGCCTGATGGTAAGCAAAGGCTATAATGCCAATGGCCTAACATGGAGCGTGCTTACCCGATAAGAACCGATTCATTCACAGACAGGGAGTTCCACAACTTTGTTCAATAAAGGTGGAAGCGTACCACTTCGGGCGGGTCTTAGGAACTTCCACCATAAACCGGTGTCGTCCTGCCGTATCTCTGCTCGTCAGAAAAGAAAGCGGTAGATTCTCAACTTGAAGACCGATGAATAATTCAGATAAAATTTTAGTTATGTAGTGGTATAGTGGTGGTAAGTTAAATAGCTGATAAGTTATGGTATGTGTATTGTATGTGTGCATGAGATAATACATGAAGTCCATTAGCACCAGCTACAGGACTGTGTGAGCAGCAGCCACGTAATCCAGCCTGTAATAAACTAGCAGGTAAACATTAATGTAGTGGAATATAAATTATGAGATAATACCTAGTCCGGCCTTCGTCACGGACTCAGTCATGCGAGCGCCGTCCGAGCTTATATCTTGTTTTGTCTGTTGGTACTGCTCTTTGTTGACCGAGGGAACAGAGCGAGCGAAGCTACTTTCAAGCAGATAAAAAAAAGTTTAAGTTTGATGTGTATGAATAGGTAGAAAATAAACAGTTGTCATGCAGTATGGTTGGTTCTGTAAATTATATTTTAATGACTGTATTATTTATATCTCTATTTTGACAGCTAGAAAAAGTTTATAATAAAAACCGGAGTTTGTAGACGCCTCTCTTACTTGTTGATCTCAATAACATTAAGCACGTTTAGTAAACACATTACTTAGCAGGAAAATTAATTATATGTAATAAGGTTTGGACTATGTTGTCAGTTAAGGTTGGTAAATAAAAAAACGTATTCTTACGAGGTGTGCTGTGCGCAGAACTAGTAGTTTATTATGGTGTTAGAGGAAAACGGCGGCTAGTTAGGAAAGAAACGCTTGAGGGGATCTCTTTCCACAAACTTGGGATGAGGAATGAGTTGGGGTTTAACTTGAAGGCCTGTGGACGAATATACAATGAAATTGTGGTTGATTAGTTTTGTATTTTCATTATAAATTGTTGTAACTTGGACTATTCAATAATTATGACCAAAAAAGTTTCACTTGTTCAGCATGAAACTAATTGTGTATAGAATGCTTGCCACTATGATTCAAACTGTAACTAACATTAACCGAATGATAATTTAATGTCAAAGTCAAAGATATTTATTGCGAAATATAGGTAATTGATGGTAGTGAGATTACATAGGAACTCTATACTTGACCTACCCTCGCTTTGAAAAGATAAACAGTGTTCAGTATTTTGTTTATAATTATTTTCATTTTAAACGTATTTATCTCATCTAGAAGTGATTAAATACAAATATATTAGAAGCATAAACCCGTACCTTACTTGAGTGAAGAATAACCAGGAAGATTCACGCTGTAAACACAACAAATTCAGCTAATGTACCGGCGGGCTGCAGTGACCTCGTTATCTACGGTGAGTCGGCGCATATTAACAACGTAGTGATTTCACAAATCTTGTTGTTTATTGCTCACTATCACATACGATCGATACACTGTACCATGGAAAGCTGTGTCGCCTGTAGGAATGCAGTCGAACCGACGGAACTACTACGATGCACTCCTTGTCAAGGCGCGTATCACTATAAATGTCTTAACATGAACGTCACTACATACACGAATATACTACAAAACTATAAAACGTGGAATTGCCCGACTTGTTCCAACGTTACAAGCCGGAAACCGCGCGGAGATAACTCAAATACTCCCGTCAGGAAACTGAACGCGATGCTCAATGACACCTTGATGTCGTGCGACGGCGAGACGATACACAATAGTGCGCTCGCGGCCGATGTTACCAGCCTATCAACACCTGTAGCCGTAGCTCACGAGTCGATCTTGCTGTCGCAGTTTGGTGCACTATTGGATAAAAAGTTTGAATCCTTCCGTAATGACTTCTTTAGGGACGTGAAAGCGGCTGTGAGACATGAAATTAACAATGCGGTGACGAACTTACGCAATGAATTCACGTGCACTACTGATTTTATCACCGAGCGACAAGACACACTAGAATCGAAAATATCCGCCGCCGACAAAAATGTTACCGAGTTATCTACGGAACACAACAGACTGCAGTCTGAGCTTCGCGCGTTGCAAAAACGGCTAGATACTACTGAGAAGATTTCTCGCAGCATGAATGTCGAAATTCAAGCTGTCACCGAGCGTCGCAACGAAAACGTCCTAAGTATAGTTAAAAACCTGTGCGAAGTTACCAACTGTCCTATATCTAGCAGCGAGATAATATCCTGCCGTCGCATAGCGAAGATCAACCCGGACTCGGGGCGACCGCGAAACATCCTGGTGACACTGCCGTCACCGCGCCACCGCGACAACCTTATCTCGGCGGTGCGGCGCTTCAACAAGGCAGCCGCGGCCGCGCGCGCCTCCGCCGCGCCCGGCGCCGGCTCGAGCCGCGCCCCGCCCGGCGCCAGCTCGAGCCGCGCCGCGCCGGCCAACACCGAGGCGCTGCACACGGCGCACCTCGGCATCCCCGGCGAGAAGAAGCTCGTGTACGTGACGGAGCACCTGGCGCCCGAGTGCAAGGAGCTCCACGCGGCGGCAAGGAGAATAGCCAAGGAAAAGTCCTATACATTCGTTTGGGTCAAATTCGGTCAAGTGTTTGTGCGTAAAAATGAACAATCTGGTGCTATTTTAATTAAGGATAAAAATTGTTTAAATAAGCTCTAATTAGGTAGCATACTAATTATTAATTTAAAGTATTTTTAGGTAATGTATTATATTTTGAGCAATTATAACTGTGTCGTTTAATTTTATTACAATGTTGCTAATTTATTATCAAAATGTTAATCGTTTTAGAACAAAACTGACTGATTTCTACTTGAACGTATTAAATTGTGATTATGACATAATTTGTTTAACTGAGACTAATCTGATTCCGAGCGTAATGAATGAAGAATTGTTTGACGAGCGTTACAACGTATTCCGCAAGGACCGATGCCACGCCGCCGCGCGCGAGAAGGAGGGCGGCGGGGGCCTCGCCATCGCCGTCAAGAAGAACCTCACCATCATGAGGCGGAGCGAGTGGGAGAGTGACCACGAAGATATGTGGCTCACTCTCACTACAACAGATAATAGGAGTCTATTAAATATATGTCTGTGTTATTTCCCACCTAAAATGGCACTTCATGAACAGTTTCTAGAACATATTCAAGATGTTACCAACAGCAATATTAGTATGGGACCGTTGCTACTATTAGGTGATTTTAATACTCGTCATATTAGGTGGGAAAGGACCGACGAATCAAACCGGATGTCCCCGGTGTGGACTTCGGGTAATAAAGCGCTTTTACTATTGGAGACTCTGTCTAGTTGCAATATGTATCAATATAATCATGTTCCCAACAAAAACAACCGTCTCCTCGACCTGGTGATGTACAGCCGCTCGCACGGTAACATCAGTGTGCGAGAGTGCGCGGCGCTCAGCAAGCTGGACGGCCACCACCCCGCGCTGTGCGTGCACGTCGCCGCGCCCTCGCCGCAGGAGCGCGCCGCGCCTGCTGCTAATCCGTTCGCTGTCAGGTATAACTTCCGTAGGTGTGACTACGACCGAGTGAGACGACACTTGGCTGACACTGATTGGGACGAGCTACTCGAGGCGTTGGACGGTAATTCTGCACTTGATTGTTTCTATGATCGCTTAAATAATATTATTAAATTGCACACACCGACCATTAAACAAAAACCGTCTTCTTATCCTATGTGGTTCAGTTTCCCGCTTATTAAGTGCCTAGAGGAGAAACTTAAATATCATAAAATTTATAAAAAATATTGTAATCCTAGGGATTATGATACTTTTGACCTCTTACGTACTAGATGTAAAAAACTTATCAATGAATGTTACAGATCATACACAGAAAACGTGGAGAATAGTCTGAAGGATAATTTGAAATTATTTTGGAATTACGTAAATAGTAAAAAGTGCAGCTCATCGATACCACAAACAGTAAGCTACAATGGGAATACTGCTAGCAATATACAACAAGTTTGTGAATTATTCTCAGCTTATTTTAACTCTGTTTACGAAAATGAACCTAATTTGAATAACGATAATTTATCGGATTTTAATCATTCTACTCTATCAAAAATTTATATTTCAAACCTTGACATAGTAAAAGCTATTAAAAAACTTGACCAAAATAAGGGGGCTGGTCCCGACGGTATCCCGGCTTACTTTGTCAAGAATTGCGTGACGGAAATAAGTAAACCCCTATATTTAATATTTAAAAAGTCGCTCAGTTCTGGCGTGTTTCCTTATAGATGGAAGTGTGCATTCATAATCCCTATACATAAGTCAGGTGACAAATCTAAGTGTGAGAATTATCGCCCAATCAGCATACTATCATGTCTGGCCAAGTTGTTTGAATCGTTGGTGTATCCACACTAATACAACCATGTAAAGCAGCTTATCTCTCCTAATCAGCACGGTTTCGTCGCCGGTCGATCCACTGTTAGTAACTTGCTTGTTTACAAACAATACATATGTAATGCTTTCAATTACCGTCAACAAGTAGATGCTATTTATACTGATTTTTCAAAAGCATTTGATAAAGTACCTCACAGAATTTTAGTTCAGAAATTATCCGCGCACTACGGTATCCATGGTGATTTATTGCGGTGGGTGGAGTCTTATGTTACTAATCGCAGTCAGATGGTAGCCATAAAAGGTTATTACTCCACACCCGCCCAAGTTACGTCCGGGATTCCTCAAGGTTCACATTTAGGGCCTTTAATTTTTGTTTTGTTTATCAATGACCTTGAAAAACGGATTCAAAGCGACTGTCTTTTTTACGCCGATGATTTAAAGATATATAGATCAATAAGAAATATAAACGATTGTTGCATACTGCAGACAGACATTCAGGCTGTAAATGATTGGTGCCATGAGAATAGAATGAGCCTAAATATAAATAAATGTTTTGTCCTTTCCTTTGCGACTAGACAACTCAAGCATAATTACAGTTACTCCATAAACGGAGCTAGCCTCGCTCGTAAAACGGAGGCCAGAGATCTAGGAGTTTTATTTGACTCGCAAATTTCATTCCGACAACATTACGACAATATTGTTAAAAAATGTCATCAACTCTTAGGGTTCACTCTCAGAATCACTAAACCCTTTAAAAATCCAAGCAGTCTACTTTACCTTTACAAAAGTTTGATTAGGCCCATCGCAGAATATGGAGCCGTAGTATGGTCACCCTACTATAAAACTCACACAAGTAACGTGGAGCGTATCCAGCGGCGCTGCCTGACCGCGCTGTGCCGCCGCCACGGCCTGCAGCGCAGGTACCCGGAGTACGAGGACCGCGTCACACACTTCAAACTGAGTCCGCTGTCCGTCCGGAGACAGGTCGCTGAGCTATTATATCTACATAGGATTATACACTCCACTGTAGATTGCCCTATCTTGCTTGCATCTGTTAAAATAAACTCAAAATATAATCTCAGACGCAGCTCATGTAATGTATTTTACACTAATGACATTTATAGAAATAATGTATCTAAAAATAGCCCTATGGTGCGTATGTGTCGGTCCTATAACGAACTTGAGAGTTGTAACGCCTCAGATAACAATGATGAAGATCTAGACATATTCGGAATTAGTCTCAGTTCTTTTAGAAATAATTTATTTAAGGTGTTTTAATATAATAATAATAATAATAATGTTGTATTTCACATTGTTTTGTTTTGATTGCTACACAAATTCCTGTTGTACCTTAGCCGTGTTTTTATATATATATATTTTTTTTATAATTTTGTTTAATATTATCAATTAACTGTAACTTCCATAAGTATTGTTATATATGAATTATTTTAATTGTTTTAGTTTAGTTTAGTTAACTTACTGAACTTTGTCACTGTTTATAATCATGTTGTGCACACATGTGTTTGATGCACAGAATAGATCATTACCTTTTATGTGTTTTGTTGTTAATCATGTATTTTCTGTGTATTGTGTTGTGTGCCTAATAAATAAATAAATAAATAAATAAATACTTCCACCCATAAGGCGTGCAAATTACATTTAAAATAATATATATATATGGATAAATTATGTAGCTTTATGTATTTTGGAGCTGGATTTTTTGTTAATGGACTTTCTTGTGCTAAATACTGCTGGAGTGGCGTCACTTGGTGTCGGAGGCCAGGATCCAGTTTGGGTTTGTGTGCCGGCCTAGTAAGTAAAGAATTTGTCTTAGATGGTATCTTCTTATTTTTATGGTCTAATTTTCAATGATTCTTATTGGAAGTGGAACACCTAGAATAGAGTAAAGGCATTCTTCGAACTGGCCTGTGAGTTGTCCAGGAATCGTCTGATCCAATATTACCAGTATTTTAAAATGATTCACTAAAATATTTCCAAAACGTGTAATCAACCAATAAACATTTCCATTCAGTTAGTCTCATGGCTAATAAATAAATGGGCAAATAAAAGTAAATAAATAAGACAATGAAGGATCAGTACAGTTGTTCGCGGCGTCACGTCTTATAATTCTGTTGGGTTTTGTCGCCGCGAGAGTTGTTGTGGCCAACTCCTTAATAATACGTGCTGTTAGGACTGAGAGTGATCTATGAGGGCTCAGCAGTGATATAGCTTCCGTTTGATTTAAGTTCAGAAAAAAGAGGATATCTAATTGATTTATTTGTGTGTGTCAGAATTAGATTTTGAGTCTGGTGATCTATAAAGGCTTCCAAAGATTTGTACTAAGTAAATTTTGGATTTGTATATTTATAGAGTTACAATATAACAAATAGTTTTGTTGAATTGATTTTGAAGATGTACATAAGTTGAGCATATTTCAATGAGGGCAAAGTTTACAATTTCTTGAAATTCCCGGTATATTTGTGTCCAAACATTTTAAGAGAAGGCTTAGCAAGTATGTATCATGATGAAGGCACATATCTATGTATGATGAAGGGACCAGAATCAAAAACTATTTAAAGTAGCTTTTGTTCTAAATAAATCAACATAGACTAGTTTCACGTACTGCAGTTTCAAGTAAACTGTAGTTAATATCCGAGCACTTGCGATTCGGCGCGCGGTCTCCGTATCCGACTGTTCCATAAACTTGGAAACTTGTTTGTTGCTCCCACAAATTATATGATGCGATGCGCAATACAGTTGTCGATGATATGGTTTGTTTTCTCAATAGTGTTAGAAAAGAAAGCTTGTTTATTTGTGTGTCAATGTTTATTCTATCATCTCAATATAGTTGATTTTCATTACATCTCCACTTTAGACTAGCTATCATTAATATCAACTCTTGCCCCTTTTTGCGTATAGTTAACAGATATTACTTTAGTCTACATTTTATACCAGAAGCAAAAAACTTCAAAAAGAATCTTATCAAAACAATAAATATCTCAATACTATCAAAAACTAAAACTAAATAAAAATGTACTTAGGGAATGCTAAGTACTTATTTTTCCAATCACCGTAGCAAAAAAAAAATATAAGTAAACGTAGCTAAAGAAAAAAATACTCACTTAGTTCCAAACTTTCGTCTTATCGTTAGTGATAATGAAGAAATCCAATAAGCGTGGAAAAGTACGAGCCATTCATCTTTCGAGGTGCTAAATTGTCTGGTGCCTACGAATAATTATTGGTATCATAGAAACGTAACTGGACCAAAAAATATTTCTACAAAATGGTCAACCGCCGGCTTAACTGTTTATCTATCGGCCTACTATGATAGGCGAGGTTAACCCAACCACCAACAACTAAAGACCAAGCATTCCGCTATTTCAGGCATCGTAACCAATTACGGGCAAGGTTTGTGTGCAAGTAGCGTGTGGGAGAGAGATGAAATATATAAGTATTTTCAACGCGAAATTTGTAAGGACTTTTATTTCTATAGCATCAATTAATTGTAGGATGGTGCCCTAATTCTCTCACTCCCTGTAATTTCGGTTGTTCATTAAGGCCTATAAATATACCACATCCCTGATTCCTTCGTTTGACTTATCTGCCACATGCCAATACACTTGACTTATGCTTTTGGGATGTGGGTAGTTCAACAGTCCACATATAAATATTTGTAGCTCCACTTATTTTAATAATTTAAATAGTAATTTCTAGTTTTTGCAAGTGCATATTATGTTATTATAACAAGTTAAATGTGATTACCTGCCTCAGCATTTCTCCCTGCTAATTCCTGGTACTTTTCACCCTCTAAACACAATCACTCAAATCACTGTGCAAGATACTTTGTGTACAATGGAAGCTATTCTGGAGACTCAAAGCATGATGCAAAAGATTTTTGAGAAGGAAATGAATGCATTTCATTCAAAGTTGAAAGAATCTACAGCTCCCCGTGCCAGAGATGAAGGAGCTTCCTTGGCAGATGAGTTTGCAGAGTTCCGGACTTTCATGCTCACTGCACTCAAGAGCCTTCAAGAGCAAATTAACTTGCTTGCAAGAGACTCAGATGCACATGAGATGCGCTCTCGTCGCAAGATGCTGTTGCTCCATGGTGTTCCGGAGTCAGAGGAGAAGGACATTTCAGGCTGTGTGGTGGATGTTGTCACTAAACTGTTGAAGGTCAGTAATTTTCAAGCACAACACATTACTCGCTGCCATAGAATGGGTCGCTCCTCTGTGTCTGATAAGCCTAGACCTATTTTACTGAAGTTGCAACATGTTGACTTGAAGCAAAAGTTATGGTCAGCAAAAACTGCACTAAAAGGCACTGGAGTAACCCTATCTGAGTTTTTGACGAAGCCTAGGCATGACGCCTTCATGGCGGCGCGCCAACGCTTCGGAGTAAACAGATGCTGGACAAAGGATGGATTTGTTTTCATTCTTGGATCGGAAGGAAAGCGTCACCGTGTGTCTTGTGTCGCTGAGTTGGACAAAATTGAGTTGCCCGAGGTGACAGCCGACTCTGTGGCCACCAAGACGGCACCGTCGAAGAGCAGAGCAACCAAGGTGACCAAGCCCAAAGAAACAAGGCGGAAACCAACCACCTCCAAGTAGAAAACATAGTTGCTGCTTTCTCGTGACATTGTTCTGTTCATAATGTTCTACAATAATCCTTTTGTGCAGAATGTAAACATAACGCACCTTCATTTTTGTTTAGAAAATTATTTTCTATTGATTTGTCATATTTACACTGTCAATTGTCTAAGTTAATGTTATGCTTAGCAACTTTGAAGTATTTAGCACGTTTTGTACACATTGTTCATTATTTTAAATTGATGATGATGATGTTTATTTATTATTTTTGTCTCTCTTATATTGTATTTTGCTGTCAAAGTCAACATCGCATATATATGTAATTAGCAATTGTGATTTATTTAGCCGTTTGTACTCATGCGTTGAATGTTTAGTTAATAATTGGAAAATATTTATGTCAAAATACTACCATTGTACAATTCACATTAGATTTAATGTAAACTTCCAAAGTTAATGTATTGCAAGCAACTGTTATTATTTGAGTCAAAGCAACTTCAACTTTTTAATATGGCTTCTGCAGCGTTACTGCAATTTTGCCGATGTCACGTATTTGAGTCAAAGATTATATTGAAAAGATTTATGTTGGTTAGTTACATAGTCAAAGTCTGTTTCTTTTTTTCTCTCTCTCTTTCTAAACCTACCACGTTTCTTGTATTTTGCCTTAGATTATAAATTGTTACGAATTAGCTTTTAAAGTGATTGTTATGTTATAATAAAATTGTAGTAGATGCCGGGTATATACATGTCGGCGCGTTTGATTCGAAGAGTGTTTAAGTTGTTGTTAATGTTTGATTCGGAGAGTAGGCGAGTTGGTTTCAATGTCACTGTCAGCTGTCACAATGTTCGAAATATGTTATAATGTTTATGTCACTGTCAATAACGGCTGACATTAACTTGAGACTAACTTCGGAGCCCTGCTCTGACGCAACAACCAGCGCTAGTGCCGTGCGAGAGACCGCCATTCTTACTTGGGACGGCAATCGGTTCGCATCGCGTTGTGGCGTTACGTGTTGGTTGGAGTGTCGACCGAATTAGTGTAATTAGATATCAGACAATCTTCCTACAGTTGTATTTCATAGTTTAACCTCCAACAAATTGTAATATACCATCAATAAGTTGAAGTGCTACGTTTTATTTCTCCATGCCCAAATACCCATGCCCAGCCGGTAGAATTACTATTATGGATAACGAAGATGCTCCGCTGTCCCCACATCAGAAGTGGGATGATGGCAAAGTGGAGAAATAATTGATCGCCGAGAAACACAATGGGAGCCATGCATGTTCTGCCTACGTGAAAATCAGACCCACGAACATTATCAATTCTTCGTGTCAATGAACAAAAACGTGTGAAAGATAAAAAGCAGTTGGGATTTGAGTTTTACTGAAACTTATCAATGCGGCAACGATAATCCTCGGACCAGAGAAGACCATAAAGCGATTTCATAATTGCGTTGAAATTTACGAATACGTGTGCTGTGAATTGAAAGACAAGATTTGCTGTTCGGATTTGGTAGGAATTTTATATCTTCTAATTGGAAATGTCGTACAAGAAAGACTACGAAAGAAACGACAAAAAATATTGACAAGCAAGAAGATTACAAGATATGGACCGCATCGTGAGGGAGTACAAGAGCAGCGCCTGCAGCAGACTCATGCCACGTCGCAGTGATGCGCGATGCCGCTGCAGTGGCGTGCGCTCCGGGCAGCACATGGAGCAGCGGTGGTGGCACGCGGTCGAGCTGCCGCGGCCCATGGAGCAGCAGTGGTCGCATGCAGCCGGGCGGCCACGACACATGGAGCAGCAGTGGTGTCACGCGGCCGGGCGGCCACGGCACATGAAGCAGCAGTGGTAGCACGCGGCCGGGCGAGCGCAGCCAGGGTCGAGTGGTGACTAAGTGCAGCGTGCAACTCCATCGGATATCAAAGGTGATATTGTTTAAATTCATTACGTTTCTGGTGTTGAATGCTCTTTTGTCGAAGTAAGATTTGCTTGCAATTTGTTATAAATGATTAAAAGGCGTTATTGAGAAGAACCATACCGGTTAATACGAGCATACAGCACTATAAATGTTGCGTAACGATTAAGTAATGGTTTTTTTTGTAGAAAATTTATTGTCAATCTGCTGATAACTTTTAATGCGTAGCTATTTCATGATTGTACAGTGCTAAATAAGTGTGAGTTCATTTTATGCCACATAAGAGGTCAGCTGTGCACTGTGATATTTAATTGAAATTCAAGATTCAATCAAAATTAACATTGTCATAGTTTTAACTTAGTAGTCTTGTCCTATTTTACGCAAGATATTTCAGTGAAATCAAGTCTTGACAGGATTCGTTGAGATTTTTCTGTTAACAGTCCAGCTTTTCTGGGAGTCGTGTCCGTTAGAGATTGAATTTCAAGATATATACTGTGCAAATAAAATGAAACTGAATCTGAAATCATCCCTGTTTAAATGGCCCATATTAGATGCCTCAGTACTGGCGCGTATCCGTTTCTGTTTTCAGGATGCTGTTGTCACTCCTCGCACCCAGCCAGTAGCAAGTGGTGCCGCCTTCTTGCTGATCAGCACCGCCAGAGCAGGGATGCTGTCGGCGTGGTTTGGAGCGTACATAGTCTGCCCGAGACACTTTGACCATACTCCCGGTGAGCTCGTTTCCTTTTGGTTACTCATTAGTGAATAGTAAAACAGTCAATCAATTTCTGGGTACTGCGAAAGGATTAGAATAGAAGGCATAGTAATACAGCACAGGTACCCACGTTTTGAAAAGATAGATAGTTAAAATCAGATTCATAAAGATGTTCACGAAAATCTGGGCATAGGGCCCAGGAGTCTTGACGGCTTAATAGAAGTAGGTAGATACCTTTTGATTAATTATGTTGACGATGAGGAGGAGGAGGCCGAGACGGCGGGTCAAAGTTAAAGTAATGAGGAGGTTTCATCAGACGATGATACGATTTGGTTGCTAGTTCGCACACAATGAGCGCCACCTCGGCGACCCTCTCAGCATTGGGAAGTGAATTAGAGATTTAATTTTGAGATGTGACTTTGTTACGTATCATTCAACACCATTGCTTAAGAGTTAGTTGGTTTCACGTCAGATGATATAACGTCACGTCGTATGAGATGCCGTCGGGTAGAAGCTAGAGATTTGGCGATATTTGCATGATGTCAAATATTGTCGTAGAGAGGTGCTCCGACTGCAGGGCTGTCCGGTGCTCCCTTGTCGTTACCTGAGAGTGGCGATCTTGGTGGTGGGGGCACCCTGCGGTGGCTTATTTGCATGAGGTCAAATAATGTCGTGAAGTGGAGCTGCAACTGCAGGGCTGTCCGTTGCTCTCTTGTCGTTACCTGTGAGTGGCGATCTTGGTGGTGGGGGCACCCTGCAGCGGTACGGTCATATTCGCACGAGGTCGAATAGTGAAGTTTTGTGTGATAATTAACTTAGTTGAAACAACATCTTGACGTGATCTCAATTTCTCGAAGCCAAATATTAGATACTGATAATATGTGCGTGTACTGAATTATATCTTTCGAAATTGTCAGGATAGACGAGCAAAATGACATTAGTGATCCCAGCTGTGTCTTTTCTTTTATTCCAGGTCATCTGCTGCGAGAGAAATCGGATCGCACGAGGACGTGCGAATGTCAGTCTGGCCGTGTCGGCGCGTTTGATTCGAAGAGTGTTTAAGTTGTTGTTAATGTTTGATTCGGAGAGTAGGCGAGTTGGTTTCAATGTCACTGTCAGCTGTCACAATGTTCGAAATATGTTATAATGTTTATGTCACTGTCAATAACGGCTGACATTAACTTGAGACTAACTTCGGAGCCCTGCTCTGACGCAACAACCAGCGCTAGTGCCGTGCGAGAGACCGCCATTCTTACTTGGGACGGCAATCGGTTCGCATCGCGTTGTGGCGTTACGTGTTGGTTGGAGTGTCGACCGAATTAGTGTAATTAGATATCAGACAATCTTCCTACAGTTGTATTTCATAGTTTAACCTCCAACAAATTGTAATATACCATCAATAAGTTGAAGTGCTACGTTTTATTTCTCCATGCCCAAATACCCATGCCCAGCCGGTAGAATTACTATTATGGATAACGAAGATGCTCCGCTGTCCCCACATACATATTCTCTATAACTACTATCATTCCAGTGCAACCGGCGGGTGGATTGAGTTATTGTTTTTAGCTCATTCTTATTTGTGAAGTGTTTAACATTTATTATTTATTTATATTAGATATTTATTGTGTATTTGCCTTTGTTAGGTATATATTAGTATATAGTTATGTTAAATATTTTTAATAACAGCAGCAGCGGCAGTGAATATTTCACAGCCTCCTCTTCAGCTCCCTCTGAGAGTAGCGATGATAGTTTTGATAGCGTGTTACCTCTGTCTGAGTTCCTTGAGAATAGTTTTTCTGATATGTCTAAAAATTTTAATGTTGCCCACATAAACGCACAGAGCATTTCGGCCAGCTACTCAGATATGCTGGCGTCCCTTGACCAAAAAAATCTTCATGCTATAATAGTCTCAGAAACGTGGCTTCGTCCATGTCTTCCTACTACTTCCTACTCTCTTCCTGGATTTATTCTTATCCGAAATGATCGCATCGGTTCCAAGGGTGGTGGTGTGGCCATTTACCTTAAGGCTAATATACCATACTCCATTATTAGTCAGTCGTGCCAACCACCCCCTGTGAATGCTGGCGAACATCTTTTCATTGAAGTTGTCCTTTCCAAAAATAAAATTCTTCTGGGTGCCTATTATAGCAACTCTTCTAAACTTAACTATTTTTCCTCTTTTGAAAGCCTTTTATGTGATTTCTGTCCCTCTTATAGTCACTCAATCATTATGGGTGACTTTAATACCTGTCTCCTTAAACAGGATTATCGTACATCTAGGCTTGAGTCCATTACTAAGTCAACCAACTTACACATCCTCCCGCTTAGTGCTACTCACCATTTTCCCAATGCAACTCCTTCTCTTCTTGATTTAATGTTAGTTAGTTCCCCTGACCATGTTGTTAAGCATGGCCAGTATAGCACAAGCGATTTTTCCTATCACGATTTAGTTTACCTTTCCTATAAAATTCGTCCTCCTAAACTTAAGCCCCAAATCATTCTGCAGCGCAACTTTGGTGGCATGGATCATCAAGCTTTAATTAATGATGCCCTTAAGACTGATTGGTCACCTGTCATAAATGCCGTTTCCGTTGATGATCAAGTTAGTATTTTTAATGACATCATCACGAAACTGTATGACATACATGCTCCTCTTCGTGCCATCAAGCTCAAGCAGTTACCGGCTCCGTGGCTTACTGATGACATCAGAGCATTGATGCACAAGAAAGCTGTGGCCAAGACACGTTTTAAGGTGAAGCCCACTGAGTCCAACCATGAGAAGTATGTCAAGGTCAGGAATCGTTGCAATATGGTGTGTAGGGATGCTCTGCGCCGTCATATTCACTCATCTGTTGAAAATAAAGATCCAGCAAAAGTCTGGAAATTTCTTAACTCATTGGGAATCGGCAAAGCTAAACATAGTACTGTCTCTCATAATTTAGATATTAATTCATTAAATACTCACTTTTCTTCTTCTTCTGCTATGTCAGATGAAGATAAATCTGATACAATAAATAAACTTTCAGCCATTCCTACTCCTTCAAATTTTTCGTCTTTTGTTTTCAAATCTTTCACTGCATGTGATATTGAAAAGAGCGTGCTTGCAATCTCATCTAGAGCGGTTGGTAGTGACTCTATTAGCCGGAACATGTTATTGCCCATCCTGGATATAATCCTTCCTGTCCTGTGCGTTATCCTTAACAATTCCATTTCCAGTGGGGATTTCCCTACAATCTGGAAAGATGCGCAAATTATTCCTCTACCTAAAAAATCCAACCCTAAATCCTACTCTGAATATCGTCCTATTTCTATCCTTCCATTCCTTTCTAAAGTCCTTGAGCGGCTTGTCCATCGTCAACTTAGTCTTTTCCTTAACCGACATGATTTGCTCAATCCTTACCAATCCGGTTTCCGTCCTGGGCATAGCACTGTGTCTGCGCTCTTAAAGATCACAGACGACATACGCGAGGGTATGGACGACGGTAAGCTTACTGTTCTAACACTGTTAGACTTCAGTAATGCATTCAATACCGTTGATTTGGATATCCTGCTTGCAATGCTGCGCTCTATCAATATATCTCCATCAGTGATAGAATGGTTTCATAGTTATCTGCTGGGGCGTCGGCAGCGGGTTCGCCTTGGAGATTCCTTTTCTTCTTGGTGCAACACAATTGCTGGTGTCCCGCAGGGCGGCGTGTTATCACCACTTCTTTTCGCTATCTTTATTAACTCCATTTCGCAACATCTTTCATGTCCCTACCACCTGTATGCTGATGATTTACAGATATACTCGCAGGCTCATATTAGTCATCTTGACTCGGCTATTAGGAACACTAATGATAACCTCTCCCGTATCTCTGAATGGAGTAAATCCTTTGGTTTAAAAGTGAATCCTTCAAAAACGCAGGTCATTATCATTGGAAGCTCTCATCTGATCTCAAGGATTGACTGGGAGGGTATTCCGCCAGTTATTTTTGAAGGCATCATCGTTCCATATAGTGATACAGTCAAGAACCTTGGTCTGATAATGGATCAGTCGCTCAGTTGGGATGCTCATGTGGATTCATTAAGCTCAAGAATTTTCTCGTCTGGTGGGTCACTAAGGCGTCTTCGAAACTTCTTGCCAACTGCCACTAAAGTTGAGCTTGCGCAATCCCTTCTTCTTCCTATCCTGGACTATGCGGACGCCTGCTATCTCGATCTTCGGGAAGATCAGCTAGATAAGCTTGAGCGGTTACAAAATTACTGTATAAGGTTCATATTTGGTCTACGTAAGTACGATCATATATCTCAATTTCGTGTTAAGCTCAAGTGGCTGCCTATTCGACTTTGCCGGAATGCTCACATCCTCTCTCTCGTATATAACATTTTATTTAACCCTGCTACCCCGCGTTACTTAGTTTCTCGTTTTGCGTATGTCCATACTACACACTCTCTTTCTCTTCGATCTACAAATAAATGAACACTCGCACATCCAACATTCAAAAAGAAATCTTTTTATAGCTCATCATTTACTGTACAAGCTGTTACTTTATGGAATTCTCTGCCTATCAACATTCAAAAGGCTCAGACAATTGATTCCTTTAAAAAACAAGTAAAGGAATTTTATCTCGCTTCCCTTCAGTGAAAATTGCTGTTATTATTTCTACTACTATCACCTTTAAATATTTTGTTGTGTATTATATGTATTTGTATATAAACTTTAATTTTATTATATTAAGTATGTGTATTGCGTATTTATATGTATATATATATATATATATATATATGTATATATATTAGTAAAATTTCTTTTTTCCTTTTTGTTGTACACCACATTCTTCTTTTTTTTTCTTTTGCTTATTTCTCTCCAGCTGAAGGTTGCCTGGAAGAGATCGCTTTCAGCGATAAGGCCGCCGCTTGTGGCACTAGTTAAGGTGCAATTTGTTCTATGTACTGTTTTTTTAATATGTGTCAACAATAAAGAGTTAATCTATCTATCTATCTATCTTTACAAAGTTTGTACAAATATCTCAAAACGTCTGTGGGGTTGACTTTGGAACAGTATTTGAGATTTTGTTGTAGGTATCTCGTGATAGTAGGTACTTTGTTAATGTATTAATAGAGTAATAAAATAATTCGTTCACGTAATAGTAATATGAATACTTAGAATCAATTTAGTAAGTATGACCAAAAGAGGTAGATTTGTTTATTGCTTACTTGAGCCCGCCTGATGTTAAGCACCGCTGTTGGCTAAAATGTAGCACGCATGCCTAAATGAAACATATTCGAATAGCTATATAATCAATATATGCATGTTTGTTTCTCTTTAGCAACACAATGCAGTAAAGGCAGAAGCTTATTCATACTGATATCAGGCTAATCCATAAGGCTATATTATTAGGTAACAGGGTACACAATACTACATGAAGTTACATATAAACAAAAGCCTTTAGCCAAATTTATTCGTAGCCAAATTTGTTATTCCTTTTGATATCCATATCAGATATGAATTACCTTCAAATGTTGGAGGTAGGCTACTGCCCTACAGCTCGCTGCGCGGAATCACCCTACAAACGTCTAAGCGGCATACTTGCGAATTACCCCCGGCTTAAATTACAAGTTTGACATTTGAAACGAGATCCGGAAACTGCGGGGTGAATACCAGATGTGGAAACATGTAAGGAGGCTTTTAAGGCACTTTCACAACAGGAAGCGACTAGTCGACAATTAAGAACCTGCGTTCTTTGAAAATTTTTAAAATAACTCTTAAAAAAATTATGTTTGTCCACCAAAACAAGGAAGCCCTTTTGGTACATGAGACCAGTGTAATTTGATACCTCATAGTTTTAAATTAATTATTATTATCATTATATATTTATGTTTTATTATTATATTTTTGTTTGTTTGTATAGACTATTAAGGTTATTTTAGTATCTTCTTGTTCTTGCTGTTTTTCTGTCTGTACTTGTGCCTTAGTTTAGTTATTGTATTTAGTTTTTATGTTCTCTGGGTGTGTGTGTGACGTCACCGCCAGCCGCAACAGAATATCAGCGCTGGTGGCCCTGTGCCATCAGCATTGCTGAGTTGCGGCTGTATTGAGACATTACATTCTTAGCATGTAAGTTTAGTATTTAGTAAGTAGGTTAAATTTTGTGTGTGTCTCAATAAATATATTTTCTTTCTTTCTTAGTCGCGCAACCTTCTTATATCTCGTCATAATATTCTAGTCACAATATACATAGTTGGCTTTTAGCTTTACATCCGATTAGCTTCGATACCGATAGCTAGCTCCAAAAAAAACGATTTATACTGCAATGTAAGGCACATAAAACCGTTTTTAGTGCCACTTATATCAGACCATCCATGAATCAAATCAAAATTAAAATGCAATTATAATTGCTAGCTAAAAATGTAAGGTTAGGAGAATATCATTGAGGTTAGGACTTAATGTGACTACGACTATTTATAAATATACTCTGATGTGATGAATGATGAATGATTTTCATATACATATGTACATACAATAAAGAAACATAAAATCCTGTTGTATGCTCACCCTAATATTGCTTTTGGGTGTTCGCGTCAGTGTTTGATCTAATTCTCGAGACTTTTCGTTTCTTCATGTTTGCTCCGAGTTGTGATCTTCAGTTGCTGATTGAAGCCAAACATTAAACAAACTGTCTTGATAATATTATTGTTGAAATATTTACTTAACAACTTGTGCTTGTGTTATTCTAGAACTGTTTTACTTTGAAATTACTGTATTATATGTAGTATGTTATTTAAGCTGGGTTATAGTAATCCACAATAACCATTACACTAAAAAGTGTTATGTGAAAATCCTTTTACAAATCCTTCTAAGATGACATCTATATTTTTGGATTTCAAACTCTACTGCTTTTATAAATCACAAAAATTCTTCATAACTACAAAATCAAGTTAGATTTCCTAAAGTTTCGATGAATGCATATATTATAATAGCAAAAATGTGGTAAAGGTAAAATTTTTATATTCTTAAATGCACTGCACTAATGTATTTTTAAATCCCTACGATTTAATAACTATATCTCGGCTTTCCTTGTCTCTACCGATCAAATTGCTGTCAACATTCCGTTGACAAACCGACTAGCCCAATGCTCGACTGATCGTTCTGTCCCTGACTCGCTCCATCTATCATAATTCTAGTTTGTTCATAACAAATCTAGTACAATAATTTTCTTTCACGATCACTGTATTATACGACTACTGTACTGTCTACTGTACTGTACTGTCTGGACGAGGCGGCCATCCGGGACGCGCGTGCTGACTCGTCCTCCTGATGATGGAAACCTCAGATTTCCGAAACTTGTCGAGCTAATTTTTCGACGTAATTTTTGACGTAAGTGCTAGCCGGTTAATACAACTAAATTTTCTTTCACGAGCTCAATGGCACGTAAAGTTAAGTAACGTTTGGTGGCTTCAGGCCAGACTATTAAATCAAACTGTCATTTACAGTAAATAAAGTTCAGGCGAGCGGTCACAACATCCGAGCGGCCGAGTGCTATAAAAATATGAAGTAGTTGGGATGCTATGGATATAATATAGCAATGGAGAGGTAAAACCATAAGCTTTTATTGCCTCATGTTCGTATTAATAAGCTGACGATGTAGCCATGCTTTATTTATACATCTTTTTTTATTAATATAAGGGAACAAAATGATGAAAAATGGACCATACCGTATTTCTGACCAAAACCGTATAAACATCTATACCTTAAAAGCTGAATAGAGTAAATAAACTGAATATAGAACATATTAGAAAACGCAAAATCGGCTGAACGGATCATTATGTTTTTTGGTATCTAGGTAGAATGAGGTCTCAGGCGTATCATAGGCTACTTTTTACCCTGAAATAATTCGAGCGAAGCCGCGGGTCCACTATTGATGAATATGTCGCGTTTTAGCAAATTTGTTGCCGATCTTGTTATGGTGCAGCTTTCCAATTTAAAGTTTACTTTTGGTGTTCATAAATAGGTTGCCTAGGTTGATACCCATTTTATGAGATAATCTAAACAATCGTATTTATCTCCAATCCATAAACTACAAGATCTCAGCCACCTGTATAGGAGAGCAGACACGGTCGCTCGATGCTCCCCGCTCGTTACCGAGGTGAAATACTTCCAGGAACTATCTAGTCTGGAAGCACTATTTACATAAATGATGAATATATCTGTATTATGTGATAAAAAGCTACTGGTAGATGTGTCCCAAAATACTGTGTAGTCTTTTTATCAGAAGGAGGAGGAGGTCATGAAAGGAGGAGGTTCTCAATTAGTTTGATTGTTTTTTATATTTGTAACTTGATTACTCCGCTAGTTAGTAAGACATTTTGATTATTCTGTATCTTATTTTACCGGTAAGATATACATAATGTACTTGTTTGTATGTTGTACAACAAAAAATAACATAGATTTATTATTATTTTTAATCATAAATCAGAAATAGAAAAATCGTGTTTGAATGAGTAATCCTAATATTTGTGAAACATTATAGTTGACTTCTAATGTAACTTTTCTAAAAAAAAACAAGAATATATGTATATAGAATATATATTTATTTCAAAACAACAAAAATTAATAGTAACACTTCCAAATAATAATAAAAAAATAAACATTATATATACATATTAAAAAAAAAAAAAAAAACTAATCTACATTTTCAATTGTATATTATGTCATAATTTAACATAATATATGTATATTCTTGTGTAAAAGCATTTAGGTCCAGTACGCTTAGTATGTATGTGTGCTATATCACATCTAGTCTACAGATAGTGGTGGTTAGTATTGAAGGTGTCAGTGTCAAACGCACCCAGCTCAGACGACCGCGGCCGACGTCTGATTGCTACTGCAGCGCCATCTATACACTGGCACGCTAGGCTGTAGTCCATCTATGTTATTAGTAGCCTGTGGAAAGTAGACTTCAATCATTTTGAAATTATGCTTTTTAAACCAACGTTTTCAATTGTTTTTTTTATATGTTTAGCAAAAAGGTTTTCAATATGTATGTACATTGTTTTGTAAATATTTGGCTAAGAGCAATGCAATTTCCATCAATTTTGTCGCTAACATACTCGTACCTACATACAAATAATGTGCAGGCGGGAGAACAGGCACCTAAGTCACAAAAAAATCCCATTTTCTCATTCCCAAAAGAAATGTTACGAACAATTCGCAGTATTTTGTAGTGCAAAACTCATTTCGAAAAGCGTTTCTGCTTCAAGGAACTCTGCTCTTTTCAACTGCCAGAATAAATGTAGTACTCGTACTATAATGAGCAAAGCAGAGCCGAAAAGAGCAGGAATGGAACGTTGTTCGTAAACCGCAAGCCAGCGGCGGTGCCTAGTTACCACTATGCTGTATTGGAGTAGGTTGTCTTTTATTGTAATGTTTTGTTTATCTAATAAACGTCCAGTATTGTAGTTTTAATTGACCATCTGATGTAACAATTCTACAAAACACGACCGACGACAGCGATATAAAGAAAAAAAATTACGACACCGGAAATTTCGCGTATAGTCCAGAAAAAATCGGATGGACAAAGTACCGATTAATTTATTTATAAGAAAACAATTATAAAAAATATATTGCCCATCACCTAATAACGTGTTCTTGTGGCCTCATTTGAGTGTCAATTCTAGTACATAAAAATAAATAAAAGAAGAGACTTAAATAAATAAATATTTCGGAATATTGCACACAGTGCCCTCAAGCAAACGCTCGTGTCATATATACTAAATAACTTACATTGTCGTTTATGTGACGCTCGGGCACTATCAGTGCCCAGCCATCGTCGTCGTCCGGTGTCGCAGCAATGGTAGCACTTGGCAAACAGCTGCATAGTCCTTACAAAAAAAATACGACGCTTTAGATGCTCAAATACGTAACTGCCAAGTTAAAAAAGGATAATAATAACTGTCAATAAAAGCTATCTATAATTAGACAAACCTTACCTTTATTTCGCTAATCATTAGTCCAATCAATGCTCCTATTATTAGCAACTCCAAAGGTCAAGGAGTGTTCCTTACTGGTAATGTGTGAACTTTATATCCTGCTAATCAACTTATGTTGGGAATTGGCGCGTTGCTTACTAATTAGTCTACCCACGCTCTAATGTGCCGAGGTAAATATAGCACGCGGTAGGCCGCTATTAAACCTTAACGCGGGGTGCTATGTGAAATCGACATTTCATAAAAATCAAGTAAAATAGAAGTATATAAGATACAGCAATTTTTTTTTCAGTTTATATAATTTTGATTTAGTGTTAAGACAAGAAAAAACGCCAAAATACGATTACGTATACTTTGCTCGATAGTTTTATTTTTTGATAAATAGTTGTTTTGAAATATTTTTCACCTTTTTTTCCTAAAGTACAGAAATTTAAACCAATTTAATTATATCTAAAAGATAATGTTATTATTTAGAGGAGTAAAAAGCCATAAATAGAATATTCTGAATTGCTGATTTTACATGAATTTTGTTCGTCAAAAACGTATGCAAAACTACTCAAGTTGTCCAAAATTGTTTGCGTGTGGACAAGACTCATCGGCCGGAGCAATGCGCGCGATGCTCGCCCTTGCCTGCATGTTAATACGGCGTGGAGTTGCATGCGAAAAAGCAACTGTAGGCATTTTACCAAGCGCAAAGCGTTTTCGGGTGAAATATCGTGGCTTTAATAACTTGTATAAAGTAGACTATAACCGCAAACTAAATTGTAGCGATATTTAAAGAAGAAAACATTTAACAACGGATGCAGAACAACATAATAATACGTGTGTGAATCGCTTCTTACTGTTAATGCACGCTCTGTCCTAGATTACACCTAGTTGTCACTGAACAATAGACGCAATTTTGCTCTCTGTAAAAACTTGTATTTTTATTATAATGCAAAGAAGACAATTCAATCGTTACGTCATATCAAATGGTACCGTCATTTATATAAACCTACTAGTGCCGACTTAAAAAAATCAACCAAAGAACAAAAAAAGACCACTCTACTAGCGTATAAAATCGAAACTAAAATACATTCAACGGGAATATGATCTTCAAGGCTCAAGTGTGACTAAAATGCTGCCATAAAAGATATCTCGTGCAAACTGTAATGTCATTTTGAACCGAATGTAATGAAGTCCACTCCCAAGGGCAGGATAAGCTGCCTACAGCCATCAGTGCAAAGTTGGAAAACATTGGGAACTCGATTCTGACTGAATTGACTTTCCTGCTGAGAAAAGTCATTGTACGCGGTAAATGTAAACTTATCTCCAAGAATAAACAACTCATCTTAAATAAAGAAAATAAAAAGAATTTAGATTTAATTTAAAACCGCAGTCGCATATATCGCATACGTCATAAAATAGAAATTTTAATCGTAATAACATTCACCCAAGATCGATGTTAGCAAAGTAGTGGGAAAGTTCTAGGAATCGTACCTATACATTTTAAAGTGCACTTATTGGGGTGTTTTTCTTTGATAGTACGTTTTAGTAGATATAATATAGTATAGTTCTGATAGTTGATAAGTATATCCTGTAAGTCAAGCTTCTTTCCATTTCTTAACAACGCGAATAGAGTTGTTACCATCCACGAGTAAATATAATAATTGACTACAAATAAATAATTTATCACACCGCGAGATTACGACTAACTGGCGAAACAATAAACACGGGTTATTTACTATAACTAAATATGTATTTGTATTAAACTATGTATTTTCTCGGAAGTCAAACAACCAGCACTGGGATGTCAAGGGAGATTCCACGCGGTTCTATTTTGCAGTCCCCAATTCCCCACCGCATCGGTAGATATTTAACTAATTTATTATTTTGTGCTATATATTTCGTTCAACCTGCTTCAAAGTATTGTTGATAGAAGATTGTAATTATCAGTAAAAAACATTCCAATCATTCTTTTACTCTCAATATTTTGTGTTGCTTACTTATGTAGAATTGTTCAAGTGTCCAAGTTACAATGACAGAACTCAAATTTTTCCTAAAAAAAAGGGTTTGTAAAATTTACAGGTAAGTTTTGTAGCTTGAAAGTTTAGAATTCGACTAGTACAGTAAAGTTGATTTCAGATTAACAATCATATAGATCAATTAATTTTCTAAAAGATTTCGTCCCACTGGTGGTGCTAGATAGTGGGACTAAAAGTCATATAACTTGGCTGACGAATGTGCGAACTAGCAGCTGTTGTTTACTTGTCATCATTTATCTTCGTGCGTCTTCTGAAGACGGAACTAAGGCCCTGCCAGGCTCTGCTTGCAGGCTGTACGAGGCAGTACTTGAGGTTTCAGAATTTAATATAAACTAGTGAACGTAACAGATTTTTGTTGGCCTTTTCAACACATATGTGTTAAAAAGGCTTAAACATATATAGTTACATAGGAGTGAAAGATATGGGTGATGCATCACAAACAAGAACCAATAACATTTTTCGTTGCTGTTTTGATGCTTCATTTTGTCAGCAATCAAATATTTATTTTGATTCATACTACCTCCATAATGGTATCTCTGTATTGACGAAGTAATTGACTAAACTGTAAATTTCATCTTACATTTTCACTTTTCCCGGCTGCTCGTCATAATAATACGACAGTCGTTCTGCCATGTAAGAGGCCCTTAGGGCAGCTTGATTAATTCTCGACACCAGAGTTTACACTTGTATTTATCGAATTGCTTATAGTTTACTATCTTAGCCAAGCTACTGGTCTTAAGTGATAGTTTTATCACCCATGCAGGCCCATTACATCCCATGCATGAAACGTGAAAAGCCTCTTAAGTGAAGTTATGGCACTCAATCTCATTTACTGCAATAAACGCTTTAGTTTCTACAAAATGATTTATAGGATGAAATTTTTTACTCTGCTCTCCGTGCAGGCAATATATTACGGCTATTTTATGCATCCACTTTTAAAGTATTACCTTGGTACGAGATTAAACGTTGTGTAATAGCAGTTCTAGATTGCTTGGACTTTGTAGCTGTTATAAAGTGCTGTAACATTTGGATTTAAATATGTTAAGTAAATATTTTTTTTGTTGCATGACAGCGGTTAATACGAATGCCGCACCGCCCAACACTGCAGTATAACGACAAATAGCCATACAGATATGTATTTTTTAATAATAATTAATGTTAATGTATGTAGCTTGAAAGAGGGTGAAAAATGTATATAGATGCAGGGTTAATTTTATACTCGTACCACGCGCGGTGTATCATTTGATTGGGCTATTGATTCTTAATCGTAAGATGTTTACAAATGTTATTTACGTGTCGCAATTGTTTGGTGGCAGTATTGATAAACATCTTGCAAGTAAGTTGCTTAAACTCTTTGTGTATGACACTATTTTCCCACAAGAGAATGTGGTCGAGAGTTTTCAAACCTCGCGAAGTAACGTTGATAAGGGTTTACGACTTCTAAGACAAACATTACAAACGTATAATAATATTCACAAGCTATTCATCAAGCCAATTGTAGTCAAAAGTTAAACCAAATTGGCACAAAAAACCTCAAAAAATGAAGAATTTGAATACTTTTACAAACATGACCTCCAAGATAATTTATTCTGTGTACACTAAAGTTCCACCATCGCAGGCCGAGGGCGTCTGTTTTCTAAGTTGTCGAAGGAAAAAACACTTTAAACTTTTATAATTGCCAAAGTTTCCCAAAACGGGATCCCGGGACACAAAGGGGACAGATAAATTTCGCCTTTGTAACTCGGCCGAGTGGAAACTGAATTTATTTAATTCGATGGACATGCACTAGTATAAGTTTATCGTTTAATGAGGTAAAACATGACGATGCATGTTGAAGAGTGAACACTTCATTATGTTGAACAAACAAACAAACAATACATTTAAAACCTACTTTATACAATTGCACAAATCCATCGACCTAATTTAAACATCGTTTATTGTTGAATTGTCGCGGGTTTAATCAGCCAGACGATTTCCATCCAAAAAACAATTCTGCAATGGACACCTAACCTAGACTAGATAAATAATGCACAATGCCATTAAATTAAAAACCTATGGATTTATTTATATCCAGAACGGTCTAACTTGATGGTGCTTTCCATGGTATAAACGTCTTATTTATTAAATTAAATATATGTTAAAAAGTGTTCTAAATCTGCAATAAAATTCTCTACAATCTACACGAAACAAATAGCCTGTTTCCTTCTAAACCAGCATGTTACACTAGAAAGTAGCATTCAGTGCAGTTGGCTGCAAATCGAGGCGGTCTAACCACCCCTAGGGACCTTTAGCCCCGGGCACTCACGACTCCATATTCTAGCATAAAGTGCTGCTAAAGAATTTAACCTCAAGATTGTCTCAAAACCTTGCTACATAGTTTGAGAGAATTTCTCGGAGCGGAAATAACCATTTGCCTTTTTAACGGACTTTAAAATGAAAACATTGAAACTGTGTGTAGGTAATTATATATTTAGGTTCATTTTTCAACTGAGATGTAAACAACGATGTACCATGCCTGTAGCAATACAAACGTAACCAATCCAAGTTTATTTTTTCAATCAAATTTAGTATAATTTGTTAAAAGGTGGACATAAAATCACGCATGAAAGCGCAATAGTCTTTATATTAACATAATCAATAGTAATTCTTAAGCAAACGACTTTTTGCTTTATTTTTAATAGCATTTTTTGTATTTTCAATTATATTTATTTGATATTTCTATGAGTTAATAATATATGTTTTATATTTAATTTAATTAAAGTATATCGATAAGCAATTAAGAAGCATAATAACTGATTAGTGACTGAATAGATGTTGTAATGAACTAGCTTGATAAGACATTTGAATAAAAGCCTAGACCAATTTAGTTATTTAATTTGGGATCATCTAAATTTTCTGAATGTTTTAAGGCATTCAACGGTAATTCGGATCTGTATTTCCATTCAATGTAAAATGTGAACTCAATCCAATAATACATAAGGATTGGTTAAGAGACTAACAAGCCAGTAGTAATATTTTTTTATTTATCATACTTATGTTTTTTTATCAAAGTTAGTGGCTTTATATTACAAGACGTATAAATCTAGTTTATACTGTAGCATACATACATACATATTATACTGGGACATTCATAGATATAACATCGAATCAAATTGGTTCGTTAGTGAGTACGAGAGTTTACACGAGCTTCAGTTCAATAATATTACTACGACTTAGGCGGAGAACACAATCAGTCTTTAATTTAATTCAATATAACTTTATTCCACACCAAATTATAAATTAACATAACAAAACGTCTTAAACTATAAATGTATGTACTAGTGGGCGGTCTTATCACCTCTGATCTCTTCCAGGCTTCTTCTTCAATGCGAGGACAAAACGATAAATACTTGTTACAGTACATTTTTATAATAATTGTACCCGGTTTTGCTTTTAGAATATGGTGGAGACGAGTTGCTTAAAATCCAATGGCATCTTGACACTCGAATAAAATTGAATATATAAATTTTTCGTATTATTATTTTAAATATTGATTGAGCATTTGTAGCAGCTCGTGTAATAATTAAAAAAAGCTCATCTGAAGGTAATCTAATCAAATCTAACATAATTCCAGCTGCTAATTATTTTAATATCCTCTTTTTTGTCGTAGTAAGAATATCAGAGGCCCAGCGTTACAATATGAAGCGTTCCCCACTCATTATTATATTATTATCTTTCCTAATGTGAGTTTCACCCCTTATATCACGTATTGTGATGGTTGAAATGTTCTGACGTCATTAAATCCAAAGTAACTCGTGCATACTTCCCGCTAAAGATGTCGGGAACGATATTTTGATGCTCCAAATACGCCAAAATAACACACACGTATGATTAAGGTAACCGTTCGAAATATACTATTTATTAATATTTTATACGAATATAAAATCTATCTATACATATAATAAAGCTGAAGACGGCCGAAAGTCTGAACATTGAAGATATTCAAAAAAATAACTGTTTGGAGATACTTCACATTGATAGAAGAACACGTTCCAACGATTTCTAGAAATTTGTCTGTTTGTCTGTTTATTTAAACGCTCATCACGCAAAAACAACTACATGGATCATCAAGATTTTTGGTATTTAGGTAGTATGAGGTCATAGGAGTGTTATAGGCTACTTGTTATCCTGAAATAATGCGAGCAAAGCCGCGGGCATCGACTAGGTTATTAGTTTTATATAAGTGTATGTTAACGTTGCTCCGAGAATTTGACAAAAAGTTGTAGTGATATTGATATGGTTATTTTTATGACATTATGCATGTTGTAACTTAGGATACAGTTAAGTTTCATCAAATAATTTAACATATTTTTAGTCATGATTAAATACAGTTGCCAAGTCAATAAATCAGGGTAATTTTTTTCCTAGTTACCGATAATTTTCTAGTCAATTCAAAAACTTTTCGCCCACGCCGTTCGCTCGTTTACATGCCTTAAGTTTAATTGAATATGCTATTAACAGAAACTGAATTACTATTGAAGTTGATATATCCTTGTGTATAACTGAATTTGATTTGTAATATCGGATTTGAAGCGAGCATATACCAAAATATCCCAATCCTTGATTATTTTGTAGGTTTATTGATAGGTAAAATAGAGGTCTTACTTATAGCTATTTGTCTATTGTACGTGATAACAGTACGACAATATAAACTATGTATCTTTCACAATGAACTGTAGTGACATCCATGAACTAACTAGGTAATCGAAACGCAATTTTTGATACGGTGAATTAAATAAAAAAATAAGAATAAGTTGCAGCCAAACGCGTGAGAAACTGCGTACTGCTAAAACAATAAATATAACTAAAAAGACTTCTAAATAACTTAAAAGACTTCTACGTACGTTTCACACTACAAATTAAGCCCATTACAGCCACCCTTAGCCGGCCGTAGCCGAAGTGTCGAATAAAATCAAAGCGTTCGTTGAGGGCCGCGCTCTAAAAAATAAGAGACCGTTACCCAGCTCCGGTCCTGTGCTCCAATATAGACGCCTCGGTTGAGGACTCCCAAATCCAATAATAAATTCTTATTTCGCGTTTTCGGTTGTGGCTCGCGTGTGAGCTAGCGGCGGTGAGAGGACGGACAGGCGCCATTTTGGGGACATATTGGAATTGACGTGTCCTTTCAGTTCAGGTTAGGTTTTTGCTGGGTAGTTTTTAGTTGTTTATGGTGCATTGTGATGTTAAGTGTTGAATCGTGGTTACAAATTTAAGTTAAAGATCAAAGAAATAATCAAAGATGCTTCTCTCGTCTGCTTTTTTTTGTAAAGGTTAGCTATACGTTATTAAACATGCTAGAGCAATAGTTACACCTTCTTTTCAATTGAGTTGGGAAGTTTAACGAATTAATTTTGCAAATGTATGTAGAGTATAGTGCTTTAATAAACAAATATCAGTTGTAGCTGTTGTGTTATTGATGTATTATTAAAAAAAGCAAAACATTCCGTTTTTATTTGTTTATTTTATTAGGCACATAACACAATACACAGAAAATACGTGACAACATAACATTTTAAAGGTATTGATCCATTCTGTGCATCAAACACATGCGTGCACAACATGATTATAGACAAATCCAATGTTCAGTAAGTTAAATTAAAGTGAAACAATTAAAATAATACATTTAATACACACAATATGAAACTTATGGAAATTATAAATATTAAGCAAAATGATAAAATATTTAGTTTTATCAGAAACATACAATTTTGCCTTATCCTCGACCTCCAAGGATGATTCGTACTGGTAAGTTTTAATAATTTATGAACCCGCATGAAAGTTATACGTCGTCTTGAACCTTCTACCAAACAAAGATTACCGCGATCTACCCTTAGTTTACACCATGTAGGTAGGGCTCAAAGTGCGAATGATTCTGAGATATTTTTTCGGATTCACTAACATTGAAAACACAGAATTGAGATGGAAAAGAGGATAAAAAAGTATCTTGCGCTATTTATAGATTAGTCCAACAAAAACAGTATTTTTTTCAATCCACGTACATATGTATCTATGTATGTGATACATTACCCCACATGCCATTTTACTAAACTTTCGGCAGATACCTATAAAATCTCGATAACAAATCCTTAACCCATCCCGGTTTCTCGATCCTTCGACCAAACAACAAAGATTACCGCAGCCTATTACTTACACCGGGGAATAAAGCTGCACCGCGGGAAGGGGTCCAGGGAGTCAGGGTCCAACCCTGAGGGTCAGCGGATATTGAAATAGGGTCACCTTCGCTCAGGCGGTTTTTCTATTATTTATGCCGTGTGTCAGCCAAACCAGTCAAACCAAGCCGGGGATGTTGATGGTGTACAAAAGTTGACGTAGAAACGATCGGTTTTGAAATTGTATGTTAACTGATTTACCGTCTATATTGCAAATTGAATCTTTAACTATGTACATATTTCGTAATGGTTAACTGAAAAACACATGTCATAACAACTATTAGGACTATAAAACTATTATTATAAAGACGAAAGATAAGATAGATTTAAGCTTTCATGTGACAATAAATGTGCTTATTCTTATACATTATAGCGGTCAAACCGCGGCCCGGTAGGTACTCGCTAAACAGCTCGACACAAGTCACGGCTCCCATTTATTTCTGCCACCAGTGACACTTGAGATCTGCCGAGGAAACGAATCGTAAAAGGATTTTGGAGACCGCGTTAGGAGATTTTGGTTGCCAGTGTCGTAAATGTACCCACTGATTTATTTCACAGTGAATTTTGCGTGACGATAAGAATAATATAAGGTAATTACTTAAAACTTCACTTATACTTTAAATAGTAGTAGTAAAGTTTTTTTTAATTATTGAAGTTTAAGATCTACCTATATATAACAATGTGGTTGAAGATAGACCCTTTCTTGTATATTTTACTTGATAAAAAAAATAACACCATACAAAATTTATCTATTTGCCGAAAAACTTTGCTACAAAATGTTTCGAATCCTCTGACCTCGTGGTAGCCGTTAAGCTGTGTTACGATACGAGGCCAGGGTCATCTTCCAGTACATATTACATAGTCAGACAATCAGTAATTTGATCATAGCAGCTGGTATGTTCCCTATGTACAGTTTCTTCCAATAGTTTTTTCCAATTGCTTGCATGACACAAAGGTAAAAAACAATATGAGAATAAAATATTTCCTCCTCTGTCACCTTCTGGGACTGTGCAAGCAAAAAGTTTAATATTTCGCTGAGTGACATGAATGAAACGGCCAGACGTTTACTACTGGTGGACTTTATGGAATACAAAATCATAGCGTACTGGGATGAGATTCTACACCACATACGTATAGGTATACTTTTTTTAAACATACAACGTTTCAGTTCCATTGACTGAACTCGTTGTACGCAATAGCCAAAGTAGCTCATTACTTAAAAAAATGGTTGACAGAGAAGGCATTTTATTCACACAATGAGTACCTACCTCGTGTGAAGTGATGAAATATGTAATAGGTACATTGTTTTGATTTAAAGCTTTGAATTTATCTTAATTGACATTTACGACATGATAATTGATTTCTTTATTTTAAGTATTGACATGTAACTGCTATTTGTTATAAATAAATATCTGTATCTGTATCTGTATCTGTACTATAGTGCGCCAAAATGTGATATTTTAGCCTTTTTTTGCGTGTTATTTCTTTTTAATTTCAATTTAGCTAGCTTGTTAGTTTATTAGGTAGTTGGTAAGTAAGTACTTGCAGGTTGAGACTGAGCGCTGAAATATGTCTTCAAAAAGAAAACACTATTATATGTTTCCTTTGTAAGACATATTTGATACTCATTTAGCAATTTACCTATTTATAGGTGAAACTTATCTCCCTATCATTTTATATGGAAATGTAAGTTTGTATGAACGTGGCCAACTCTGGTGTCAGAGTTTTCAAACCATTCTAGGGGCCTCTGACATGGCTTAATGATTGTCGCACAAACAGACGGGACCTACAATTCAACGTGTCATCCAACCTACGGAAGTGTCCAAATGGAACTCAAATATATATGTTTTTTTAATATAGTTAAAATGGTTAGCAATCGAGTAAGAATCGAAAGCCTGTGTTACCGTCCTCAAGGCGTGGTGTGAGTCACGTAGTGGACTACTATTACACCACTTCTTTGTCCAGTAACGCAATATACTCCTGCTACGTGCGAATCTCTACGTTAAACTATTTAGCACGTTTCCGCTGGGTTTCGAACCGAGATTTGGGAATATGTAGAAGGAAGGAAATTTGGTTTTTTTAATGACGAATGTACAATATAAGCAATTTTAAGCGTATTTTTTACTTGATGATATTTGAAGGAAAGATATTTGAAACTCTGAACTCTAAGCTCTGAAGATGTTTTAGGCATCGTAGGTTTACACGATTTGTCACAACGTTTACTCAAACGCAAAAATCTGGACCAACAATCATAAAACAACACGTTTGATGTTAATTTCATTTAACTAGTAACTATTTTGTAAGAAACTTGTAATATTCACTCTACTTTATTTTATTTCCTTTTTTGCTCTTGTTAAGGGCGACGTTTTGTGACGTTATGAGGTATACTGAACTTGATACGTATATTATTTGTATGAGATTTGGTATTAAATATGCCAACTACTTACTGTACCTGTTAAAATGGACCTATTAAATAAAGTGTACAAATTAAGAACTACAGGGATTTACTGCAATGCATATTATTTAAAGTACTAACTTAATCTTTTCAATCAATCACTAATAACATATTGATATTTATCACAATACCTTCAAGGTTAACATTACAGTAGGCACAATTGCCATTTGGCTATAAAATCATATCTCTGAATTTGTGAGTAGGTAAATCATTTTTTTTTACTGGATATTGGCTACAACTTGCCTGATGGAAAGCAACGTTATAGTCTACGGTCTAGCGCGCTTGCCTTGAAGAAACCGGTTTACTCTCGACTTGAAGACCGACAAATTATAGTTCAAGGGGAATAGAGATTCGGGCAAGGAATTCCACAGAACATTCATCATCATCATTTTATCAGCTCGAACATTTACGAAAATTTCCATCAATTCATGAAAGTTTCACTCGGGGCGCACATTTTGGTCCATGAATAAATAATTTTTGTTCTATATGTTAAAATTAATACGCGAGCCGTATGCACGCAGTAACAATTGGCAGTAATAGCACGCAGTCGAGCTTTTAATTGCAATTGGGCTTTCGTCTGCTCGTTTGCACTTTAATTTTTACATTAATTGCAGTTTTGCGGCTGCTTTTAGATCGACCATTTGTGCAAGGGTCGCGTGAAATTTGTTTGGAATGTGTTCGGAATTGTTGACGAAGTTGTTTAATATAGTTTATTTTTAATTCTGGCTGCGTTCCAATATAATGTCGATTACTTTGATTCGCAAGTTTAATTAATTAATATATTGAGTTGAATGTATGGTAAAATCAAGTTCACTATGAATTTCTATACTTTGAAGTTTACAAGTGTGTGTATGTTTGTTCCCTACGCTTAATTGGCTAAATTGATTTAGATAAAGTTAGTAAGCAGATAAATAAAAAAAATATGGAATATATATGGGTCACTTTTTATTCTGGATCACAAGTAGGTGACACAATAACACTACGAAGAGTTTCTGTGAAACAAGTAATGTCAAAGGTACCGTCCTGTGTTCATTTGATGCTCGATTTATCAACGTTAATTTGTAAAAGTATCATTGCCCTAGATTACAAACTATTGGTTGAAAACAAAACGGGAGGCTTAACGTCTTGTCAATTTTTATCATTATTTTCTTAGTACCAGTTGTATTTTGCATACTTATAGCGTATCAATTTGACTAAGTACCTTTCAGTTACTTTGTTTTATTACATCATTCAAATTAAAGTGAGCGTTTGATGTTAAGATGTATTTTTATATGTTTGTTGGTTCCTACCGAAACAGAATAATTGATCATTTTGCATATAATCTCGCAGTATAAAGCTTGTATAGCAATAGTTAGCCACTAGTACCGTAACTACTGCCACTAGTACCGTAACGACTGCCACTAGTACCGTAACTACTGCCACTAGTTAGTAGTATATCATCATTATCATCATCATCAGTCTGTTATCGCCCACTGCTGAGCATAGGCATCTCTTCTTGTACTCCACTCATCCCGGTCTTGCGCAAATTGAAACCAGGTACTCCCTGCGGTTATTCTAATGTCGTCAACCCATAACTTGGTGGGCGACCTCAAGTAGTAGGTATATATTGTAACTTAAAACACAGACAAACATAAAACCGGAATCGCCATTACATAAAACATCAATAGCATCATAATAAATAGCCTGTCGAACTCTTGCCGACTCAAATGCGATAGCCTCCCTGCATTTATTCTAAGGATGCTACCATGTCGTCAAACCACGATAGTGTTTAAATTAAATTAAAAATAAAATGTGCATATCACGAGACACGACTATCCCTAAATCTTACGTAAATAAATAAATAAATAAATATTTCGGGACATTGCACACAGCGCCATCTAGGCCCATACTAAGCTTACGCTTGTATCATGGGTACTATATAACGGAAATAATACTTATATACTTTTCTATTGTAAATACATACTTATTATACATACAAACGTAGATTAAAATATAAGTATGACTCAAGGTTTAAATAACCTTTTTGCACTTGAAAACAATGAAAAAATATCTATGAATCCAATTAATTGATTATATCTACGGGAGATATATTTTTCATTGGTGCGTCCGCGTCGCTTGTCACAATCACAAGATCATCTTCCTCCACGCATCGTCTCCCTAAATGCTAAGTGAATATTATAGAATAGAATTTGTCTTTATTACGATCATGAATCTTACAGTTGTTATAATATGTGCATCCTAAAAACTATACTAATATTATAAAGCTGAAGAGTTTGTTTGTTTGTTTGTTTGTCTGAACGCGCTAATCTCAGGAACTACTGGTGCGAAATGAAAAATCCTTTTTGTGTTGAATAGACCGTTTATCGAGGAAGGCTTTAAGCCATTTAACATCACGCTGCAACTACGAGGAGCGAAGAAACAATGGGAAATGTGGAAAAAACGGGGAAAATTATTCATCTTTGAGGGCTTCCGTTGCGTGAGCTGCGAAAACGGTTCAAGATATCAAAAAATATGTATGAAATAATTATTCCTCTTGAAATAATCTAACAAAATGTTGCAAATAGTATATGTCTATCTTTTAAGATTAACTCACTAGAACCGTTTTTATAATAATAATTATTCCACGCGGACGAAGTCGCTGGCACAGCTAGTATTATATATAGGGCATATGCTAAGACCTCAGGTGACACTTAGTACTAATTCTTATTTTAAATATACATACGTGTCGTGACTCCCGCCTCTCAATCAATCTTTTCTGCCACGACCTACAACCATCAACTCCAGTACTGCTGTGCATATAACGATGTCTTTGACAGTATGTTCTATATGGGCTGCAAAAATGGCCTTGTAAATTTCCTTGTCATGAAATACAAATATGGTCAGTCTAGTCTAACAAAAAATGTACATCAAATTGACTTGTAACTATGGAGTTATTAATCAATGATTTATATTTGTATTAGTGCGTTGAAGTTTTCCCTAGTGCCTTGTGGTACCCCCTTGGTTATATTTTAAAGTCCCGGCCGCCGGTCCCGCCGCATATAGTCCCGGCCGCCGGTCCCGCCGCATATAGTCCCGGCCGCCGGTCCCGCCGCATATTTCAAACCAAACTTCAGATGGAAATTTAACTTTCTTATTTATTTTTAGAAAGAACACAAGCGGTTTTAGTTTCAGATAAAATGAGCAGTTAAAGTAAAATGGTCTTTACCGGTTTAGAAGTTATTTTGTGTACAGTCGATAAGTGAATTTGTCTTTTAACATCCGTACTTATAATGAAATTCTTTTAGCTTTTTGTGCCATAAAAATTGAAACGACGAAATAACAATAGTAAATAAATGTTAAGTTGCGTCTATGCATGTGGGAATCTAAGCAATCACCCCTGCAACCTCCCAGACTGATAAAACAAGGTAATTTTTCAGGGTCTTACAGAACTTCCAGAACCTTCGCGAATGTTCCAGAATGTTCCAGCAATATGAATGCACCTGCGGAGGGAACATGGAGAATTGAATTCAACTAGATAAGAATCATGGACGATGAATGAGCGCATTTATCTAGACTTGGAATGTTTGTTAGGAAAGAGATATTTCGGATTCTAACTGCTTTCTAACTTATAAATGATTGATGATTGGACTACTGGTTAGTTAAACGTTGTTTAGTATTCTTGACTAGACTTGTAGAACTATCGGAAAAAAAAACTGGCAGAATTATATGATCCTCTAATAAGTCTTTGATATTTAAAATAAGAATCAGTTGTTTACTAAACAACTTTTAACTAGTGACCTAAATTCCTTCCTCACTACTCAACAGAAATATGTCGATAATTTTTCACATGACTTGGTGACATTTCTCATATATTGCTTGTATTTTAAACTGGTAGATTCCCGCAGCTTCGCTCATACTGAGACTGAGTCAGAATTCAGGTTAGCTTGTGAACTTTCGCCATTTTACATTGCCATCATACCAAAATCACGATATATAATTGAGTTGCTGCGTCAAAGAGGACAAATGAACGTTTATTACCTAAAATGGAATGATTTTAAAGATTTAACCATACCTCTAAATTTTCATTTTCACATGTAAGTGTAAAATGTTTTAAAGCATTTTTCTAAGCGTTGCTTTAAACTCTTACACAAGGTGGGTCCAATATCGGCTCAGCCGATATTGGACCCACCGCTGCTTCGTCTCGGTACGAAAATATCATATTTATTTATCGAAATCGAAACGCGATACGATCGGATATTGATATCGAATCGCCCGATTTTTAGGAAACCAATAGATTGCGGTTGCTTCGAGACTCTGCACAATATTTGTTGACGATTGCAATGTGCAGATACGGACTTGCATCCGACAGGCTGCTTTCACATGTTTGGGGACTTAGAGTTTAGAATTCTTATGTTGGTTTAGGAAATCTTCGCTTTCTTATTTCTTTTTTTCCTTAACTAGTAACTATATTCCGTCATATGTACATAATACGATACATAATACAATAAATAGTAAGTTGGAATATTTTATTTCCAGGGTGGTATAATCACATAGCTGCGCAGGACCGGGACGAGTGAGAGCCCTATGCTCAGCAGTGGTAGATAACTAACAGGCTGATGATGATTAGATAGATAGACACTCACATGAAAAACATAATACAAAACGGAAAATAATAATAATTAAAACTAATGCCACAAACGGATTAGTACATTGATACTGGTACCTTATAATTGATCTGCTCTCTAATCTCCTATTTCTTTTGTAAGTGTAGTCAAAAGACAATAAGCATATAGTCTAATACTATATATCTAGGACTATTTATAGTCTTTTAGATTTCAAATCCCACCAAGATAAACAAGACATTAAAGAGATAAAATAGTACAAATGTACATACGTATACTTGTATGTGTACGTTAGTTTGATGCCCAATACAATATATGTTGTATAGCTTTTTTTAAGGATAGCTGAATTTTCCAGAGTCGTAGCCCAAACGTTGATAGTTTTAAAGCCAGTCCTAAAGGATTTACGCCCAACAGTAACCAATACAAACCGTGTATGTGCACTAAAATTACCTCCGGAACATTGCTCATTAGGGCCCAATAATCCTCTGTACTATAGCTAACCAGATTCAGCAACATAATATCCGTCTGTCAGGGAACGTAACATGTTTAAGCTGATAATGGGCCAAAATCATAGATACAACAATCAATAGATGCTTCATTCTGTCAAAAAAAAAAATCAAAACACATATGCCCAACAAAGACACGAGATAGATAAATCAAATAAAATCACGATATTTACTAGTATTTTATTATTTTGTCACCATAAATGAATAAAAATAAACGAATACTTGTTGTTTTCATTCGCGTGGAACGTGGCGTGGTTGATGACACGATTTCTGTAAAAAAATACAAGTAAGAAGTTAGCAACATATTGTGTCGGTATGATGGCATTCAGTTAAAGCAATATGACTGATATTGGTAGCTCTGAAAAAAGTCTGTGTTAATAATATCAAATTAGTTGGATTGGGAGCTTACTCTAGAAATAATATTAAAAAAAAAATACGTGTTTGCTGCGTAGATAACTGAGCATCCAAATAAACGTAATGTAAAAAATAATCCTTTGAATACGTTAAATTTATGCATATTCATTATTTTATTTTTATCTCTTAACCATTTTGTATTTTAATTAGGATTCTTTGGCTTATACTGTGTATGCTCAGGACTACCCCGGCTAGCTGAACTAAGCCCAATGCAGTCGTCAATAATGCCACCAGATTGGTAACGTTATCGTATTAGTATGTAGTTGCAAGCCGCGGACATCTCACCAGCCAATTGTATTTATTGACTAATAAGTGACTAGTTATCTGCCAGCTTGCTTGAAAAAATATCAATGCTTATATATGTAGATGATTCAGTGAATAAAGTTTTGTCTATTTATCTTGTTATAAAAACTATCGGAGTGTGAAACTGACGAAACATTATTTAGATAAGCAATTATTGATACCTTGATATTTTTTATTATTAGTAGTTTGTTGGTAATTAGCGTTTTAAGTAATGTTTTATTAGTGAATTAATTAATCAGATTATAAATAAGTAACAGTAAATTATCATGAATCAAACATCAAATCTTGTACGTTTGATAAGTCTATACTAAAATGTCAAACTAACGTCACAGTTTTGATTTATTTTTATCGTAGCGATTCTCGTAGATCTCTACGCATTCTCGTAGCTCTATTACGAAAATACGTAGCACTCTACGCAATATGCATAAAAACGAAAGACTAAAGTTTGCGGTATAGGAATTTTAACTTCGTTGAATTTTAATTCCACTGCAGTGGTCGGTCTCACCAACCTACTCAACTCGTTCTGAGTTCTCACAGCGGTCAGGCTTCTAGGTATACTTATCTCTCTAGTTTTCATTTAACCTGAATATAATATTAAATGCTTATTATAATTATCACGACATTATTCAGTTTATATATCGAGTAAAAATGGGCAAAACCAAGCTTTAAGAGTGCATATGGGCCTAAGAGTGATATAAATCTGTAGCAATGATCTTAAAATCTATTGATCAACAGTTTAGAAATAGTAGTTCTTGGCTATTAATAAATATATTACTCAGAGACTATGCTCTTCTCATACAATCCATATAAGCATACTGTAACATACAAACATACATATAAGCATGGGATGTGCTCACGCTTGACTGCATCTTGTCTGATGTTTAGCAACGTTGTAATCTAAGATCTGGCACATTTACCAATAAGAAACCGGTTTACTCTCAAGTATAATACAAGTACACTTGTATAACTATATAATACTATAATGGATATAGTATTATATAAGCATACCATAGACCAATAGCCTGCATGGACCAATCGGAATTCCTATCTTTGACGTGACCATCAAACAGCAAGCTGGTATAACTCACAGTCAAATATCATCAGTCTTTCTCTTTCTGGTCGAAGTTGGACAATAGATCAGAACCCTTTGGAGTAGTATTTTCTCTCTCTTCCGTCTGTATTTCCTTTCCTCGCAGTTTTCGCTGAGTTTTTATTCGCGAGCGCGTGGGTGCCTTTTGTTTGTCTTTCATTTGGCTACTGTTATCTTTATTGCTAATCCGGTGGTTTTTTCTACTAGGTGACCTTTATAACGGCAGCTTTGACCTATTTGTGTCAGTTTGCCTTCACGTGAAAAACGACCTAGAATTTGTTAAATAAAAAGAGTATTGACATATGTAGTGTTTTAATTAATACCATTAATATTTTAGACGTAAGAGTTTGTGCGTGAGTGTATCATTGTCACATTTTTATGACTAATCTTCTGAAACGATTTAAATGAAATTTGGTATAAAGGTAAATTAGACCATGGATGAAGACATATGTTACTTTTAACCCAGATTAATGCGAGTAACATCACGCACCACTGCCAATACTTTATAATGTAGGCAACACCATACATGTAGATATGCATGTATGAAATATTTACGCTCGAGTTTCTTGTACCCTAAACTCAAAATTTTACTGGGTAATCTCAACTCGCCGTACCTAATTTAAAATTTATTTATGAAATATCGCCATGTGTAATTAATTTTACCTCACGTATTTCGTAACGAAAAACGTAATTATTTGTTTCAAATCAAAAAAAAAAGTTGTTACCAACAATCTCATTAGTAAGTTCAGTTTTCGGAAATAATTAATTAACAGGTTTACATTTGGTAATAAGCTATTACTATTAGCAATTAGCTATTTTTTAAATTTACATTGACAATAGTACTGAGAGATTAGCAGTAACGCCAAACCGAATAAGCAAAAAGAAAATAATAAATAGTTATTACAAGTAAAAGGTCTACATTAAGTTAAATTTAAGAGTAAGTATTTATAAAATTAATTTTTATCGGTGTGAATTCAAATGAAAAGGCTTTCTGTTTTTTTCTAGTATATATCTTAGTTTTGTTTCTAGAGTAAAGTACACTTAGATACAATATTGCAATATATGTAAGTTTTATTATATAATATATTAAATTATATTTTGGGAATAGTGTAATAGTTTTATCACAAATAATTACATTGTAATTAAACATCTACTAGTAATAATTGGAAATCGAACCCGCAATCTGTTGGTCAAAAGACCGACACTACTGATGCTAACTGGGTAAAGGTTTGTTTACACTGAACATAACAAGTCGGTTTGACCCACAGGTTTCACTGCGCTATTGCCCCCGGAAGTATGTCGGCAGGGAAAAGCAACGTAGTGTGAAATCACCCTAACTAAGGGCCATCGAGCTGGCAGTATTGACCGTAGGTACTTGATAGAAATGGAAACTTCAGCTCTACATTGAGATTTGGTTGAGAGGTAGTACCATTTAAGAGCTAATGTTTGCCACCTTTGACCAAAGTGTTGCTTTCGAGGGTATCGTTTTAGATAACATGGTGGTTAACATATAGTCATGTGGCTTTTTTTGTTTATTTCATGTTTGGAAGTTTTAAGGGCTCAAGAGCATCTATGACAAGATAAGTATTGGTCTGTAAGTAACTTTAATGATGATATTATTAGCCAATTCTTTTAGAATACTATATCGATACTGAATATCATATCATAAGCATAATAACATTTTATTTTGGGATAGCTTTTCTTGTATTCATTACATAAACGCCGATCTAATTTAGACAATAATAACTGTAGATGACTTTTAGTATTTACATTTATTTATTATTTACAAACCATTTCCAAACAAAACGCGAACTTACTAGCCACACAATAATGTCGCTATTCGGTTGGCATCTATTAGTCGAATCACGCACTGTGACTGCGTTAGGATGCGTAAACTCAAATCTGGCCAATAAAGAACCGAAACTATACACAGCATCATCATCATCAGCACATTTAAGGTCATTGTTATACACTAATTAATACAAAGGAATTAATGGATAGCTTTGTTTTAATGCTAATAATGTATCTGTTTTGTCAGAATTTTCAAGATTCCTTCGTTTTTATGCAGTGTTAGTTGAGTTTTTAGCAAGAAAGAACTCAGATCTTTTATGTATTTATATTAATATCGAGTGTGGATATGGTGTTGCCTATTCAAAGACCTAAAAATGTATGCTAATAATTAAAATTATCGAGTGAATACAACCCTGAAACTAAATATCTACTAGTATAAAGTCAGCGTCTTCTAGGTCAACGAATGTTCTCATACGATTAATATTGTTTTTTATTCTATTATGGTTTAGACCTATTTTTGTATTAAAAAGAGATATGTTACCCTTATAACCTTATAACATTATAATAACATTTTTTTTCTTAATTTTTTTTTGTAATTAAAAGCTTCAAGCTTTTATCGACACAATGGTTATCAGAACAGTAGATACGAGTATAATTCAAGTACCAAAATCTTATCTAGAATCCTGATCTGTGACATTTCGAGACCTTAAATAGGTTTACTTGTCTGAAGCCTTATTTGAATTGCCTCGAAGCCTTCTAAGAACATAACCAATTAACCTCTTGAGGGTTCGTCTGAATAGTTGATTAATTTAATATTGCCATTTCTAAAATAATTGCTCAAAATGGGTTTTGATTTTTGTGTCTTTTAAAACAGTGGTCTATATAAAAACGAAATTATGAACGCTTTTATTTCAACAGTATTAATTTATTTTTTTAAACCTTAAGAACAAGCTACTAATAATTGAAATTGTCATTTATTAGTTATATAATATCGGACGATTATCGTCGATTTCAAGACTTTTTTTTACCTATATCGTCATTTTCTTGTCATTATTTTTTTGCACCTGGTTGCAACCCACCTGATGTCAACTAATACTTCAGTTTAGGTTGTACACGCAGCCCTATAAGGACACTTTTAGAATCATTTGATTCTAAAAGCGCGCGTGTTGTATCATACCTATATAATAAATATCTGGAGTATATTTTTGCATCGAGCCAAGCATATTTAACATCAAAACAATGCGCTTAATTTCAGCTGCATAAATACCAAACAAAGTGCTGATTGTACCTGTATTAAAATAGATAAATGCAAACTCCGCGTTAAAACTAATTAGACAGAGAGCTCAAATAGAAAACAATATCAATTTAAATCTAACGAAACGTAAACAGCTTTGTTTGTATCTCGCTCTTTGATTCAATCCTAAATAAATGTTTGAAATGCAATGTTTCAAATGTCTGTGTATTAATAACAGATATTGTTTTTAGTATTTGATATCTATTGATGCCTTTATTGTGTTTGCACTTGAAAACTTAATAAAATAGCGATTTAATCTGGCTAGGATCCATTTTCAAACTTCAGCAGTACAGTATTTATGAAAAAATATATTGTATAGTGTATTTTGAATATATGGTACATATTAATGATGTTTTATTAAACTAACGTTTAAACTTTTTTTATTTCACCGTACTAAAGCCACCTTTAAAATGTTTTAAATAACTTACGTGACCTTGTATAGCTTAGGTATTTTTTAAAACTGATACTGATAACTGATACCAGGATAGACCACTGCCATATTTACTTATTTCGTTATCAACAGAGCCTCCCAATAGACCCTCACGCAACACAAATACAACATCGCCGAATAAATATCAACAAAATCTTCTTAACTTTCGGCCGATATCCTTCCAATTTCTGACGTAATTGCTCCGACTTTTCTCCCTCAATACTGGAAATCGCGTTAACCTTTCCACTCAATAAAATAAAGGCTTCCATGGACAAGAAAACATTATAATAACTCGACTCAATTCAGAAAGCTCCGCCCCACCGGCCAGAGATAATAACGAAGTTTTTTAAAAGAAAAAATCGGTCAAGCCGTCCCACCGAGCAGCGGCCGACGGTTCCGTACCCTGATAAACTAATTTACTTCTACCTCTCTTAAGGTTAGGGGAAATGGATAAAGTTTTGGAGGAAAATATGGAGAAAGTAGAGAGAAATTTTTGCTCTTATGGTTATTAGGAAATTGGTAACGGATATGTACTTTACTAGATTGGAAATGTGGGCACATAAATTACGTTATCAGAAGGATTCTATTTTCGGCGGATCATCGTTGCGGCGACGGCTGTGGTTTGGGGTTCTTTATAATGTTCAGTGGTTTATTGTTTGTTATAAAGAATGTGAATAAATAAAAGTTCGAAATAACATTTATTCAATGACTCACTTTTAATTTTATTCAGGGCTATTACTGATGGTAAACCTTGTGACGAAAATAAAGATTTGAAGTTAGAGTCCTATGTACTAATGTAAAGAAGCTACGTTGCGACAATCCATTGTGAAGATCAAACGATGTGATACGATGATGTGTCATGAATGCCTTTCATAAAAAATAAGTTTTTCATGAGGTTGAATTTAAAATGCCGTCCTAAATAAAATATCAAACTAGAACATTTAAGTTGCCGTTGCCTTATAATCTGTCTTGAGTCCTATATCCTCATGATTGAGGGTCGTGACTCCCCCGCAGAATTAATTCGTTTGGGGAGATCTCTTGGGCAGGCAGATACATCGTGGTGGGCGCCGAGATCCTTCCACGGTAGACACATGTTCTCGGATATTGTGGTCCTCAAACATGATGTCGGTTTCCACACGATGTTTTCTTTTACCGCTAAGCGAGTGCAAATCCACACAAAACTTGTAAATTCAAGTCATTGGTGTAGAGCCGGATTCGTACCAGGGTGCGTCTGGATAAAAAAGCAGACACAGGACCGCTGAGCTACACTCGCTTCAAATAGTATATATTATATTAGTTGGTACTAAATAAATATAATAATAATATTTAATTTTCTCAAACTTAAAACCTATTCTGATCAACTATGAGCTTGGTAAAAAAACAAGCCCTGCCCTACACCTATATCCCTAATCTATAATCCCTCAAGTCCGGCCGCAATAGTTCCACGATTTATTGTCATAAAGTTATCTAAGTATCTCTCAGACTAGAGTGGACTTGTTCTTTTACTGGTCTCTACGACTTGACATGGCGAGTGGTGATCATAAATGACATCTACAGACTGTTGTATGTAGTTCTTGGAAAAAATGTTCCAGTACTTTCCTTGCTTGTATGGTATAAGATGATTTGGTTCCAATGTCTTGTAAGGATACAGATTCTGGTTTGTTATTTAGGTATCACTTGGAAAAATAGTAATTCATGATGTGTGTATTGTTCTACGGTTACAGTATGCAACTTGCTATACAAAACAAAACCATTATATAAATTACACGTGGATGACTACGGCTTTGTTCGCGTTAAGTAGTACATTTTTTTAAAATGTGAAATAAAATTCATATAATAATGTGACCAATTAGAATAGGTACCTTTTTTTGGTTTCCTATCTAAATATAGACCGTGACCGTGTCGACAGTTACATAGCATTGCTAATCACTTAAGAGCACCTCTGCTAGCTGAACTATGAGCAAAGCAGCACTACACTGAACACGTCGCAATTTCCACGCAATATAGTGAGACCACAAAACCCCATAGTAGCAATAACTAAAGTTACAGCTTTAATAATAGTTACCACATACGTAGAATCTTCCATGTAAATTTGCGGACTAAGTTACAAGCATTTTATTAACGTTTCTTGGAAAATCTCTGCTTTGTTAGTTGTAAGTCTCCCAGACCATAAGTGATCGGCTTGAGTTAGATGGAAATAAAAGATAGTGCTGAAATTCGGGGAATGACAATGTATCTCAAACGAGGCATATATAGTACATTATGAAATGAGTTTCTCTAAGCAGGCGCAGTAGATCGTTAGTCAGCTTTGCTTAGTATCAGAAGGATGTAGTCAAGCGTTAGCTTATTTAACGTAAAAATAACACGTGTTTGATATCATTTTTTTTACCATTAAGGGTGGTGCTAGGCTAGTAACAGAAAGTACTATAAATATCAAAAAGCCAGTTGAATGTTTTTTTTATTGTCATTACTGCTAATAGAAAAAAGTACATTGATTGAAATACATATTTTAATAGTAAGGCTAATTAAAGTAATTTATGTGATGTACTATTCAATCTAAATCATCAATGTATGTGTTTGAAGAAGCAAAACATCAACTAAACATATCGATGAGAAATTAGGCCACATCTTAATGGATTTTTTTGTGCTTTCCTAGCAGTAATTTAGTGTTTGGTATGTTTGTTTGTTAAGGTATCTGTTATGTTGTTGTTTGTACGCCACCGACTTTTACTTGTTTCTTTCCTAGCGATCTTTACTAAGGTTGCCTGGAAGAGATCGTTCTACGCCATAAGGCCGCCCAATGTACCTAGGTTAAGTAATTTTACTGTAAATTGTTTTTGTATTTTGTGTTCTGGTGTACAATGAAGCTATATTGATTGATTGATTCAATAGCTATTATTTATATGTACATATTGTCTTATGCATAGATTACATTGAAATAAACATACACTAAACCGGGTGTTTGAATTCGTACATTGTATGCATTGTCTAAACCAACACCAATATGTAAACAAACGGCTTACAATTCATATGATATATAACCTGCAGTACCAACGTCTCCAATTCCTGTGTACAATGGATAGGATTTCAAATGATATATTTGTCGATTTGTTTCATCGATTTAGAAATCCCAAGAACTCGCTGTTTATTTTTCTGCTTTTTTTTTTTTACATTAGATAGACTCACGCTTGACTACAACTTGCCTGATGTTAAGCAACGTTGTAATCTACGATCTAGCGCGCTTGCCTAGAAGAAACCGGTTTACTCTCGACTTGAAGACCGACAAATTATAGTTCAAGGGGAATAGAGATTCGGGCAAGGAGTTCCACAGTTTGGCTGTTCGCACAATGAAAGTCGAAGCAAACCGCTTGGTGCGAGTCTTTGGAACCTCAACTGTATAACGGTGCCTTCTTGTCGTACCTCTACTCGTACGATGGTAAAATGGGGCTGCAGGAATTAAATTATGCAATTCCTCCGCACACTCTCCGAAATGCAACCTGTAAAAAACCGAAAGACTGGCCACCTTACGGCGGTGCTCAAGGCTTTGTAATTTTGAGCTACAGAGTGACTCTTTCGCGATGAGCTTTTTAGCCCGCTTCTCAATTAACTCTTTTATAATAAGGGAAATCAAGTCGGTACAAATAAACAGGATCCACGTGTTTTCTATGGATAAGTAAATAAGTAAGTTTAAATTAGTTAAGTAACTAACTAGTAAAGCAAATAAATCGAATTTTATTAGTCAGGTTTCTGATAACCGTCTTTAAAGTCGTATCTGTATTGGCTTATTTTCCATGAATCATCACTTTATAGTCTTAAGTGTGTCTCCGTCTATATCTTTTTTATAAGCCTCTAAAATAAAGTGGCACATAAAGCGAGAAGATGCTTTAAGCACGGAGCTTTTTCGCAGGATTTTTGCAAAAGCTAGTTTAGCTTACTGCTCTGATACGACCGAGCTTAAATCTAGATAAATGCGTCTTTTATACACTCATGTAAAGTTCGACGTAAACTTTGGTACCAATTTTATGTTTGCATTGTGTTTATGTATTAAAAATTATTAGAAAAATAATGGTGAAACTATTATATTTGTACGTAATTATTTGTACTTATACATACTTACGTAGTTTTAAAATATTATATGTATTAAAATAAAAACGTAAATGTATATATTATTGTTTGAAAGAATAAGGCAAACGAGGAAGAACTCTTAATAAGAGCTTATTCAACTTTTGATATCGTACATTTCTGATATACAAAATGGTTTTATACGACCTTTTAATCTAATCTAATAAAAACTACAACAAAACACTTATCTTCTTAATAGATTGAAAAAAAAATCACTGTTAAGGCCTGTAAGGAACTAGGTATTGTAGGAAGACTAAAGCCTTTATATAAAAGAGGTTACTAGGTATTATAGTTGGTACCGTCGCCGTTCATTGTGACGTTTACGGTCCATCGCTTGACGTAACGGCTAGAACAACGACTTCGTTTATAACTTACACTGCCGGTGGAAATTTTCACTGATTTTTGTATTGAAGAAGAAATATTGAGAAATAGTGATTTTAGTAGAAAATCGACTGCAATAATGGTAAGAAATCTTCCAAGATTTTATTTAGCCTAGTAATGTTGCTTGCGATAAAAGAGAAGCAATGATGATTATCAAGTGTCTAATATATTTCCATACGAAATATATCCAAATCAGTACTGCCATGTGCTAATCATTTTGTTCTTAAAAGAAAAATACTAAGGGAATATTATGTGCATACTAAACAGACAGTTTAAAGTAAATGCTAGCCGGTTGTTAAAGTTAAAAGAAAATTTAGACTGAAGACACGTAATCTGTTCAGTGTCTATCCAAACGAAATCCTTTTTCATTCTATCGTTAAATAAGGTTTCAGTTGTCATCTAAACCGATGATAACAAACCTCTCGCTTAATAGAACAGAAACGCAAACCAATTAGAAGTAATTTGTATCTCGAAATCGTTGGTGAACTTGTCATTCGACCAATGAACGCTATCCCGAGAAACCTTTATTTGTTAAATTTATCCTCTAGCTACTAATTATTCCTATGTAGGCATAGAAGGAGTATAAATATAAACTGATCCACTTTCGTAGATATTGTTATAGATCTTCCGCAGAAATATATGTACGCAGATTTGAAAAAGCAATATTTTACTGGTGAATACAATTGTTTGTTTTATAAGTGTGAAGCGTCGCTGAAATATATGTAGTTGTATTAACTAATAAGTATCAAATCTCATCATCTGCTTTGTGCGGTAGGCTCCTAGTAAGACACGTTTACACCTAAGCGCTTTAGTAGCTACGTGAAAATGTAGGCATTGCTGTTTATCATAGGACTACCGCATTTAAGCTAAAAAAAATAAAAAATACAATGTGAAACCTCTCTAAACGCCAGATGAATACTCCTATTACGACTTGTATATATATGTAAAGTATGTATTATATATGTATTATAGTAATATATGTATGTACTCGTATATTCAATGTTCAATGTAAATTGTAAACAAACCAGCGTTTTCGAGCGCAGAGTTGGTTAATAGCTAATCTGATTAGTTGAATCGTGATCGTAAAACAACAGGCTAACTGATGAACATGATACTGTTGTAGGCAAGAATACTCTGCTACATTTTACTTAATATTGAAAATGAGGCGGTAATTCTGTTGTTGAGAGTTGTCAAATACTTAGGGGTGCCTGACATATTACATATTAGTAAGATTTTATAAATAGTAGCTAAATCGGTTTTAAAGTACTTAGTACTAAGAAATACCTAGTATTTTATTTGCCTAAGTAAGAAGCAAACAAATGGCAGTCTTTTATCAATTTTTACACAACCACAGATCGTAAACCTCGGGAGACTAAAGAATATAGTTATAATAAGATTTGCACTTCAAGGATCTTTGTAATGATGGTCTTTTCGATTTTCTGTTTGTAAATAACTGTGATCGACAACGATGTGTTCCAACAGTTTCGTTTGAGAGTCAATTCTATCTCAGTACAAGTATGGAAGAGGCCAAAGGAGCTGGGTTTGAAACTCAATTTGATTTTAAATTCACATTGTCACCATCTGGTAGTCAAATATATGTCTATTTTATCAAATTTTGTTTATCAGTGCTGATGCTTAAGTGATAAAGTAACTGTACCAGTGAGCATGTAATCCTTTATCTTCTAGCCTCAATAGTGTTGTGTAGTAATTCAGATATATAGGATCAGTGCCAGTTGGTAGGTTGCCCGCTAGCTGCTAGTTTAATTAACTTTATCTACAATATACGTCTTTCTTTTGTTTTTCGGAACACGTCATAAAAACTTATATCTATCTTTTGTTTTTCGGCAACCGTGAAAGATTATAAAATGGATCCCTTCAGAAACATGTGTCGGTCCGTTCTGCAAAGCATAATTTTTACGAGCGACAGCACGAACATCAAAATTTAACACTCGTCCCGAATGTTTACTGCACTTGCGAACTTAGACTACATACAACTGTTTGGTGGTGTGTACTGGCTTATAGATAAAAAACGTTTTTATTTCAGATAAAAACAAATCGTATTAATGTAAAACACTGGAAGCGCATGTGTACTGCAACACAGAAATACAAATACAAAAATTAATAAAAAAATTGTTACTTAACCATATTATGATATTATGTATTGTATATGTAGTTGATTAAGATTCGGGGTTGTTACTTAAAATTAAGTTGTTGTTTTTTAGCAGCACGAACATAGCCGTTTTTTTTAAAAACGATATTTTAACAATAGAAAAATAAATCCTTTCTTTAGCATTGCTTTTCTCTTGATCATAATTTACATAAGTAAAGTCCTATTACATTAAAGCAGTCAAAATACTATGCAAGTTTCTAGTAGCCCAGTATGACATGAAGCATATGTATGAAAATATGATAATTATGCATGCCCCATTCAAGATGCAAGTTGTAAAATTTTACAAGCGGTTTTCGCGCCAGTGCTGTCCGATGCTAGTGACAGTCCACAGTGAATTGGTTTGCTTCGTTAAATACAAAATATTTGTATTTAGGACTAGGTAAAAATGATTATATGGTACCGGTTTTTTATACTTGACAGTCAGGCATTTGATAGGTAGATTGTAAAAAACAACACCCGAAATTTGTTGTCAAACATATGTATGTATCAATGGGTCTCTTATGATGTCTTGACACATAATTCGTGTTTGCCGTTAGATTTTATCTATGTAATACTCAAACATGAAATCATCCAAGACAAAAGCATCAATAGTGTGCTGTATACTATAAATTAAATAATTGAACAAATATGAAGGAAGCAGTCACTTCAAAATCAATTTTCAAATAACATTAACACGTCATTTTCCTTCAAAGATGAGACAAAAATTATATTAACATCTTTTTAACATAATATTCATACATACATAAGTTTAGCATAGTACTTTTACACTTATTTTCTAAGTCTCTCTGTCTGTGAGTCGTATTTCCTCATGACTGGGGGTCGTGACTCCCCCGCAGAATTAATCCATTAGGGGTTCTTTTGGGCAGATACATCGTGGTGGGCGCCCAGGTCTTTCCACGGAAGACACATGCACTCGGATATTAATGTGCTCCTCAAACATGTCGGTTTCCTCACGATGCAGCGATGACGAGTGTAAATTCACACATAACTTGAAAATACAAGTCATTGGTATAGGGCCGGATTCAAACCAGGGTTCGTCTGGATTAAAAGCAGACACTGGAACCGCTAAGCTATACTAGCTTATTATTTCAGTAATCCCAACTCAAAAGTGCCAGCTACAGTACTGGTCCAAAGCTACAGTAATAACGATTATGACACTTCAATTCATACCGAATACCGACCGCGACCTACTTGAGTGCTCCGATTGCAAACATTCTCTCTCTACTAACTTTAATTTGGCATGAGATATGGCATGCGAATATTTTACCAACTATCAACTATGTCACTGGTTACATTATTAAAAGTTTTGTGACACATTTTTATCACTATGTAACTAATACGGTTTTCACTCACACGAAACGTGTAAACAACATACGCGAAATTACACGTGAGTGAAAACTGTAATAGTTAAGTATTGTTATTTGACTTATTTATTGCGAAGTTTGAGAATTTGTCACATCCTGCAATTTAATAACCTTTTTTTTATTTTTTTATTTGGCCATAACTTTGTATTGTGCCAGTTCTCAACATACCACTATTATATTTCAGAGAACAGACAAATCACCAAATCCGCTTCCCAGGAAAGTAATTGACTTTATTGGTTCATGATAAAACTGCTGTCAAAACTGACAAAATCAAACAATATTTCATCAAACAGTAATTTGATGCATCCGTTTTTTTAAGCAAGGTAATTTAGTTTACGGTAATTTAATTAATTTTACTTTAAATTAAAAGTACAACAGTTTCCAAAGCCGTAGTAGGAATAAATAAATTTCCAATAGCATAGCCTTTAAAGATTTACTGCATCTATACGAGAGTAGTTAAAGCAAAGAATTATGCTGCCATTGCCGATAGCAGCGCGCTTTCTGTCATGCCGCTTGGTTGAATGCGGTTCTTGTGCATTGGCTTAAAAACCTTAATCATTACTAGTAAATGATCTTAAGTTTATGAAGAATTAAATACATTTCTGCAATATGAAACAAACAGAGGTAGACAAAAAACAATATGTTAGACTATATATTAGAACAAGCTGTGCCCACGAGTTCGTCCGCGTGGAATAGTTATTGTGGACAGCATATTTATTTTTGCAAACAACTTTTATAGCTTTATAAATTATAGCTGTTACCTACCCACGACTAGAACTGTTTTCGCAGCGCACGCAACGGAAGCCCTCAAAGATGAATAATTTTACCCGTTTTTTCCAAATTTTCCGTTGTTTCTTCGCTCTTATTAGTTGCAGCGTGATGTTATATAGCCTAAAGCCTTCCTCGATAAATGGTCTATTCAACACAAAAATAATTTTTCTATTCGCACCAGTAGTTCCTGAGATTAGCGCGTTCAAACAAACAAACAAACTCTTCAGCTTTATACCTATAATATTAGTATAGATTAGAATGTACATATAAATTCAAATTTAATATCATCAACTCAGCATGTGCTGGATGGAAGCCTCCAGCGCTGACCTTCCGTTAGAATTGGCTGGTTTTTCGTACCTAATTGACCATTTTTTCACTTCCATAGACAAATTAGTTGGTATCGACCTTCTAAATGTTGCAGCAGAACATTCGGTGCAAAAAGGAGATATGTTATTGATCAGGGAGTTTTCTTTTCCATAAATTCAATTACTATATTGTCAAAAGTCATTAAGTTATTATAAAATTTACGGCATATTAACGTTATTTGAAATTACAATGTACGCGTGCCCCAAAACACTATCTATACCTATAATAAAGGTACGACGTACAACTGTCCGAACGAAATTCACATTCGTTCTCATTGCATTACCAGTCGTGAAACTTCGTTTACATTTTTAAATGTTCATTTCATATAATTGAAGCAACATTTCCCCATATACATTTATTTGTTACTGTAAAATATTTACTGGGGCTCAATTACATGGCTCAGTTATTTCCTTTTATTTTGTATGCGCATATTCAGTGTATGTCCATTAGTGAATATTAAACTTAATCGCTTTCCTTTATAGCTTATGGTGTAACACACGAAATTATTAAAATAACATTAACTTTAGTGTTGAAATACGCACATTTCGATTTGAGTACATTATTTAACATTTATGATGACTATTTAGTTGTTTTTACGAACATGTCTTCGTAGAAATGTGCATTTACCAAAATTATAACTAATTTTTGATAGTGACTGTCTGACAGTAGACCATAAATTCGCTTGAATTGTTATTTGGAATTCAGACATATTTACACAAAATATTCACGCACAAGTTGAGTTCAAAGTCACTCACAAGTGAATATTTTGTAAAAATCAGTGTCATTGTCATATGATACGAGTATATTTTGCTCATCGTATAAAACCAAGTCACAAATATTAAATACGTTGAATGGACGCTTATTAGGATGTAGGTAACACTAAGGAATTTTCATACAAGATATAGTGATTAATTCATTAAAAAACATTCACTCAAACAGAGAACCTCCTCACATTTGCTAAATCAGTTACTAAAAAATAGATGATTTATGACAAAAACCACAACATTTACAGTTGATTGCTGCTTCTTTGCAAGTTTGTCCAAATTAAAAACTATTATCGTAAACATTATGGTTTAATTTCAAGTCATTTGAAAACTTCGTTTATAAATATGCCCTAGTGGCTGAGCCTACGTCGGTACATGTAAACAAACCGTACATACTCGAGAAGTGCCCTTATTTTGTACCACGAGGGCACTTATAACAAGCCCTTGTCAAAGAAAGATATTACATGTAATAGACGTCTTAATATGGGGTAAAAATCTATCACATCCACAATCATCTCATTCCTCTTATTATAAAGAAGCTCATGAATAATAACTTTGGTATTTATTCAAGCTTAAAAAAGCACTAATTTGTTTTTTGAGAGGTATGTTACAAGGTCTTAAATCTAGAATAACAAATAGGTTACATTTTAAACAGCTAAAAACAACCAAGTCTATTTTGTTGTCTGAAGGAATAGTCCTGTGGCTATTCGTCGCTGACTTCTAATAAACAAACTATTTGTTTTGGATTATTCATCTATTCTTATGTTTTATTTCATTTATCTACCCCTACATCTGTAGGTTCAGCTATAACATACACATATGGAATTGATCGTGATGTCCGTGGATCTCCTCTGGTGTACTCGTATGTTATATCCAGGTGATAGGTAAATAAAATTATGCGATGGCGCTTCTCATAGTGAATAATTTTTCTAAAATATAACTAGGCACGCAGTAAGGTGTCTGTGTCATTGTGTCTATGTTGTCAAAAGGCGCATGAGAACGCAATCCAATCTTCATAAAAGTCATTTTTGTACATCTCGGTTACTTCCTCGTGCGGTTATCGCTCGCGCTGATGGTGTTATGTTAAATACTTAGGTAAAATAGGACATTATGTATTTCAAAATATTGCACATAAAAAAATGAAGTGCCTCATTTTTAGGAGATTTTTCCACGTCCAAAATAACGGAAATATATTGGAAGCATAATGGTAGTCACAGAATAGCTAAGCAAAGAATCATAATAATCAAAACCGTGTTATAAATAAATAGCAAAACCAAATGAAAACATCTAGAGCAAACAACATTTTCACGTTTTCCAAACCAACTAGTTACCTTATATTTCTGTGCTCAAACGCAAATTTCACGAAACTGTAGAAAATTGTTCAGTCATTCAACGAGGTAATATTTTAGGGGTAAATTTAAAGCAACTGCGACCCCAGTTGATGTTTTAACCCTGGAGTGTAAAATATTCGGCCATATTGTGTGGAGGCGGCCTGCTTCTCTCTAGGGGTAGAATTTGCTGCCAAGGGCAAGAGGAAATAGCTACTCAAGAATACAGACAACAGGTTTTGTAACTTAAAAAATATTTTGCAGCTTGGTCTGAAAACAATTTCTTCGAACTTCAAGCAGTTAAATGGATAAAAAACTCAGTCAAAATGAACAAGCAAAAGTATTTTTTTATAAGTATGACTATAATTATCTCATGGTATATTATACTGACCGATTTTTTTTAGTACCGGTGCCGTGCTAGCCTTGCAGCAGTTTATTCTAGATAAAAGTAGCCTTTATGCTAATTCAAACCCGTTCAATTGGTTCAAGGTAAAGAAGTCACAAATATACACACACAAACATACTTATTATGTAATAAGTTTTTGTGTGTGTGTGCTTGTGTTTGTTATGTAAGCTAGATGGAATAAAACTGATATTACCTTAAAGGCATTTTAATTGAAGTTTACGTACTGTAATGTGTGTGTTTACGACAAAATTGGTATTTGACTCGCACGACCCAAGCTCTGGCCATAAAGTAAGATGAATTTGTCCGAATGTGAACCAATCAATTCAATAAATCAAAACGTATCAATCAAAAATAAAATAATTTTATTTAAAATACTCTTTCACAGTATTTAATATTATATCAATAAAGGTTAACCACACGTTGGAATCACGGTTTTTTTATAATATATTGACCATAAAATGTTAATATATATATTGCAAATAGTTTATTGTTTGTTGCAATCCATCTCCCAGTAATAAAAATATCATAAATTAACCAGTAATTCTGTTCATATTTGTTCAGGTATATAGGTACTTAAAGTAAAAAGGAAAAAAGATACAAAGCGTTTAATCATCCACACAAATAGTTTTACAAATAATGCTTTACTTTAACTTTTTCATTCCAATAATTTCATCCAGCACAACACTTCCAATAACTCATTTAAATTATTTATTTCAATTGGAATGTGTAAAAATTTTAAACAACTTTTAAATTTAACAAAGCTTGACAGTTCTTTGAAAAATATACAAGGATGTTCATCCCGCTCTTTCTCTCATTATCTCCATGAAAATATAGCAGTTTATAAATCAACGTATTGTCATATTATATACCGCAGTCATCACATTAACGATAGCAAGATATAGCAGCTCGTTTCTTACCGATAAAGAATAGTTTCGTCGAGAATTCTGTCGTAAGTCCTCGTTTACTTCGTACTAAACATTGATGGCTGTATTTTGACACCGGCGTTTTCGCTAGAGATAGGTGAAACTCCTATTATACAGCTGAAAGCGCTATCTCTCATATCCAATGTTTTGATGGTGATAGATTGCAGTAGAGAAGTACTCACCTACGTGTACATCAAATATCTAAAATTCTGTTGGATACGAAATCAAAAATATAGTGATAACTATTATCTTATACCCATCATACAGTGATAAGTGATGAAACAAGTTTCAGGGTGCTGCTTAGTTATGTTTATATCTCAGATTTGAATCGATTTTATCTAACCCAGTAGCTTTGTTTGGGTTTCAGGTGTATTTTAGTTTAGACATTTTCTTAAAGAAAATTTAGGCTGCCTAAATACGTTCGTTATCAGTATCGCCACTCATCAGAACGCTCCAAATCCTCAAAATATTTTCATCCAGCAGTCGAAGGCTTCGATAAATATTTATCACTCATTAGATGGAGTAATCGGTGGGGGCAGACGGGTGGCCCTGGGGGCAGACAAGGTTACAGAGTAGGTAGGGGCAGATGACTAACAACAATTATTTATTTAAAAAAAAATAAACCTAAGGGTATAACCTCGAATAAAAAGTTCTTATAGAAGTAAAGTTCATGTTTTTTTTCATTTGCTGAAGTTTTGTAGTCCTAGTCGTGTGATATATATCTAAAATTACTAAAAAAATATATGTTGATAATACAAGGCATGATACCAACGTTTGTGGTCTGACAAAAGTATTATTCATTAGATAGGAATGACTGTTGGTAATATACTACGGGGGCTGTAAAAGACACATTTGTTGAGATGATCGTTTTTTTTAAGACGAGCCTAGTACAAATTTTAAAAGCTAGGTGCCTGTGTATTTCCAAATCTGCGTCCATAGCAAACGGCGGTGGGCGGTGGGGGTGTAACAGATTGTGGTGTAAAGTGTATTTATAACGGCAGGCCTTTTTAATGCACGGTCCCTTAAATCGGATTAAATGACTCCAGCTGATGGGATCCGGAAAATAATGTTGCCAAACTTTACCAGCGAGGTACTTTTGTTTTTGGACTTTCCTTGATTGGCACGGAAATAGAATTATTATGATGAAGGTCGCTTTTGAATTTGGAATTGTAAATAATTGGATTTTTGTTGACTTTTAGAACGGCATCAGCATTTTGATAAGCGGGTAGGAAAGTTTTTTGTTAGATTTTGCTTTTATGTTGTTTAGCTTTTGTTTATGATGGACTGTTTTACCAAGCTGGATTAATAAGTGATTAATGGAGCTGTCTCTGTTGCGTCAATAATATTGATAGTTTTAGAAGCGAGTGAAAATAGTATTAAATGTATATTAATTAATTTGAACGTGAAAATTTTCACAATACATTTTAATGTTTTGAATTTTAATTGTTTTTTAAACAATACCACCATGTTCTTAAAAATATATCACAAAAAAATCACACAAATTAATTTAATTCAAATAAAACTTACAAAACATAAAGTTGACTAATTAAAAAGAAAAACTTATCTAGTTAAGAATTAACTTGTAAACTAAAACTTACACCATCATTATATTTTTGTATTTAACAACACAACACAACACTGTAACATTGATTTTTTCAAAATACGTACCTAAGTATATTAATTTATTTTCAATTGTCACAGTCGTAGTTTTTAAATGATAACTTACCTCCATGAGAAGTGAAATCACGTTACCAACAAACTCAAAAAGATCACATCATTAACTAAACTTGCGAGCTTATTTGATTCACACATACTTTCAAATCACAACTGGTCTAAAACACGTTGAACATCAACTATCCGGCAAAGGCTAAAAATCGCACAGACCGTACTTTCATTGTGCTGCATGTAATTAAAGCGGTGCACACACGAGTTCTCATTCCGGGGTAGTACAGTGCGATGACGCGGAGTCGCCTGATTATGTAGAATTGATGCCGTGCGCTGATTACATCGGGACGTGTATGCTTGGCTTTATTCTGGTGAAGGCTTTAGGGAGGGTAGTTTTGTATAGATTGGCTACAGCGATAGACAGGTTGAGGTGTTCGTTCGTGATTACCAAAGGTAAAGCAAGGAAAATAAAGTAATTAGTTAATTTTCTCTTTTTTGTACTTTGTTTTATTTATATTTGTGTGTCCAATAAAGCATTAATCTATATATCTATCTAGTCCTTGGATTGGCAACCAAAGAGTAAGCATTAAATTTGGTTGCTTTTGTCATTGATTTCACAAGACTTTTTACAGCTTCTGAGATACCTTGAGTGCCTTGATTATGCAGAATTAATGCCACGCGTTGATTAGATCGGAACGTGTGTGCTTGGTTTTATTTGAGGGGTTTATGTGGAGAGTTCTGTGGAATAGTCTGTCTAATGAGCAATAGCAGATTGAGGTGCTAAAACCTCAAAACATTTCATTGTTTTGAGGTTTTAGCACCTCAATCTGCTCAATTAAGTTATTAGTCCTTTAGTTGGTAACCAATGAGTAAAAACTTCTCTTGACCGCTTTTGTACAGACAATCCTATTTAAGGTTCAACGTTGATGATAAACTGTTTTTTTTAAAAGAAGCCTATTCAAATTTGACAATGGTTTGAAAGAATAAACAAACTCACATATACATTTAATAACTCTGTCAAAACTCAGACCCAACTCAGCATAAAGCATTACTTGAAAACAACAAGCTGGTCTTCCGTTGGTTCTTTTAATATTTTTTTTATATAAGGAACTCAATATACTTGCATATTACTTCTGCTTCGCCAATCATGCAGAAAATAAACTTATTACTTACTTCTATTATCCGACAAATACACATAATCAGCCTCACATATTCCTATTACTAATACCAAATAAACAGAACATCGACCACATATAGTTATTGCATCTTTCGTGGCCATTTAATCGCCATGTGCATTGCACTGCATGCTCGAATGTTCCTGACACTGATATTACAAAGGGCTCATAATCGAGTTCCTGTACAATAGTAATTAAATCAAAAAAATGCAGCTGATCAGGCGAATTTGTACTCTATTACAAGGCAATAACGCAAAGTTTGACGCAGATTTGTGCTGTAATGTTTGAAAATTTAGCTGTAATGAAATAAATATTTAGTTGTTAGTTTTGGTTGTATATTCATTGAAGTACGAGTAATCCTTAATGTCTAAAATCTCAATACACCCCAGCATAATGGCGGCACATTCATCTGTCAGAATAATAATATAGCAGTAGACTACTTCAAACTGACTATTTACTCTTTTCATAGTAATTATCTTATTATGGGATGCTTTAGTGCTGAAAAACAACGTTTTTACAGGCCAGTTAGCTTAGTTGATAGTGGCTCTGCCTCCTAATCCAGGGTTGCGGGTTCAATTCCCGTATGACACAAGTAATTATGAATTTTAAAATGTGTATTTACTTGTGTTGAGTCTGGTCGTTTCTATGTATAATAAGTATGTATTTACAAAAGAAAAGTATATAAGTTTTATATCCGTTATCTACTTAGAGTGGTGGCCTAATTGGCAGTCGAGAAGTGGGTCGTCCGGTCGCGAGATGGGTCGACGATATCGTCAAAGCCGAGGGTCCAACCTGGATGAGGTCTACACAAGGTTGACTCAGATGGCACATACAAAGGGAGGTCTATACCCAGCAGTGGGATCCCAAAGGCTGTGGATGATGATGATGATGATATCCGTTATCGAGTTACCCACGACACAAGAGTTTGTTTATTGTGGGGCTAGAGGGCGCTGTGTGCAATGTCCCGGAATATTTATTTTTGATCTACAAAAAACTCAGCGAGAAATTGACAAATATCCAATACTTTTGGCTAGCATGCATTTGTTACCAGTAACCCTGATTAACAAGTACCTATACATATAAAAAAACAATATACTTATAACTTAATAGAAAAGGTTTCGCTTGATAGTCACATCGATAGCACAAAGGTCTGTCTGCTAGAAGCGACAAAAAGAAAGGAAAAAGCAGGTCTCGAAATGATTGGCTTCAGGCTCAGCTTCCGGCTATATTCCAGTCTTTTCAACAAGTCACTATCGCTGTACTATAGGCTATAGGCTCTAATTGATTTTTCAACTATGTATTTGGTTTATTTCTCATAATATTGAGATAATAGTTTTCACGTTGTAATACGATTATCACATTACAAAATTAAAACAAAATTAAAACCACCCTCGAGTTTTGTTCGATTGACATGACTTTTGAACCAGGGAAAATAATGCAGCGTAATTAAGTTATTATGAGAAGCACATAATCTCTATATTATGTATCACTCAAAAACATTTTTATATTAATGTGAATATAATAAAATGTAGGTACTTATTAAAAAGTGCTTACTTACTATTATGTAGGCTCATCATCTAGGGACTTACTCATTTTAAATTTGTAAGTACCTAAAAATGTTTAATATTTTTATAGTAGTACGCTGAACTGCCACGAAACAAAAAAAAACTAAAACTTGAAATACCCACTGAATCAAATAAACCAATTCAATTTAAACTGCAAGAGTATCAGTTACAAAAACTTGTAAGTGGCAATCAATTCTCACTTTTGTTTTTGTGATAGAATAAAGCAAAACCCAAGTCGAGCACTTAGTTAGGTATGAAGTAAGTGGATATCAAATTAAAGGTCAAGAAAAACTCAAAGGGGGTTTTCTGTGTAGCCGTAATGGAATTGATTTAGACGTAAGAGGGCGCTTTTGTTACCCTTTGGTCTAGATTTTTCGGGGAACGTAAGTGTAGATTACAGTAAGGTATTTTTTCAGCAGCGTCTGGCAAATTGCTACGATAACATTATTAATAAAAACATAGTATATAAGTTATTTCTTCTGAGATTAGATCATATTCCTTTTCATCAATTCAATTTGATTTGATCATGGTTGCGTACAATTGTATAACAACATAAACTTTTTTAATTTTGAGTAGGTAGGTAACTCATACATAAGCTTGTGTAGATGTAAGTTTGTCATTTGCTAAAAATAATTTAGTTAATGTTTGTTTTATACCTCTTTTGTTCACTTTTAGTATATATTTATAATAATGAGCAAAGTAGGTACTTATTATAAAGTGATTTTAAAGTATAACTTTAACAGATTTCATGTCTGTTAACAAGGCACATATAAAGATAATGTAAAGAAACCTTTCCTAAAATAGCTTCTAATTTATCTCCGCGCAAAAACAATAGATAACACATCCCCTGACAGGTTGATATCCAGTAAAAAGGGCTCACTCGTACTCGACAAAAATCCACGCGACATTTTCCAAAAAACACGAGAAATAGACAAAAAGAGCTTGAAAAAGGTCCCTGTGACATCGTTCCGTTCAATTTTCGCGATTCCCCAGCACAGACAGATAGACAGAACGAGATTTTTGCTCTGAAAAAAGTGAAACTAGCGAATTCGAGGTAAAAGAATATAGAGTAAACGTGAATACATATTTTTACGGGTTCGTTTGAAAACTCTCTACGGATAAATCAGGTACGTTTGGACAGACGTGGCCTTTCATGAAATACTGTTCGGTTTGAATTGGGGGCTTTTTTAAAATATATTTTTTATGCACGTTCGCTGCTCTACTGTAATTTAATGTGTAGTGCGGTTATTTACAAAGAATAAACTCGTTTCTACCGTTATTTCCCATGTTTCAATATTGTAACTTTTAAAAATGTTGACGAGCAATTTGTTGAAATAAAATGGTTCTATTCAGCTGTGTTCAACCTCGTTTTTTTTCGTAATAAATTGTTATACATAAATTTGAAAGTTATCTTTTCATTATAAAAAAATACAAGATTGATAGTGCAATGTATAACAATTTGTTGAATATAAGGTTACTTCAAATGCCGGTTGCGTTATGGCGTACAATAATAAACATTTTTTCCACAATAATAAATACAATCTACGCCATATTTACTATTACTTCTAAGTATTTTATCTCCAACTTAAACATCTTCTTATGATTGTCATAGAAAATTCCCAAGCAATATCTCCTAGGCCCAGAAAATGCTTATTAGACCACAAGATCTAAATTGTGCGATCGTATGGCGTTATTTATTTACCCATCATATTTCGTCCCCCAATATTGATATGGGCTCATTTATCGTAACGTTCAATATTTATACCGTTTGGTACGTCAACGCGACCTTATTTTGCGTCTAGAAGATTAGAAAATGCGCAGATGTATCGCTCACCTTATCCTAAGAGGTAGCCTTGGCACGTAGAATAATACACAACTTTTATGTTCACCTCATACGCAATTAACTATTAATAATTAATTATTATGATGTAAATACTCTTTTTTAGTTCTATTAGTGTTAATATGTGTAAATATTGTTTCTTATTATTTTAATAAATCAAATTATTATTATTAAATATTCATTAATTTTTGTAATGTAAAATTATCCCTGTTATTAAAATATGTAAAACAGTATATTAAATTCCTTACGACATACGACATTAAAATGAGGTTACTGTTCCGACTTTATGCATCTGAGCTCTCTAATTTACTTAATTACTCCTCCTTTGAAGTGGCGACTAGAAATAAGTTGGCTTCTGAAACAAAAAATGATCAAATTTGCTTCTAATATTTCCGATCAGCGATATCACTGTACTTTAAGGTGTTAGAAATTCTATCCAAATCTCCAAAGTAAAAAATCTTGTCATCTGTTCTTATATTGATCTTTAGCCAAGTATAGCTAAAAGCTGTGGGATATCAGATGGCTGCCGCGGAGACCTGTGCTCAGACGTACCGAGCAATCAATCAAAGCCGACTCGAGTGTGGAGATGTCGCTAGATAGGTATAGCTACCTCAGAATTTCGACATTGTACTGTAACAGACATCAATTAGTATATATAAACTAGTGGACGCCCGCGGCTTCGCTTGCATTATTTCAGGATAAAAGTAACCTATGACACTCCTAAGACCGCATTCATCTACATACCAAAAATCATGATGATCCGTTCACCAGTTTTTGCATGATGAGCGTTTATATTAATAGACAAACAAAGACTCAGATAAACAGACAAAAAATCTAGAAATGGTTGAAACATGTTCTGTTATCAATTCGAAGTATCTCCGATCATTTTTTTTAATAATGTTATGTTCAGACTTTCGACCCACTTCAGCTTTATTATATGTATAGAATATAGTTTTTTTTACAAGGTATGGGTTTGCACTTGACCGTGATTCGCTTGATGGTAAGCAATCAATACGGTCTAGGATGGAACATGGTTTCCCAGTAAGAACCGATTCACTCTCGCTTTGAAGATCGCAAGGTTTATATTCCGCGGGGAACAAGGAGTTATTATTATTGTAGATACTTTTAAACAATTTTTATATGAAACTTAATTGAAAAATGAGAGAAAATAATCACGAGACTAATAATCTGGCAGTCAGTCGACTGTGGCCGAAATGTTTTAGGCGTTCTGACGTGTAATCAGGAATACGCAGGTTCGAATCCTACTGGTCGTGATTATTTTACTCATTTCCAATTTAATTTTAGTAAAACAATCTTAGCGTAAATTTAGCACTTGTCAAATAACTCTTGTATTAATTAATTTAGCAAATCTTATAATAATTATTTTGGCACAATTGAAAGACGGGCACCGACAGATGTAGAAGTGTAAACACAATATTTTTATTAGAAACTGAGTTTTCACGTGCATAAACAATAATAAGCTCACTGCTCAGGCCAATCCATTACTGTTGTATGTCGATACTTGTAAACCCCTCGTGGTGTCTTTGAAAATATTTTAACGCAAATACTTGAGTGAGGTTATCTATGTTTATTTGACATGCCACTTACAGTTTTGCGAGGCTTTTATTATACCTATTTGAATTAAAAAATCAGACTTGAAGTATACTTGTTGTTGGTATACCAAATAGTAAGTTGAGAAGACTATTCAATTGTACCAATTGAGTGTAGTGAACTTTTAATTACCTACTATAAATTAATAATGCCTATTGTTTTATTTACACGTATTTCAATGTCCAAAGCAGTTTTGATCTACAAAAATGTTTGTAGTTATACATATACCAGTACATATACAATAATATTTAAGATTCACATAAATTGTTACGTATAATTTTAATGTGTAAAATATGTTAAATTAAGAATAAATTTTTGCGCATTAAAAAACAAGGTTTCACAAAACATTAATACCAAACCAAATGTCCAAAATACCTATTACTTTAACGAGGCAGGTAGCCTTTGGGCATTTAGTTAAATGAATGAATCCACCAAATTGCTATTGTCCAGGTCGCCTAGGGGAAGTCTAGTTGGATATTCCTGTACGTTTTTAACTCGCAACACAAAATAGGATTGCTTTAAATCTGTTGTCCTTGTTTCTTTTGTTACTCAAATGGATGGACCGATTCTAATCCAGTTTTTCGGTTGAATGATATTATCTTCGAATGTGTTCTTAGTCATGTATCCATGTTCACTTCTTTTATATAAGTAACTCTTTATTAGTTTATTAAAACATGTAAAACAACGTTTATTTTGTGTGTAATATATTGCCGCTTTAAATATAATTATATTTTTATTTGTATATATGTGATTATCTTTATGGTAACCGCGCGTGCGACATAATCAAGTCATTGTTTTTTAATATAACATAACCACTCAAATACCATAAAATTTTACTTGTCAAACTTTTTACTTCATAATAACTTCCTGCCAAAATCCGCGCCGCAACCTTTTAATATTCCATATACCTTCCCTTCGCACTTAAATTTCACAAACCATCACCACAAAATTACGCGAAGCTATCTCAACTCCACGCAAGACGCTTGAGATCGTCAAAAGAACTTATTTAAGCCCGGTCGCTTGTGAAAGACGGAGTACGTCGTGAAAAACCCACAAGTGTCTCTTACAAACTTATTCCGGTGAAATAAATATTAATGGTGGGAGTTTGGAAGCTATCTGACACGTGGAGGCCTGACGGGCTCGCCGGGGAACTTACAGCGCATTCTATGAGACACTGGCGCTCAATGTTCTTAGAGATTTAACAGTTTGAAAAACTCTTGAGTCATAATTTTATTGGAGTTAGTTGATTAACAAAGGTATATAAGGACAACGCAAGGGGAGACGGAGTCGGCATCATCCTTTATTTCAGTGATGCTGAACTATTACTCCAGACTTTCCACCCCTGTTCCGGAAGCTGAAAAACTCCAGACCGTCAGATATAATTTGCGGCCAGGTTTTGTCAACGCCCTCGCTTTAGAAGAGATATCCACGATACAACAATTAAAATTCAAATGTAAACAAATAGAACATTGTTTATCCAGGGCGGCTCTTTTCAAGGAGCCTTCTAGGCCTAGTGCACAGTCATTAGCAGTAGACCTTTGCTACTCCAAGCAGCCGTCACGTGTTGAAGTAGTGGATGTTACTCCAGTAACAGCGGCAGCCCATGACCAGAAAGAGTTTTGCATTCGTTGTCGCGTCTCTACACACCGCCTGAGCAGCTGCACCTCAAAGGAAATCGTTTGCTTTTCTTGTGGTAGGAAAGGAGTTCGTTCCAGTAACTGTCCCGACTGCAGGAGAAGACAACCATCAGAGAGCAGTCGCCCTTGGAGGTCTCAACGCGACACGGATCGACAAAAAAACTAGGCATCGGTTCCTTCCGGTCTACCAAGAATGCAGTCAACCGAAGGAACCTAAAATATTTTCTGTTGGACTCCATTCACTTTCAGAACATTTCAGATGACAGACCACACCTAACGATTCAGATCTATGACTCTTAACTACTCTGGGTTACTAGATTCAGGCGCATATATTTCTGTTCTAGGGGGATCTACAAAGAACATTTTTTTGCACTTGGGAGCCACGCTGCAACCCTGCTTAGACACGGATGCACGCTTCGTTAAGGCTGCAAACGGAGCCATCGAGCCCGTGGAGGAAATTATTTATCTTCTCGTCACTTATAAAGACGTAAAAAAATTATAACCTTTCACGTTGTTCCAGCCGTCACGACACCCATTGTTTTAGGGGTTAATTTCTGGCGAGCTTTTAACATTGCACCAGAACTTTTTCCGGCAACAACAGACGTCCAGCAGGTTTCAACTGTCTCGACGGCTTCCCACATCCAACATTGGGATATCCTAGATCTTCACCAACGCACTTTGGCAGAAAATTTAATCAGGAAATTTAAGGAAATTTCGTTCGAAGAAAAGGGTCTAGGACAGACATCGTTGGTTTCACACATCATCGACACGGGGGACCATCCTCCCATCAAACAACGGTATTACTGTATGTCCCCAGCTCGTCTGAAGGAGCTCAACCGTCAATTGGACGAGATGTTGGAGATGGGAGTAGTGGAACAAAGCAGCAGCGAATGGAATAATCCAGTCCTACTCACTCCAAAAGCAGGCGGAGAGCTTCGCTTTTGTTTAGATAGCCGCAAACTCAACGCAGTTAGCAAGGGCGACGCTTACCCCTTACCCTACATCTCTCACATCTTGAACCAGCTTCGGGATTCTCGGTTTTTGAGCTCGATAGATTTAAAATCGGCGTTCTGGCAAATCCCTCTCCAGGACAAAGAGAAAACTGCTTTCACAGTTCCAGGTCGAGGCCTGTTTCAATTCCGGGTCATGTGCTTTGGCCTGAAAGGCGCTCCGGCGACCCAGCAGCGTCTCATGGATCGCCTGTTCGGCCCAGAGTTCGGCAATGAAGTCTTCGTATATCTGGATGATATAATCATTGCCACCAACACCTTCAAACGGCACCTGGAAGTATTAGATAGAGTCCTGGAAAAGCTACGGTCAGCGAATCTCACCATTAACCTGCCTAAGTCAACGTTTTTTCGTAGGGAACTTAGATACCTCGGCTATATAGTGAACGAGCAGGGTTTACACACCGATCCAGCCAAGACTCAAGCCATCGTTGAATGCCCCGTTCCAACTTCAAAAAAAGAGGTGAAAAGATTTTTAGGTATTGCCTCCTATTATCGGCGATTCATCAAGGGCTTCAGCAACATAGCTGCCCCTTTACATGCTTTAACGAGCACAAAGAAAACAGCCCCTCCATTTAAATGGTCGAAAGAGGCTGACCAAGCTTTTAACGACTTGAAGTCCGCTCTAATTTCCGCACCGGTTTTAGTATGTCCAAATTTTCACAAACACATATGCCAGCAGGTCGCTGAACTCAGCAGAACGCAATTATTCGGCCACCGAAAGGGAAGCCCTTGCAGTAGTATTCGGGGTCGAATATTTCCGTCCTTTTCTAGAAGGAGGCGAGAAGTTTAAAGTCATAACCGACCATTCCAGTTTAAAATGGTTCTTCAACCTCTCCAACCCCACCGGACGATTAGCACGTTGGGGCTGTAGATTGTCTCCTTATGACTTCACAATAGAACATAGGAAAGGGGCGCTCAACACCGTCCCAGACTTTTTAAGTTGAGCAGTACCCCTTGCTGAGTTGACACCGCCTCCAACAGACCCGTGGTACATTAAGCTGGTAGAAAAGGTTTCTCGCTCCCCTCAGTCGTGCCCTAATTTCATATTACAGGGCTCTTCACTTTGGAGGTATTCAAAAACGAAGGGTCAGCGTGATCCCCACTTTGACTGGAAAGAAGTAGTTCCTATGGAGAGACGGCAAGACATCTTGAAGGAGTACCATGCGGGGACCACTTCGCCTCACTTCGGGATTTTTAAAACGTATCGCAAGATAGCCTTGAGATACTTTTGGCCTAACATGTACTCTGACATATCTAAATTCGTAAATTCGTGCGAGACTTGCGCCGCTTATAAAATCCCACAAAAACAAACTCCAGGCTTCATGGGTAACCAGAAAAATTGTTCAAAACCGTTCGAGATGATCAGCGTAGATATAGTTGGGCCGTTGCCTCGTTCCAGGTCAGGACACATATATTTATTGGTAGTAGTCTGCTGTTTTACCAAATACTGCCTCCTATTTCCCTTACGGAGAGCAACTGGGAAAAACATAGCGTCGAAATTGGAGGAAGGAGTCTTTCTAGTCCACGGAGTTCCCCGGACAGTGATCATGGATAACGCTACTGTGAACACTGGAAGGGAAGTCCAGGCCCTTATCCAGAAATACAACATTCCTCAAATGCACTTTACGCCACGCTACTGTCCACAGGTCAACACTGTAGAGCGATATAACCGCACTATTGTAACCGCTGTGTCGATTCTTGTAGGCCAGGATCACCGATCGTGGGATACCTTTCTATGCAAAATTCAATTCGCAATGAACTCCGCAGTGAACGAGTCTTCTCGCTTTACACCTTTCTTCTTAGTCCATGGAAGGGAACCGGTATATGTAACGGATCATGGTATAATCAGTCACAGACCGATACTCTTCCTTCCATAGGATCTAGAGACGAACATGCTTCACAACTGGCACATCTCACGGATACATTCACTGCAGTTTCTCAGGCATTAGCGAAATCACACGCGAGAAACATCCCTCACTACAACAAAACCCGGCGCTCATTGTGTTTCCAGGTGGGCGACACTGCGTGGAAACGCACCTATCCCCTCAGCGACGCGGCCAAGTTTTTCACAGCCAAGCTCGCGCCTAAATATACCAGGTATAAGGTAGGTAGGCATATATGCGAGCTTGGTGTCAGCATTTCTGTTACTTATTGCTGTTAATGATTTTATATCGTCAGAAAGTTGTGATTCTGATTTTTTAGATAATAGTTTTCCTTTTTCAAATATCCATTAGTAGTGTTTGTATCACACAATAGCAATCCCGGTATTGTTGTCGTAATGAAATAAACCCATCAAACGGCACAAAATAGATAAAAACTTTCAAAATGAAACGAACTAAATTAAAAGCGTTGTAATTATACCATTAACAGAAAATAACCAGCCATTAACAGTAGCTAGAAATCGTAAAGTCAGCAAATAAAAATAAATTCCTCCATTTGAAGGCATAAGCACATCATTACCTCCCGAGGGCGCAAAGAGCGTCTTAACCAATAATAGTGGCAAATATCTTATTCCAAGTGGGCACAGAGGAGCCATTAGCAAACTTTGAGAACCACTGCCGAGTAACAAACACATTACTCTTTTGATTAGGGTCGGATGACAGCAGCTATTTTGGGGTAAGGTTATTGAGAATAATGGACAACATTACCAGGTCCTGAATGTAGATTTTACCTATTTCTGATTAAGGAGTAGCCTTTAGGATAAACACTTATCCTAAACCCTTTATTCATTAAATTACAATATCGTTAAATTTTATCCACTTCTTTCGTGGGTTGGATGACACATTAAATTGTATGTCCCGGTTGTTTGTCATAGTACGGCAGTCGTTAAGCCATGTCAGACGCCCTTAGGGCGGCTTGATAAACTCTCGACACCAGAGTTGGCCACTCTCATTCGATAAGAAAGAGATCCACTTCTTATTCATTTTGAAACTTTTGGTTATAGCCTAAATGAATATAATTTTATTATGTTATGTTCCACAGTATGGATTATCGCAGAATTAATTGTATGGATTATCACAGTGTTGAAACAAGTCTTTAGTATTTTCACACTGATGAATGTGTACTTGAATAATGTATAAGCTGACTATGATTTTACTGGTCAGATTGTTTAATCATAATAATAAATATGATAGCTATATAAGTGGCTTTAAAATATTTAATACAACACTATCAGAATCATACATACCTATAACACTTATAAAAAAACATGTAATCTGTTCATGTTTGCAGGCAGATATACTTACATTAATCATGTTCTTGAAATACCCATTTACACGCAAATAAACGAATCTGTACAATTTCGTAAAAAAAATTGTCAGACCAATTTTAACATCGCGTTAGCATAGAGACGCAGTTATTTTAATTATATTTATACTAACGTAGTACTGCAATATTACAGTCGGAACATGGATACCCCTAGAGGACGATTACAAAGTTTGGGAACCGCAGCCCGCGGCAATGAGAAACACATTTATCTTCCATTGGCGCTAGGATCGCATAAGTCACATTGACAGTGGAATAATTTCGTAGGAACCTGCTAGGGATTGCCCCTGTCCGCAAACATGGGCCGTATTTTGCAGAAATGCGATAATTTTCGTTGCAACGATATGAGTAAATATCTTGGGACAAGGTATTTTTTTATCTGTCGGTGTAAAAAGAGGTTTGCGAGTTTCATATTGTTTGTCAAAGTGTGATATTTAAGCCTAATCTAAATTTGAATCATTTTGTAATTTTTAATTCAATATAATTTTATTTGATAAGATTTATTATGATAAAATCTACTTAGCAAGCTATCAACAAATTTTATTTAAATGTTGTGCATGAAATCTTAACAAGTACAATAGGCATATCAAATAAGTTTTTAAACAAACGAGCTAAAATTCCCAGTCTCATATTCCTGGCCTTCGATCAAGTATAACCTCAAAGTTCCTGGCAAATAATTTCAAAATCAAAAACTTGCATATTCCGTAACACATATATCGCTTATCCAGTGAATAGATTCCGGGCTTTTTAGAACTATTTCCAATAACGACGACACTTCGGTTGAAGTTGGGCTTAAAGGTTTTGAATATTTGGCCAGTCGGGATGAATAAGAGGACGGGCTAAGTCGCAGCTTAGTCGATTTAAATTCATGAGTGGACAAGAAATCTGCACAGCCTAGGGCTTGCAATATACTGAATGTTGGTTTAATAAAGCTTGAATAAGTTGTGAGAGAAGACTTTAATTTAGTTAGCCAACAACAGCATTACTTTATGCAAATAAATTTATGGTTGATGTTATTATAAGCGAGCCAAATAACAAAATCTTATTTATTTTATGATCTATTTTTTAGTACTGTAAGTAATCATGTCACGTATACGCATGCATCGAAAAATGGTGTCGACAGTTTCCATCACACATTGGCTGACATCGTTTATAAACTGTTGACTCTTTAGATTGTTTAGTTATTTCAAAAGACGTAAAGTAATAACTGACGAACTAAATTTTACAATAAAATCCCATATTCTCTTAAAATCTTAATAGTAAAATAAAACCGATAGAACTAGTAGCAAGTTTGATATCACAAAGTAAACCCACACGAGGAAAAGTCCCAGATATCCGCAGTTTGCAAAACAATAAAATAGAACATAAACTTGTGTTCGTGAATCGAGCTAGGGCCACAAATCAAGTGAGTGTCATAAAATATTCGAACAAGATTCGTTTTGTTGTGCAAACTGTTTGGACGTTGTCCGTTTGTGTTACTTACTTCGGAACGGATATAGATGCTAACGTTAAATACGGAGTACTTTGTTTATAAAATAGTGAGTATTTATGTGATGGAGGTATTATTACCTTCTTTTCTTGCTGTATTTTTAAGTTGAAAGAACTTATATACTGAAACTCTGGAGAAATACGTTATGTTTTTCCGCTGCGACTGCTCCTTAACCGACATCAAACAACAAACTTGATGGTTTTTAGGTGTGTTCCTCCATATACCACCGCCACACCTCACCTCCTAACCAACGTGGCCTCCGTGGATCTCAAGATCTTCCCAACACCGCACCTTGTGTCTTGAAGCTTTGCTGTTCTCTTTCGGCAAGATATTCTAGTCGACACGTGTTTCGCCTCTCCACGAGGCATCCTCAGGACTCGTGTTGACTCTCCGAACGTCTCGGTGATTCTTAGGAAAAAAAGTGTATGCATAATTTTTATAGATAATTGCTTGATGAGTAATTTTCGACTACTTTTATTATAAAACTTACCGTTTAGCTGCAAAACTCAATAAACCAATTTTTGTAACCTTTGACCTTGAATATTTTTTTTCCACACTTCGGATTGATGGGGATTTTTGACAAATTGTGTATGATAGGGCTCCCAACATTCATGCCAATTTTCAGCCAGGTGCGAATTAATGTAACCTTACCCCTATTTTTGGTGCTAATTTGACCGGACTATAAACAACAAACAGATCTACAAAAGAAATCACAACGTCATGAAATATTTTCAAAAGACAAGGTACCCGCCGTTGTTACTTAGATCAATTTCGATAAGCAAACAGATGGATAGATAGCCATTATTCCCATAGATTAGACTGCTCCAATCCTGCTCAGAAAGGGTCACATTATCAGTAAGACAATCGTACGGCCATTATAATGAATCAGGCCGAGGCTAGCTTGGAATTAATTCAATTGTTTTCGATCTACCCTCATAGGAAGAAGGGGAAAAACGCAGCGGCCTTTTTATGTAGCTTGTTTATTATAATCTTGGATTGTGTGTTTCTATAAGAGATTTGCTGTGCCGCTGCGGTTCTGCCATAATCTAGGATAAAAATTGACCACGTGATATAATCCAGGGATTCCAAGGTTTAATTTACCTTCAAATACAAATTGGTTCAAAAATCTGGACGTGAAAACAAAAGAAACATACACGCAGACACACACACACATGCAAACTTTTGCCATTAATAATATTAGTTAAATAGTGTGATTAGTGTCGTAACCGATTTTGTAAGAAATATATAGTTTTAAGCTAAACGTTTTCCAAGATAATTTCTAAATGGTAACGAAAATCGCATCACAGAATAAGATCACAATCTGGCGGAAACAGAAAAGTTAGAATGACAAAGAAAAAAGCTCTTACATCTTAAGGCTCATTTTGTCACACGATTGCATAAATGACATTGTATTAAATATATATTGAAAGCAACTGACTAAGCGAGTGTGGCTCAGTGGTTTACAGTGTCTGCTTTTCATCCAGACGCATCCTGGTTCGAATCCGCCCTACACCAATGATTTGTATTTTCAAGTTATGTGTGGATTTGCACTCGCTTAACGGTGAAGGAAAACATCGTGAGGAAAGCGACATGTTTGAGGACCACAATATCAGAGGACATGCGTCTTCCGTGGAAGGACCTGGGCGTCCACCACGATGTATCTGCCCAAGAAAACTCCCCTAATGAATTAATTCTGCGGGGAGTCACGACCCTCAGTCATGAGGATATACGACTCGAAGAGAGAGAGAGAGAAAGCAACTGACAAAATAGACTTGTCTCAAAATCAAAATAAGTACTTGTGAGCAAGATGATATTTTTTTCTGCATATTTGCTTGCAGCTAAAACGCTTCACAGATTCTTGGGCCTTACGCCCGGTATTTTTAAGGCATCGGTGGGGCCGTAGCCAACACTGAGAGGCCTTTTACAATATTATACTTAAAATTAAGTAAAAATTACAGATAGAGGATGTTAGGTATATAAAGTAACTATTGCAGACATGGTATTAATGTTACAGGCTATGTTTTGTGTGCTTGCAGCTAAAACGCTTTATTATTATTATTTTTTAATTACTTTTCCTTCATCAAACAAGCAATGCTTCTAGAATGAACCATTAAACTCCTCGTTCCCTGGACATTGACATGAACAAATCGCATAAAATAAACAGCGGGACGGGTCTCAGGGTCGTGAGGAATACACAAACGAAATTGCTTTTCAAACATACGTAGTGCAGATGCACTCAGTCCCGCGATATTTTCCAGCTTGTCCGCAGAATCACGGGGGTAAGGTCGTGACCAGATAGATTCGGTCGGATCCTTGAACCTAATCTATGCTAAATATGGTACTTGAAGTAGATGTCTCCAACAATAAACAACAAAACTCACAAATTTAGACATAAATTTTAAGTTTTGTGTGTTTCTTGTTTCGTATGAAAATGTATCTCTAGGTAGATTAGTGTAGAAATTGGCGTGAATTGACTATCACCCTTTTTTATCACGAAATAGGCTTACGTTTGACTACAGCCTGCCTGATGTTAAGTACCTCTAATAGTCATACCAATCAAACACGATGTATAGTATACAGATGTAACAAAGTCACACAAAAAGCCATAGGTATTCATGGAAACACTGTATTTTACTTACTTAAGTAAACTCACTTGAATGAAAAGTTCTCCACCATCTAGTTATTATTCCTTTGTCAAAATCCCGCCCAGTTTATTCCACAAACCTCTGCATGAACGCATCTTAACATAAATTCACTACATAATATAGCACCAAACGTATAAATATTTCATGAGACAGCTAGCAAATATACTGTTATATTTCATTGGAGGATTTCCATAACGTTCGTTTGACTCCGAGCTATTGCTGTTTCTAGGAATGTTGATTTGTTATTTTGATTTTTAAATCTTTAGATGAAGTGGTTATATGAATGATTTTGATGAGATTGTGTCGGCTCTTTCGTTTGTATTTTTTTCCGACAGACTTTTCTCAAAAAAGTAAGTACATTTTAAACCCATCATTGGTCAGTGTGTAAATTAATGTGTTGTGCTCCTTGCTTATTATCCATTTGATAAACTCTCGACACCAGAGTTGGCCACTCTCATTCGATAAGAAGAAGAAGAAGATAATCCATTTAGATATAAGTGGCTTCGAACCCTAGTGTGAAAGCTTAAGTAACTTCATATTTAACAGTTCTGTACATTTTTGAAACCAGCTCTTTATTTGTTTTTCCCAGTTTTATGTAAAGTTTAGCGTGAGTTTGGCAGAAGCAAGCTTTTAGCAAAATAAGATCCTTTATCTCCTAGATAATGCAACCGCAGAAGTAACGAAAACAATTCTTCACGGTTTTTATTGCGATAGTTTTAACGGTTTTGCTCCCGTGAGAGACCGGCGCTGATAAAAGGTTTCAAGTGGTTTGAATATTAATGCTGACACTATACAGCCACCGTCCCGTTATATGCAATTTTTTTACAAAAATATTGTCAAATTTTAATAAACTCTTTGTACAACAATTTTTTCATGTAAGTAAGAACAAACACAATTATTACTTTATTTTACTGGCGAATGGGTAGGAACTTAATTCCATTTGATTGCATTTCCGGAGTAGTCCAATCGAATGGTCTTTTTATGAAGCCAAGGTCACGAGGAATTGCAATCAAACTCTACCACTAGATGGTGCTAGATATAATCAGTAATATAACCACTTTAATGGTATCTTTTGGGTCAAAACTAACCATCTTTTCATAACAACCAAACTAGTAATCAAATATCAATCCATACAATGTTTATGTTTTTAATTATTGTGAACGTTAAGGCAGTGTTGGACAAAATTAAATTGCAATTAAGAATTGATCAGTTGTAAAAACTACCACTATTTTTTACAAATTACAATTGATCAATTGTTAATTGCAGTTAAATTTTGCCCAACACTGCGCTAAGGGCACTTTATCTGAAATAAGCGAGCATGATATTTCTCTTATCATTCAGTATAATTCAAGCCAGGACACATAATCTCTCTGTCACTTCGTTCGCTCAGTCAATAACCATACTTTACCTTGACATGGTTCGGGGCAAGTTTCTGAGCGATATATCTCCCCTTATCTGTACGCACAGAAGGGAATCGAACCTTCTCTAATGAGCCGTCCTTAGCCCTTATTTATCTTGCGGCTATAACATCCGGAAAACAGAACATAAACTTTAATATAAGATAAAATTGAATCAACCTAAACACTGTTGTCTTTCAAATAAATTAAAGTGAAAGTAAATTATCAGTGTTCTTATTCATCTTTAATTTTTGAGTCACTATTTTCACCCACCATTGAAGTTGGCAAATTGCACTTGGCGCGTAGGGATGTCTCTAGAGGGACCCGACTGAGTGGTATCCAAGAAGCAATATCCGACCCAGAGGCAGTCTACCAGCCCACGGGTCGGATGACATTTCAAAACAAGTAAATAGGAAATGGATCAGAAAGGCTGGAGACCGTACTATGGCACGTTGGAGAGGAGGTCTATTCTCAGCAGTGGCTGAACACGGGCTGACATGATGATGATTATGATTAAAGTTGCCCATATAGGGGTTTTCGAATCATATATTTTCACGAAGCGTTTTTTTGTTTAAAAAGGTTATTGTAAGTAGGAACAAAGAGTTTGACTGGTAATAATAAACTATAATCTCTTATTCGTTGTGTTATTAAAAATATTTTGTATTGGGACAATTCATCGATTCAACATCAAGTCGTTTTACTTTTTTTTTTTTTTTTTTTTTTTAAATAAAAAAAAAATGGAAAATTTTTACTTGGCATCATCGCATCTATATGTGCTAAATTGGATCTAGATTTCGTTCCTACAATCTAAATTACAACATTACTGAAACTGAATATTTGACTAGATATACCCCGTCTGTATACTATACGCTAGTAAAGTAATATCTTTTTTACAACCTTACATACCGCATTCAAGTATTATATCCTGGCAGCTACATATATGTACATACAAGTCTACAAGATTGTGTGAGGACAAAGGGTCAAGACACTTGAATATGGGTCAAATGAAGCGAGAATTTCTTCGTTTGTTTCCAAGTTAATTAAATTGAACCAATATTGGTGCGAAGATAACACAAAGTGGTATTCAAATATTCATGTAAACCATTTAAAAAAATTCGGCAGTAAGGAGTGAAACAAAACATAACATTCTAATCATTCATCATCTAATCATTTTGCTTCGTGATTCTGTCAGTAAACAACTCAAACAAAAAATTAGACGACAAAATAAGATATTTTTTATTTTTGATGGTTTACCATAATCAACATTGGTACAGTCTATTGTGAGTGAACTGTTTGTGTTAACTTCCTAGTTACATGTGATGTTTGCTTTTAATAGACGAATTTCATATGGGTTCAATACAGTGAAATCAGTTCGTATTCGACTACTACAAACATGGTTTAATATAGCATAGCCATTGTGAAGCCATTGGCACGTGTTTACAGAATTCTTGGAACTATAACCCGGAATACATGAGACTAGTTCATCTAAACTACGCTAAACTGCTTTAAGATATTACATATTTACTCATCCATTTATTTATTTACGTAACGTTTTACAAGTTTAAAATAAACAAACAAAAGTTTACCAAATAAAACTAATAACACAGATAGCATCGCAGGATGTCGCTAGTAGTAGCTTTTTATTTTCTTGTTTTCCAATAAAATCTACATTTCATAGCTTTTAAATTTCCGTCCGTCTCGGCCATGTTTAATTAGTTTTAATTCTCTGTTTCCCATTCAATGCCTAATTAAATACAAAATTCAAGGATAAAGCTGAATCAGTTGTTCGATACCTCTCTCAGCGAGTAACGGTCGATTTATATCTGCAGACATCGAGCGTGTCGGATACGTGGCTTGTCTGGCAAAAATATGTATGTGCTTGGACAAACCACGTGTGTGCATGCTATGACTATCTGCAAAGAAAACACAAACGAATAATGTACCCTATGGAAACCACATTTATAAATTGAAGTATTATGTGAAGTCAATAATTTGTGCGAGTGTATTTTCTTTACAGTCAACTGGCTGTAACCAATTTGTATGGTAATTAGTATGAAAAATGGAGATAGATTTGTTCAAATGTTATTTTAAAACTGTTGGAGTTACCTACTTTTAGTTAAGAGTAACATCGCCAGTTTGTGCTATTTTATCATTAAAAGTCTGAAAATTATAAATGTCCTGAAACAGCAATAACGGCCCAAACGGCGCCGTTGGCCGTTTAACCAATTAAAGACTCGCAGTCGAAACTCGTTAAAAACAAAACTGTTGCAAAATTTCAAGGGAAGCCAATAAGCTAAGTAGCGGAGCGGCACTTATCCGCCGATTTTAATACGTACCTTGGGAGAAATACGAGCTAACTTACCCGGGTTCGGGGGAATTAGATGACTCAGGGACGGACTGCCGGAGTTACAAAGTTTGAATGGAACTATTACCTACTTTATAGTTGTTATATAAATTATTATATAACAAATATATTATTATTAAGTTCTGGGTTGAATATGCCTGAAATAAATAACTTTTATTTATTTATTTGTTTTGATGATGAAGACGTGGAATTTATAATTATATTAGGCGTGGAATGTAGGTGGAACTGTTTTACAGCTTAAATCACTTTAATCTTATGTATAGTTTTCTAAATGCAACGTCTACACCACGACCTGTAGCACCGTGAAAAATTGGAAAATTAAAGGATGTTATAAGATGATGGGAGGTCACGAAAAAAACTTTATTACAAACTTTATAAAGGACCAATAAGTATAACACTCTACCTACCTAACATGGTAATCAGAACTATGTAGCTTCCCCATTGGTGGAGCAATCGATAAAGGTTCCTTCTTAATTAAATCCGTTAAAATGAGGATGATTCCCCGAACGAAAAAGGTCAGTATTGTTGTAAAAATACTAACTCTCCTGCACATTTATGTGGGTGTTTATTGGCATCGTTCTGAGTCCACCCCAGCAGCTGGTGTAATCGCATTGCTCCGATCATTAATCAGTGGGAGTGGCAGCTGATTGACGCGGGAAGACCGCTGCGACCGCCGCTCTACGATTAATATACTCAGGATTATGATGTGTGACTAGTAACGATATAAGATATTCACACTGTAAGTAGGTCAATCTGTGTATCATTTAGCCATGTTTGCAGGTCTCACATTATTTGCAGGTCTTAAGATCTTTCTGGCTGTGTGACAGTTGTTAAGCCATTTTAGAGGCCTTTGGGCGACTTGATAAACTCTGGACATCAGAGTTGGCCACTTCCATTCAGTAAAAAAATGATGCTCTTTTAAAAAAATAACTAGCCTGACGTTGAATTACAGCCTGTCTGCGTGTTTGCTTGCGGTAATCAAACCTATTTATATATATATATATATATTTTCCAGTATATGGTAGGTATATAGTTTTTAAAACGTTTGTCTTTGTATGATGACATTTTCAAACCTATTTCCAAACAAACATCCAATCCTGTTCAAAGAAATCTATTCGTGCATTTAATTGTAGAACCGATAATGGTTATCTTTTTTTACTAGGAATGGGTTTGCACTTGACCGTAATTCGCTGTAAACTGTACATCCAATGTTAACACAAAATATATCCCACTTTCTAGCTCGCTTGTATGTGATAAAACTGGGATCTAGTCAAAAACTGCTTCTAAATAACAATAACAGAGACACTCTGTCACCATTCTGTGCCATAAAAGTCAACTGCAGCGCTCAAGTTATGGTGGCCGTGATGTGAACTACATCGTGCTTGGAAATTTTATTAGAACACTGCTGTCATAAACTGGATTGATTAGGTAGGCACTATACTCAAAAGTTGATGGAAATATATCTGCATAGTTTTTTATGATTATATCCAAATATTCGACTATATGTGACTTCCGTGGAAGGACCTGGGCGCCCACCACGATGTAACTGCCCAAGAGAACTTATTCTCAGAGTGTCATGATTCTCAGTCATGAGGAAACACGACTCATCAATAAAAGGTAAAAAATAAGATCCAATGAATCTCCATGTCAATTTCCTCGCATATCTATTGATCTTTTAAAGGAATGAATCACACACGTGTATACAAAGTTACGCATTTATCATTATCAGCGTGATTACTAATAACGACAGGTTAATTAGCCAATATTGCAATGAATTCTAATAAATAGAACTTTTGGACCGACGTTCGTGGAGTCAACACGTCCTGAGGATGCCTCGTGGAGAGGCTAAACAGAAGTTTTGTCGAAGGAAAACGACAAAACTTGGAGACACAGAGTGCGGTGTTAGTAAGATCATAGAAGACACGAAGGCCAGTTTGATTAAAACAACACCCCTTTACAGTGTTCTATTAGTATTAAGTTCTGGGTTGAATATACCTGAAATAAATGACTTTTATTTTATTTATTAAAAGGTGAGGTGTGGCGGTAGTATAATATATGATTAAACGAACTTACAAAGTGAAGTTCGATCAATATTATATGAGTAAGTTTCATGCGAAGATATAATAAACATAGGTAGTACTTTTATCCTACAGGCAACATTTGCACGAATTTAGAGACTGGATTTGACTATAGTCAATACAAGTAAAATAAAGTCCTTCTAACTTCACTTGGAAGCCATCTTGGTATCCATCTTGGCTGTCGACCTCATTCTTTTTTCGTGCACGGCAACCAACGCACGCGTCAAGCGCCTAAGCGCAACTTCAAAATTTAAATAAAATATATTCTTTATTATTTTTTATAAGTCACAAGTTTCAACGGATTCAACATTTTAGAATAAAATTCGTTCATTTTTAAATCGTCATAAGATGCCGTAGATAATCTGGGTGAGTCGAAATAATTTCGTATACCGTTCTACCTTCCTGCAAAAAATGTTACCGACTTTTCGAAAGAAAATTGTGCTCAAGTTTTTAAGTGATATAATACTCCCATACCGGGATATAAGTAAATTTGTAAAATCATAAGCTATAACGGATTGAAGATTTTGGAATGAAATTCGTTAAATTTTAAATCACAAGTTACAATGGACTCAACGTCTTGGAATTAAATTGTGCTTTCGTCATGCGCTACCCAAGACTATCTGGGTGAGTGGGTGGCTTCCAAGTGAAGTTAGAAGGACTTTATTTTACTTGTATTGACTATAGTCAAATCCAGTCTCTAAATTCGTGCAAATGTTGCCTGTAGGATAAAAGTACTACCTATGTTTATTATATCTGAAGCATGAAATTTACGAAATATAATGTACATATAACACCTAAAAACTACTAAATTTGTTGTTTGGAACTCGAAATATGTTATTTTGTAACCGATTTCCGGAAAAGGTATTTCTCTATTTTTCTGAATGTTATAGAAGCCATTTCTGAATGTGATTTATAAGAGTTGTATATAAATATGTCAATCACCATTACTTCAATACTATTTCAGTTCTACTATTCACTTTTTAAACCCCCACTATTTATGAAGCATTTACTACAGAGCCATCACCCGATGCCAGCTAATGTCCAGCGCACGCATATTCCTCGCCCTGTTCCTAAAACCTCTACATTTCCATCAACAACCTAATTCATAAACACAACGCGGTGGGAAGCTAAAATGACGGTTTGTAACCTAATCTTAATAAAATATCTTTTAGTTGCATTGAATCCGCCACTACTGTATAGTTGAATTAATGCTAAGTTTTATCTCACATTATATGTAGGTAAGTTCGTGTTGGATATTTCGACTAGACAATTAGTTATTTTTTTTAATAAACTCATAACTCATAACTCATAACTCATTTATTGGTAAAAAATTAAAATAAAGTTTACACGTCAATTATTCACAGTATACAAAATACGATTAGCGTACTTATTTTATCCATATAAAAATAATAAGTTAAATAAAAACTTCATAATTAATGATATTAAATTTAAATTATAGTTCATAAAATTCTTTATAGCTGTAAAACGATTGCTCGATCAACCAGCGCTTGAGGCGAGACTTAAAGCTGCCTAGTGACGGAGCAGTGGTGACCTGCTCGGGAAGCTTGTTGTAAACACTCGGTCCCATCACGTGCGTGGACTTGCTACTCCGCGCCAGGCTGCGGGACTCCTCCGCGAGCTTGCCCCTCCTGCTCGTGTTGTACGAGTGGTTGCCGCCCACAACTCGGTACGAGGCTAGGTTTAATCGAACGTATACTGCGACCTGGTATATCACCAGCGATGGTAACGTCAAAATCCCCAGCTTCACAAAGTGTGGACGAGCAGACTCATCCTGTGATATTTTTGCGATAGATCGAACGGCTCTTTTTTGCAGTCTAAACGCTCGCTCCCACTCCGCAGCCCTGCCGTATAGTTCCGCGCCGTACTGTAGCACGGAGTGCACGGTGGCAAAGTAGCACGTCCTCACTGCTTCGGCGGATACTACTTTGGCGACTCTGCTAAGAGCAAAGCAAGCGCTGCTCAACTTACCACACACCTTGTCTATATGGTTTTCCCAGGTTAGGGTTCGGTCTATTTCAAACCCGAGGAAGGTTGTAGCGACCACTTGTTCCAATCTTCTTCCCTCAACCGTCACAGATAAAGGCCTGGTGCTGTGTCCTGCTAAGTTAAAATGAACAAAGTGTGTTTTTGATAGGTTGAGAGCAAGACCGTTCATTCTGAACCATACCGCCAGTTGAGAGGTGGTGGTGTTCAGTCTTTCTTCTAGAAGATCGGAACTGGGTGCTGACACGATTCCGGCGACATCATCAGCGTATAAGAAGATGTCTGCAGCTTCCACAGACTCTGGTAGATCATTCAAGAGTAAGGAGAATAGAATGTTGGAGACGGAAGATCCCTGGGCTACTCCCATCACGGACTCCAGAGGATCGGATCTTTCCGTTCCGCCACACGCAACAACAGTTTGCGTTCTGTTCTGCATGAGATCTGTCAACAGCGCAAGAGGCGCGCCTCTCACACCGTAATGCTGCAATTTTGCAGCAAGTACCATGTGATCAGCTACGTCGAACGCTTTTGAGAGATCACAGCAGATAATCGCCACCTGCTGCTTCTTCTCCCGAGCTTGCAGCACTCTCCTGATCACCTCCCGGGTCAAGGATGTAGTCGAGCGCCCCTCGCGATACGCGTGTTGGCGCTCGGATAACGCATCCGTTGACACCAGGAACTCAGTGAGGCGCTTGCTGAGCCCGTTCTCTAACACCTTCGCCACCGCAGGTATTATCGAGACAGGCCTATAGCTGTCAATACTGTCACGTTTGCCCTTGCCCTTGTACAATGGTGACACTTTGCTTATTTTAAATGCTTTGGGGTATAAGCCTTCCCTAATGCACCTATTAAAACATTCACAAAGGACAGGGGCTAGCGTGAGTACAGCGCTTCTGACAAGGCCCATTGATATACCGTATATATCTTTTGATGTTTTCGGCGGAATATGTGTGGTGATGATGCGCAACACTTCGTCAGGAGTAAACAGCCGCAAGCGCAGCGAACGGTCAGCGCGCGGGCGCGCCGCACACAGTGTCTCGCTAACGCGAGTGACGTCAGCGCGCGGCGCGCCGCACGCCGCCGCAGCGTTCAGGAATCGGGCATTGACGGCGTCCACAGCATCCTTCCTCGTGAGAAACGGGACACCGTTGGAGTCCTTCACGACATCCGTAATGTCAAGGAATGGAACGTTAGCTTTTCCACGTTCTTTATTTACAATAGTCCATATTGTTTTAGTCGCGTTACTGCTGTATTTAACAGAATTTGTGTAGTAATTAATTTTACTATATCTAATTAATTCATTAAAATGTTCTCTCATGTCATTAATTAACACCTTTAAATTGTCAACCGAAGGATGTGATTTAGATAATTTAATCATGTCAAGTAATAATGTATTGTAATTTGTGACATCGGGAGTTACCCACGATGAGTCAATGTTTCTATTATTATTAATTTTCCTTAAGGGAAAACAGCTATTAAAATTGTTCTGAACAATATTGACAGTCGCCTGAACTATTTCAGGTGCAGACCTATCTATAGCTAGTGTCTCATTCCAGTCAACACTATCTAGTGCCCTGACAAAGTTCGCCTGATTGGCTTGAGAGTAACTTCTCCCTACAGTAGGCCCCGACCTCTGCCCCCGCGCCGGCAGCTCGCAGCGCACGGCGCAGTGGTCGCTAACGTCACCGTCAACAATGCTGACACGCAGCGAGCCCGCCGGCAGGTTGGTGTACAGGTGGTCTAGGCTGGTGGCTGTAGTGGAGGTGACGCGCGTAGGTACACGGACCTCGTTAGTCATGTGGTGGTCTACCAGCAGCTTCCCGAGCCGACGCACATAGCAGTCAGAGTCGCCCTCGGTATTAATGTTCATATCACCGCCAATGATACAATCTAAGCTAAGATCGCTAATCTTATCGAGCAATCGTTCCAAGCAGTCAAGAAATATTCCGTGACCTACGAGGTTCGTCCTGTATATACACACAATCGTAATATTGTGTTCTATTATATCTATAGCAGATATTTCGCAGTTTTGTTCACTCGCCAACCTGATGAGTTCCAAATTCTCAATACATTTAATATTACCTCGTGTGTATATACAAGACCCACCATGCTGTATAGTCTTTCTACAGTAGCTCGATGCGAGCTTAAATCCGTCTATATGTACACATTTGAGCTTATCAATTGTAAGCCAGTGCTCTGACATAGCTATGACGTTACATTTCAATACGTTATTGACGAGCACTTCTAATTTACGTGTCCGGCCGTCGGCAGAAATACATCTAACATTTTGGTAACAAATCACTATCGACTTCTGCGTACGAGCTGAGCATTTTGCTGGCGCACTGTTATTTTTTCCGGGCGGAGCTGAAAACATTCGCGATTTAACTTCATCTGTAGCTTGTTGTGTACACGTTCGGTCACTAGCGTTGCGTGGAGACAATGGCGGCGCTCGGCCGCGCTCGTGCATTGTCCGAGTTGCCCCGATCGACGCGGGGCCTACCACGAAACCATTCCGAAACCATCACTCGTGGCGGCCACGCTGCAGGAGTGTTAATATGTTCATATGCACTTTCCGGACATCCAATTAGAAATGCCGCATGTCTTGTGGATTTAATGTCACGCTTTTCAATCACACATTCATTCGAAATAGCGGTATTCATCTGTTTTTTCAGATAGTTTCTAATGATTTCCACTGTGGTTTCCGGCTTGAATGACCAGACAGTCAACCATTTAAGGCGTTCGACGGTTTGTAACTCGTCGTCCTCCTTTCCAGCACCCGAAAACATTTTAGATTTGTAATGCCTTTTCTTTTTGGCTACTACTTGCCATCCTTCCTTCTTTGAATATTCGTCATTCATATTTCTCTTCTGTTCCAGGCATCCTACAGAAGCTACGTCGGTTTTGTCCAGTAGTTTTTTTGCAGTCAATACCAAGTCCGTAGTAACCCCCTTCGCCGCGAGTTTTTTACTAGTGGCCGCTTGAAGTAGGGTAGGCTCGAGAGATTTGGCGGGCTCACCTATTGATGCACGAAGTATGCCGGCCGCCGGCTTCTGAGCCGTCTCCTTCTTCTTGTTCTTCTGCGCGTTCTTAGTATTTATAAGTGCCTTTATTTTAGCCTGTCTTACGGGACGCTGACTTTGTGTCGAAGTAGGCGTTAGTTGCAATGATGTGACAGTGTTCTCGAGTGTAGTGTGTGTAGAGAACGGAGACTTACCTTCAGAAGGTAAATAAGACGCTAAATGTTAAAGTTTGTATGACAGTGAAAGTTTCTGGTACGTATGTTAAGTTTTCACTACTCGCTTTCTTTTGTGTCCGTTTTTAGCATCGAATACATCATAAATGCACTTCACAAGTTAGTTGGGCATAACTTAAACTTCAAAACCTTATGTAATTTACAATACCTAGTAATAAAAATACCTAAGTCTAACAAATATATATTTTTAAAGCTTAGAGAATAATTTGCACAAAACATCCATTTTAGATTCCAGCAGGGTCATATTCGGCTGCAATATGTCGTGAAATTAGTGCATGTGGCGCCATCTCTATTACCAGGATTTAGTGTTGGAGTGACTATTCGGCGGACGCGGGCTGGTTAATTACATACATTACATACATACATTGCAGTGGAAGTCGGTAGGAGAGGCACGTCGCGGTTAGGTCGGTGATTTGGAAAGAAGGTAGATTGCAACTTAATTTTAGTGGTTTTTTGTAGCTTGTTTGTTCTGTAGCTGGGTGGCAAATTACAAATGTAACATATGCATTGTACGTTACACACACATAGTGAGTTAATTCAGTTAATATGGTACGCACTGTTGGCATGCAGTGTTTGCAGTTTTATACATTCTAAAAACTGGGAATGTAAAATTCTAAGAAAATTTTAGTAAATAAAATCAATTATTTATTCATTTACACCGTTCCCAAAATGGGGTGAAATAGAGGATTCAAATTTTACTCGCGAGCACTAGTAATGCTTAAACGTATAACCAGAACCGTAATATCTGAACAGAATTAGTCTTATTCTATATATTATAATGATGTAATAACTAACAGAGATCAACACCACGCTGACGTGCCACTAACGCGTACTAATCTATAACCGATATATATTACACTGCCTAGCCCAGAGGTGGCTTAGCAACTGATTATTATGTCAAACATTTGATAAATAACCTATCAAACTGCCTAATTTATTTACACAACAATAAACGGTATAAATGTGAATTGTTTTGTACGCACAATGTGCTGGTTAATGATTTTTTTGTAGTTTTAATTGCGTTAGACATATTTTTAATGAAATGTGTTTGTTTACAGTTGACACGTAATTCGCTTGGCGGTAACCAATCATTGTGGTCTAAGATAGGATATGTATATGAGACTATTAAAAAGTAAAGAAATATAAATGTAGATAGATTGTTTATGCACCAAATATGTATAATATAAACAAAATATGTATTATAATATACAAAAAAGAGATATTTCCAGATTATCTTTCCTATGTTGTTGTTCTTATTCTATTCGTTACCTACTTTAATGTACTTTATGAAAGTATATCTAACAAGAAATGACTTCAGCAAACATAAGATAAAAAGCTTAACAAAAAATCTTTCTTTGTTCTATAATAAATAAATAAAAAGTTAATTAAAATAGTATGGTAAAGCAGAATTAAATTATAAATCAATCGACTTATTATGAAATCTGACACAATCTCTAATAACTTTTTTCAATCGAAAAGCAATTTATTTGTTTGAACTTTAAAGCTCCAATTCAATCAATTGTTAAAATCTTTTAAGCTATGAAACTTCTGAAATCTTTCTTAATATCAACTTAAATAATTAGAATATAACTTTTGAATTAATTAATTGTATTATCTTAGAATAAGTCTAGAATTTGGATACGAAAATGTTTTGGTAAATATTATATTTTTATAGGTTGTTGTTAATAAAAATTTCCTATATATCACATTTGTGTTACATCTCCATATCAATGTTTATTGTATCTATATGAAAATATATTATTTTAAAGAACAGTAACTACGTACTAAATTACATTACGTGTTATACCAAACATGATTGTTTACTTTGATAAGAACGAGTGCAATTTATTGAGAATGCAATGCATTCTAGCCCTCAATACTTAGTTCAAAACAAACCCTTTAAGTCGACGTAGACAGCGTCCTAATCTTACCAAATCCCGATTTTATATATGGTAGCAATTTCATTTCGGTATTTGTTCACTTAATATAAGATGACATTGGGTATCTCGGCGTCTGCCCGATTAATACATTCCATTTAAATACATTTTACAACATTAAACTATACCTAGACACTTAAATTAAAGGTTGCGGCTCTTTTGGGAATAACACACTTTTGTGTAACGTAGCTAATGTGGGTAGATAATCTGAACATTAAGTTTTCACGCACAGAGGGACTTTTTCCGTTCAATGACAATTAATTTATTACATTTATTAACATTTGTTTATTTTATAATTTCATTTAAGTTTTTGTAAAGCCTTTATGTTACTATTTTTTTTTTTGTACAAAGAGTTTTAAGTACTTCTTTTATAACTAGTTATGTGATATTCTTTCGTAGGTGTCACATATAGCAACTTACATGGTTATTTATTCAAAAATATATATCAATTCAAAAATATCCAACTACGAGTATATAAAAATCGTGGTCGGTAGCTTTACAAAATAAAAACTTTATAACGAGCAGTTTTACTACACATTGCAAAATATTGATTTATACTTACCAAAAAATAGATTTGTATGCGCTAGTCTTTATATTTTGTTTGTGTGGTTTTGATGCGGGTAGTTAAGCACTGTCTGAGTATCGGCGACATAGACACACCCATAATGAACGTGCTCTAGAAGATATACATATTAATTTTATGACTGGTATATGAAAGTTTTACGTAATTTTTATTTGTTTATATTATTTTATGACGTTTTGTCTGGCTAGCGATGTTTAGGATCTTGACATCCACCACGAAATAGTCCTATATGTATGTCCAAGAGAGCACCGCCGATGATTTTACTTTGTGAGAAAGCTCTAACCGTCACTCTCCGTAATAAGGAATAGGACTCATACGGAACAGGGACAATGTTTTACAGTTACTTTTAAGTCTAATAATTAATCTACCAAAAGAAAAATATTCATTTTTATCTATTTAAATTTAAGTTCTGCAACAATAAGAACTAAACACACTTTCTTCACGCTATTTTCAATTCGATCCCAAGGTACCGCGACGGAGTACCTTAATTTTGTATTCTTTCCCGTGCAATAGATTCCTGTGGAGGCTACCACAAGATGTTAAATGTGTTTTGTTTTGAAACTAGCAAAATATTTAAATAAGTAAAATCTGTTCAAACTAATACAACGTACCTTCATGTACGCTACTCATTTTCTCATAGATTTGAAACCCAACATAAATCAATTCCAAAGATTAGTCGCGTTTTTACGATGTATGATTTTCATTTGCATGGTAATAATTATAATTTACGATACTAATTTACTTAATTATTTTTTTAAAGGACATGCGTCTTCCGTGGAAGGACCTGGGCGCCCACCACGATGTATCTGCACAAGAAAACTCCCCTAACGAATTAATTCTGCGGGGGAGTCACGACCCTCAGTCATGAGGAAATACGACTCAAAGAGAGAGAGAGAGAGAGATACTAATTTACTAAATGAGATACATTGTATTGTAGATGTTTTACATTGTATTGTTCTTTACGACAACAGCACTTTTTATCTAACCACAATAAATAACTGATGGAGGCTCGCAGCATTGCCATTTTTGCGTTATGTTATGATAAAAAATTAACAGAAACAAAATGTTATATCCAGCGTATTGATCGTGACTCCAAAAAAAGGTAGAAACTTAAAACTATATACTACGATAGTAGTCCCCATTGAAAACAATAACACTGAATGGCCACCGCGGGCAAGATTAGCATTTTTCCAGAAACAAACAATACCTACCTGCTGCTACCGATCGATATAGATTTGCCCTCTCTACTATCTACCGGCTTTTTTATATGCACGGTTTGATTCCAATGCTGCTAGTGCAGGAGGCAGGGTTTCAATTTGTGTTCGTTTATGTACGAGATTATTTTATGTGGGAATGTTTTATAAGCGAGTGTGGCTCAGCGGTTCCAGTGTCTACTTTTCATCCAGACGCACCCTGGTTCAAATCCGGCCATACACCAATGACTTGTATTTTCAAGCTTGGATTTGCACTCGCTTGTTGGCAAAGGAAAACATCGTGAGGAAACCGACATGTTTGAGGACCACAATATCTGAGGACATGTGTCTTCCGTGGAAAGACCTGGGCGCCCACCGCGATGTATCTGCCCATGAGAACTCCCCTAACGAATTAATTCTGCAGGGGAGTCACGACCCTCAGTTATGAGGAAATACAACACAAGAGAGAGATTTTATGTGAGATGTGAATTTAGCGCCATTAACTTTATAAACATCCTGAAGGTTTGTTATGTACATGGCTTAACCTCAATTATTAGTCCACAAGTGATTTTACATACTGAGGGAAGATTTTTTTTCTTTTTATTTTCAAATCGTAAGTCCCGATTTTGATATACCTAAATATTGAATTCCTTTTTATTAATGCCTGGTTTATAAACCATTGATTAACACTAAATTAATATACAATTTTACCCGAAATTTATACAAAAACGCACATAGCTTATGACTTTCTACTGTACCTACTACTACTGTGCTTGTACTTGCTTGTAATCATTTCAGATATATAGAGAAAAGATATAACAATGAAACTTATAATAAAACAAATCTGCCCAAAATAGCTCTTCGGCTCTCAGACTCTAGTAATTGATGTTATCGGCAAACAGAACCGGGACACTTTTGCAGGCGGAGCGAGCGCCAGCGCCACTGCCGGTTATAGGTCAAACTAACTCTAGCCACAGAAATGGCCAACTTTCATAATTTTCATCGACACCAGTATGGTTGAGTGGAATTGATGGTTTTTATTTTTAGCTTTGATAATTCTGCCTAGATTTAAAAATTAATATGATTTTTTTTAAATATTAGTTTGGGATTTTTTGTTAACGTTTACGTTTGATTATAGCCTGCCTGATGTTAAGCACTACTGTAGTCGAAAATTTGGCACGCTTGCCTAGAAGAAACCTATTTACTCTAGATTTGAAGACCCCTGGGTTAAAATTTTCAGGGAACAAGGCTCCAGGTTGAGAGTGCACTTCAAGCCGTGCACTATACTACTTTTTAAACATTTAAACTTCATTGTCATACCAAAAGGCCTCAAGATTTGATAACTCTTAACAACATTTAGAGTTGGTAACCCTCATACAAAAAGAGAAGATGGAAGATATTATTTTAAATCAATAAACCGTGTTGATAAATTGACATTAAATTATGTAACAATTATTTGTGTACTTCTAACGAAACTTTATCAATCGCTGCAGTAGTTAAAAACCTTAATCTATCATAAGTGTTGCTGCAACCAAAACTTAACAAGCCAGACCAACCTAATTACCCCATCCTAAAATCAGATTAAAACATGAATCCTACATTGATATAATTACGCACCAGTCACGGTATTAGCCCACAATACACACGAGATTAAACCAAAATGAGAGAGATTAATGTGCCGTATTCACTCACTAACATTAACTAATGAAATCTCAAAGGACGACGCAAAAATAGCAAGGCCATAGAGGAAACTATATTTGAAGTGGTCGTTTAGGCTAAAATAACATCTTCATGAGAATTTTCGTTAATCTAGTTCTAGTTAAAGTTATATAATTTAATTTATGTTTTATAATTAACTAGTGGATGCTCGCGGCTTCGCTCGCATTAAGAAGTAAAACTTGCGTCCCCTATTTCACCCCTTTAAAAGCGGATTTTCCAAAAATCCTTTCTTAGCGGATGCCTACGTCATGACATCACCCTGCATGCCAAATTTCAGCCCAATCCATCCAGTGGTTTGGGCTGTGCGTTGATAGATCACTATATCAGTCAGTCATCTGTCAGTCAGTCCTTTGAGTTTTATATATTTAGATTATTTTATTACTAAGTACCTAGTACTAAAGTAAAAAAAAATGTTAGACGTCGTCATTTCATGGAAGAAGAAAAATGAGCAGAGTGGGAATAAATCAATCTTGTTTATAATACCTATATATGCTTTATAAAATAAACTTGTATCAGATCTAAATGCAATTGATCAAAAGATATTCTCGTACTTTAGTGTAATGGTATTTATTCATAGGAGTATTTCCACAAACATTTCGCTGTAAACATCTACTAAAAAGCCGCCACAGAAGTCGACCCACTATGCCTAGTACTGGTGCGTCTCTCGCCTCTCGGTGTGGAATATCATAACCGCAGCGCGACGATTAGCGAAGACGAATGACGATGAATCGCCTCTAGGGTTGTTACGCATCCATTACGCACGGGACGGAGTGATAGCGGTTTAATTTAACAAAAACATTGTGATTTGAACAAAATAAGAATACATTATTTTGTTAAGTTACAAGGACCCACATCAGCATATAAAACAAATCAAAACAATCAATGATAGAAGAATAACTAATTGGGTATTATTTCAAACGATGCTAAAATCATGTCTTATAATGAGTTGGTAAATGAGAAGATTTTTTATTTACAATAATAAAATATAAAAACAAGGAAAAAACTAAACATACTACTACTAACAACATAACTACTACTAACTACTACAAAAAAGGGGCACTTAGAAAATCTTTAGAAAAGCCTAAAGATAATCTGATTGCTCCAGCCCACTTGGTAAATTGATGTGGGTTATGCCATTTACCTACATATTTTATTTGCGTATGTTATGGTAGGCCAAAGAAACAGATTTATTAAGGTTTAATGTAATGGTTACCTTAGCGACACTATAAATATACTTAGATAGAGAAATGTACAATTTCTCGGTAGGAACAAACAAAAAGAAATCGTTGAGACATGTCTTTGCTCTAAATACCTCGAAACCAATTCAGGTAGATTTAGCTGGAACTTTTATTTATAATAAATTTCTTCTTGAGAAAAATATTTTGTGTGTCTAAATTTGTATCGTTAATATGTAAATACCAATAATTAAATACAGTTTCAGTAAGTTGACTGCTGAAATTACATAAGCCAGTCGCTAGATCCTAGATCCTTATAAGGTTTGAAAAGTTATAACACCAGAGTTACTAACTATCATTTATGAACTTACTTTACAGCTTATGTTGAATTATGTTATTAATGAGTAATGTTGTTGACAACAACTTACATCACTTCTCCACGTCGCCAAAGACAGGTGCAGATGAAAGAGGATCTTAAAGGAAAACTAAATATCCTATAGGGGATTCACGACCCTCCGTATTGAGGACTACGACGCAAGGAGGAGGACAGCTTATGTATTTTCACGAAAGATAAGTTCTTGGTTCCTGAAAGTGATTTAAAATGTATTTTTATACTGTAAGTACAAGGGTTTAACTGTCCTTTGATTTTCAACAAGTAAATGCATATATGGGACACTATTGAAAAACGGCTGAACTGATTTTGATGAAGTAGTACATATTTAATAACATCGCTATTTTCTTACAATATAACCAAACCTTTATCCTGTTATTACAGACAACGTGAGCCAAAGCGAATTACATGATTGCTTTTATATCGCTCCTAATGTTTCCGTTTCATATATTTTGTATTATTATTAAACGCGTATGTATGTATTTTTTGATATCATGTTTTAGATATTTCTTTATACCTAATGTACAAAAATTAACAGACTGAAAAATCTTACACATAAAATTTATAAGTCAAACTTCAAATAAATACTTTGCATAACTAAAACAAAACATTACATAGCATTACCGACAAGTCTCAACAACTCAGAAACTACACAACGTGTTGAAAATGGTTCCAGCATTGAATCCAGGCTAAACTTAGGTATTTGTATTTATCCACGTTTCACAGGTAACAAACACACAAACAACTTCGCCTGTTTGCTACTACAAGTACAAGTTTGGACGAGTTGCCTCTAGACGTAACAAGTAAAGTAACTTTGCAACTTAGCCGACTCATTCCCATTCAAACTTTGAAGCGCTGAATTTGATTTCAAAAACAATTTTTAATCCCATGGGCGTTAGCATAATTGTTTATGCTATTGCTTGAGAGAATTCTTAGTATTTGAATATTTTTGAAGCAAAGCAAAGATATTTCATAGACGATTTCAGTTTTCAGTCAGTGGAATTAACTGCCATAATAGCTTTGATGCTCTTTGAATACATATTTGTGATAACTAGAGTAAGATACGTTACAAGTAATAAAACCATTGTTTTGTATGAAGTTACAGTACATAAGCTTAATTACAATAATGAGAAATATTATCTTTAAAAGGCATCTTTTAATCCAATTCATACTCTGAATCAAATAACAATTTACTATTTCAGTGCTAAGCTTACAGATCTCGAAAATCAGGCGAGCCTCGTCAAAACCAGGTAGATAGGTAAAACCCGTTTGAGTTGTAAAATGTTGTTTTGATAAAGTCCTAAACTCTTGAATTCTGGTCAAACAGAAAGGCTCAGTGGATCAGCAAAGGTTTCACATACAGTTTGAGTGTAAACATAAAAGACTAATAACAGAGAGTAGAATTCATCGCCAGAGAAAAATAACATACGTGATTGAGGATGTCCGCGGTCTCTTTGTATGTTCCTTATGGTTGCGATAATTAATTATGGTTTGTTGCATCGTTGCGGTATTTCAGAGGAACAAACATCCTCCTGCGTCGTCTTCCTCTTTCGTCGTGACTCTCGCGCCGATTTTACTTATTCGAGAAGATTTTTTGGGTAATTACATCGTGATAGACGCCCATATCCTTCCACGGAATTTAAGGCCAGGCCAACGTTTGGCTACAGCCTGCCTGATGTTCTGTTGTCTAAGATATCGCAAGTTTGCCTAGGAGAAACCTATTTACTTATTGCTATTATTTTATTGTTTTTAAAGATTAAGATAAAGATAAAAACTTTATTAACCTTATGGTATCGCACCATATAAGGCAAGTCAGATTACAATTTCCTTTCTTAATGTGTAAACTTATGTAATACTTATATATAACAACTATTTTAACATACACGAGAGAAGTTATTGAACTTCATGGTTAATTCATTAGTTGTTATTACTCTGTCTATTTCTTGCTCTATAACAACATACCATATAGGTATATAGGTGAGTAAGTACCTATATACAGTCACACTAAAGGATTTCGGGCAAGTCTTTATGAAAGGGTCTTATGAAATGCTTCGTAAATGATTTGGTAGGAATGGAGCTTTACATGGTTAAATTTTGTAAAATGTAGCTTTTTATTTTGTATATTTAGCAATGGTATGTGTTTCATAATTGGATATATATTCATATTATTCATACATACGTTTACATTCAGATGTGCATACATAGATTTTTAATAAGTAAATTATCTTTTAAGGTTTAAGGAAAACACGTCATTGCTTCTAATTTACTTTCACTTGCTTCTTTTACATAAACAAAGGGAAAATGAAAGAATGTATCTAAATTACTTTAAGGCTGTAGTCATTATTTTAAATTCTACAGAAATATATAGATTTATATGAGAAGTATAAGAGAGCAACTCGAAACAAAATAATTTTCTTCTTATCAAGTGAGAGTGACCAACTCTAGAGTCTAGAGTTTATCAAGCCGCCCAACAAAGTAATAAAAAATAAAATAAAAATAAATGTCATTTATTTCAGACCTTGAGTCCATACACATAAAAGATATAATTAAATTAAAATTATTACATAGCAGGCATGTCAAACAATAAACAAACAAACATCAAATGAAGGTAGTCCGGATCTGAAATTCACATAGGCTATTCAACAAAAAAGCCTCGACTACTTAAAAAAAAAATTACTCAAACCCGCCTGTAAATAAAAGTGGGAGTATTCCTCACAGAGCTGTCAAATTGGTTGCCAAGTCCCGAGAGGGGTTGATTTATTGGCGCGCTTTACCAAGTTACCGCTTGTTTACCAAAGCAATCAATCTTTGTAGTTAGCCCGCTTTTGTACGTGGATAGTTTCAGTTTTTTACCGGTGAAAATTTTAACAACTGCTCTTCAAATGTTGTCCAACTAGTAGATCATTAGATAGATGGCGCTATATCAAAATAATGATTCAAAGACTACTAGTAAACTTAAACTAAATATAATCAGTTAAAAAAAAAATAGATTAATCTGGTTAAACAGAAAGAGAGATTCCTCTCTTTCTGTTATTTGAAATGAAAATCCTTGGGTCAAACTGTAAAATCTAAACAAAATCTGTCGATTTGCTGTCAGGTCAGGGCGCACGTCATTTCAATACAATGGAAGTAATATATAGGGAAATATTACTGCTGATCCAATATGAGCAGAGCGAGGCGAAGTATGAAAGGCAGTTGTCTTTTTCTAACTAGGGTGACGATAAATTATATAATTAGGATATACCAATTCATCTTCTTACCAAATCGGGAGCAGTCTCTTTTGCGGTCCTATTTTACCTGCATCTTGCCAGTCATGATGATCCTTAGCTCTGTTGACGCGTTGAGTAACAAACACCAACAAACTTACTTAGAAATTAAAATGCACTTTAGTTTGTAACTTATAATAGTATCGATTCGGTTAATTGACAGGGAGGCAATGTGATCAAAATCATAAACATTTTGCAGCAATTACAATATTTATTTACAAGTTCACATTTGAATTGCATGTAGGTAGTTGCCTATATCCTATATTTTTTACACTATCGTTTTCCTTGTGTTTCAAATTCTAACTGAAACGAGTGATGGTTTAAACTATGTACACCAATATAAAGCAAACTGTGTACAATACTAAGGAATCGTATGTGAAACCATGGTATAAGAATATATGACTTGGCTACTTTTTATCAGCACTACTACTAATAGCTACAAATCAATTACTAAATTTTTCTCACCACGGCAGGAATTGGGATAGCGTCTTTTTTTAACAAACGGAGAGAATTTGGAGTACTAAAAGATTTTGGATCAAAGTGTAGACTGCAAACTTTGGAGAATTTTGTAATAGGTCGTGTAATATTTAAGTTCTTTTGCCAATTTATTTTGATGTTTTTTTTTTAGGAAAACTGAAAAAATATCATATTGCACAAATTATTTCAAGCACGAGAAAATATGGTCACCTTAGTCCCAATAATGTAATCTTACTTAAACTTTAGCATTCCTGTAGAAAGATATATTGCAACCACTATAAGATTCATTTCTGCATCCCGGAACACTACAAGTTCTTACCATTTTGTTATTTTTACAATAAAATACATTTAAATTATTTTTACAAATTACATATGAAATTATTTTTTTCCCGCCATCTTTTGTCATATAATGTCATCATAATTTAATGTTGCTTGTGTGAAAAATAATATAATATTAATTGGTTACTTATTTTATTTTGTGTTAATTTCACAAATTAATTCAGATTTCTATGTGTCAAGTAAGATTTATAATAAATAAAATTAAATAATATTATTTATTGCTAAATATTTCAAAACTTAAGTTGACAGTGACATTTATCACACATCATTTTTTAAACTGGCAAGCTGTTGAAGCAAGACAACAGTCTTCTCTATATAAAATAAAAAAATAAATAAATATTCCGGGACATTGCACACAGCGCCATCTAGCCCACACTAAGCAAACGCTTGTGTCGTGGGTACTAGATAACGGATATAAATACTTATTATACTTTTCTTTTGTAAATACATACTTATTATACATACAAACAACCATATAATATGCCTTTCATTTTTGACCGATTTCACCCCCGATTTACGATTTATAGAAAATGATCTTTAAGTGTAAGCGCATAAGGTTTCTATTCATATAAAATTTATTTCACAAAACCAAAGAGAGAACAATCCAGAGGGAAAGAGAGGGATGATATAAAAAATCCTTGTTTCAATACTTATCGTTGATTGGTTTCCCTGGTACGTCAAATAAATATTTAACTACCTGTCTGACTAATTGACTATTTATATAATATGTAATTACATAATATATAGAATACATGAATTTTTTACAGCTTAAAAGGTTGTAAAACAAGGCACCGTGGCAAAAAGTTCTTTCTACATTTTATGCCCTCTGCGAAGATTGTTTTTATCCTAAGACACTTCTGTTCCGTCTAGACTGTTGTTCCAGGTTTAGACATGTTCTTAGGAACCTAAGTTTTAGTAGTTCTTCTTATACATTTTAACAAAATTTTGAGTAGCGTATTACGACTTTTTTAAACGCAAATCGGAATAAAAGACGATCTATCCAATAGGAAATGTTTTGTGTGCGCAGCCTTATACTTATTATTCGGTAGTTCAACTCTAACTTTAATATTTGATTATGAATTACTTAGTTTTTTGACATAATCACGTAATAAAACCGGCCAGGAACAAGGGAATGTCACTCACGGTACAAATTAAGGCAGCGTTATGTCAGCTAGTTATCAGCCTCAGCCAGCACATATGGCCAAGCATGTGTAACATACGTATTATACACATACAAAGTAAATTTGAAAGTAAAATATCTACCGAGTCAGGATTTTATTAAAAAAGCTCAAGCTTCGGATGCACCAAAAATTAAACTCACAATGTGGAAGATTTACAGATTTCATTTCAAACAAAGTAAAGCTGCAGGTGTTTTTTTCTGTCGGGATTGAAATTTCATTTGAATACCTTCTTTTACGCGCAAGAGTTTGCTCAAATGAAATCTCACAATGTAGCAGATAGCTACTATTTTTTATGAAAATGTAAAATAAATCTAGTCTCTGAACTTTTTCCGCGCCAAAGTTCAAAACATTCAGTTCCGTTTTGGTAACATTCAGTTCGTCAGAAGCTTACTAATTAAATTTTGCCAATAACACCAAACTCATTTCTTATTGTGAGAATACAATAGGGTATATGCATGGAACTGAAATTAGATTTTTGTAAATAAACTATAAAAATATACCAAAATACTAAACGAGCTGCGCAAACCCCATTTATATCCACTGAAAAATAAAGAAGTTATGACTAATGGAAGATTTCATTCCATCTGTTTCTTTCAAAACAGAATTTTCTATGTATGTTGTATGGCATGTCGGTTCTCTCTGTCTAATCTTAAACTGAAAACGTGTATAACTGCGTAATTGTAAAAGCTAATTGAAAAATAATTTCACTATGCTGGTTGTCTATTAAAAAGCTTTCATTGCAGTAATAAAAAAAAGATGTGTTAATCCCTATTATAAAAAATGAGCCAGGATTAGATGTACAAACTGTACATTATTATCCAATTCAAAACAGGAAACTCTCTCTAATACTTTACTGTGCCAATTTTAGCGAAATCTTCCAAGTTTGACATAAACGGATTTAACTCAATCAATTTTTGACACCTTCAAGGAGTTGGTAAAAGCTAATTAAGTAGAACTTTTATAATTTAAAGTTTTCGACAAAGTTGGATGACGGCAGGAAGATGGAGGTTTTACGATTTATTTCTATAGTTAACTTTAATAAATTAACGGGTAGGATGGAGACAACAATGAAATACTTATCGGAATGAAATATCTTGTAGTGAGACAAACTCTTGTAAGATTTGTTACATGAAAGAGATCGCTTGCAAAATATCACACAAAAAGAATGCGAATTCTGTCAGGCGTAGGTAGTTATTTCAAGCTGAATCATATTCGTAGATGCGTTTCTAAATTGGAACATATTATTTAAAAAGGAGTTATTTTAACCATACAGCAACTTAAAATCAAACAATACTCATTTTATGTCAGACCAGATTCAATTTATACATAAACCAATTACTTCAGGAGCAAAAGAAATGGGCTTTAAAAGTGGTGATCTATGACTAAAATATAAAAGATATACCTACCTACTTTGATTTTTGTAAAATGTCCTCTTGTCACAAATTTTGATGGTATTTAAGCCTTTATTAATACATAGCGGTCTTCTGGGAATTTTCATTTGGATCAATTAATGTGCGCGTGGAAAAGTTTTTAATTTAATTTTACCGAACAGATTCCAGTTTGGAATTATGTTCACAATATTTGATTGATATGAAACAGTCATACTATACTAATGGGTACATGGTACATGACATAAATTAAGAATAGATTTAACATTAGAAATTATGTGATAAGCAACGCTCTATGGTCTTTCCATAATTCCGGTTAAAAATCAGTATATATGAATCCAGGGTCTAATCTACTTTCATACCAAATTTCTTACAAATCAATTCAGCCGTTTAAATGTAAAGAAGTAACACAGATACACAAGCGCACACAAACACACAAACTTTCAGCTTTATGGGGTGGTAAATTATATTGAATTCAACTTGGTAAAGTTTGTACTGATATATTTTTGTAGTAGTAATGCTCATTGATGTTGTACACTCCAGGGCAGAGTAAGTGGAGGCCGGCGGAGCCAGCGAGGCGAGGAGTGTGCGCGCGCTACTGTTACTAATGCCAAACATTGTAGGCGGGGAGATGCGGGACTGTTTTGTTACTAAACAAACTATGTGCTTGGTAGTTTTTTTATTTGTGGAAATTACATTGGTGTTAGCAGATTTTTCCCAAAATATTTGGAATTTTTTGAGAACTATAAATATGATAAGATTTTTTTGCAATACATCAACAATATCTCATTATATAATATTTTAGTTCATGGTCCTTTGACGTACTACTATTAAAAATGTCATGTTGCATGATAATGTTAATAATTCGCAATATGTATTTTCTATTTAAATAAGCAATACCATAAAAAGATAAAAAAACACTAAGAAAAATGCAATATTATCTAGTTATGTATGAGTATATTGAGGGGAAAATATATAAATACCATCCATTTTCAAGTTCAACTAATGAGTGGACTTATTTAAGCATAGGCTCCTCGACTATCAGACCAGACTCAAACCTAAGCACTAGTATGTTCGGTATTCATTCCATAATGGAATGAACAAACTAATTGCAGACTGATTTCCATGTGTTTCATACTTCGCTGAATCTAGTAACGACTTACCTATGTGTAGGATAGACAATTAAATTCTATCTGTTGTTAACTTTTGTATGTATATATTGTTGTGTCCTGTGTGTCCAAATAAATACTTTGAATTTGAATTTGAATTAAATTAAATTTGTAACAGACTCAAATTAAAGTTCGGATCTAATTTTGATTTTATGAAGTTACTATAATAAGTAGATTTGTTGGAGAATGAAAGTTTGAAAGTTTTTGTTTTGTAATTTGATGTTTAATTTAAAATATATTTGAAAGGGACATGAAACACACAAATAACATTTAGGTATTAATTTATTGTCTCATGTTTGTATCAGACGGACAAAAAAGCTAGTTCATTGTTTGATAGGTAGTACACCAATTCTGGAACAAAGGTTTATTTTTCCACTTTCTGAACCATATTGTATAATATAGAATGGTACAGTATTTTAATCGAATCCGACTAACTAGCATGATTTTTGTAACTATGTTTGGCCCAAAAACGGCAATAACTCTTTTCCGAATCCAATAAATCTGTAAAATGAATCCATTTTGCGGACACTGCAGCAGAAATAACGTTGTAAATGAAATGTAGCAAAGATAGGCAAATAAAAAAAATACTCGTGTATGTTAAAGTCACTATTTTCATAATTTAGTTTAAAGCAAAAGTCTATATAAGTGTTCGAAATCAGTCCCCGTTTATAAAAAAACTATGGCCAATTAATTAAACGGGTTTAGTTAGTTAGTAAAAAAACTAGATAACTATTAGAAAAGAAATAGCAAAGTGAATTTGCTATATTGTAACATAGATTTGTGGCTTCTATATTGCGTTTAACTGTGCTCAGTAAAAATATCTCTATATCTTCTTCTTATCGAATGAGAGTGGCCAACTCTGGTGTCGAGAGTTTATCAAGCCGCCATAAGGGCCGCTGACATGGCTTAACGACTGCCGTACTTGACAAAAAGCCAGGACATACAATTTAGCGTGTCATCCGACCCACGAATCTCTAATTAAAATAAATGAACAGTTACATACATATTAAATGTCTCGACAATAATTTATTTACAAAGAACCAGTAACCACGCTATAAAGAGCGCTCTAGTACGATTCTAAATTTAATTCCGTCCTCTCTCATATCACGTTCTAACGAACAGAACACAGCGCAGAAGAAACTGTTTGTATGCAAATTCTTATTTGCGAACCGACGCAAAAACTCTAGCAGTGATCAAAGATGTTAGCGAGGACAGACAGAGACTGTGTTTGTTGAGGTTACTTTGAGTTTTGAGCTAGGTTCATGGCAGCACTTATAGTCTATTTTTAGGTTTTTACGACTTTTGGATGGCTTTTTCTAGTTCTGATTTTGACCACGTGTAGATTTATTTTGATAGGATCTTCAGGGACGTATAAAGTGTTGAAATCAGGGGGATCTTGACTTTAACTCCGTTTACTATAAAAAACCAAGGTTATTTGTTATTTGTAGTTTCAAATCGATTCAACGACATTAGACTTTGCTTACATTTTGATATAGGTACACTAATTAATAAATGACCGAAACAAATTATCTCATGTCATGAAACTTAGTTTGGGACTTCAACACTCAGAATCACAACTCAGCAGACATTTTACTGATTTTCACTAGACTTTTGCGCAACTAATAAAATCCGTTGATAAATAGCGGAGTAACAATCTCGTAACATACAGAAGCATTGATAATCTCCATTTTTTTAATTCGGTGAAACTATATACGCAAAGTACCGCCTTACTTCATTCCCTTCATCCAGCCCAGAGGTAGCACAAGAATGCTTTGGAAGGAGCTATTTGACTTGCATAGAGCCTTACACTTTACATTTGAAACAAGTTGGTCGCGCTGAGACTCTGATTTGCGATTGTGTTGACTGGGAAGGTAATTTTTAGAGATATATAGGTATAAAGATACTTTAAAGTACTTTTCTGTGATTAGCTGATAAGAACAAACAGTTAATATTTTGATTTGTAATGATTAGAATGTTTATTAGTATGTATAGTATCTCGTACACTCGAAATAAATTAGATTGTAGTTACGTTAAAGTAATGGGCGGGTACGGGTACGGGTCACTCAGAGACTCTTCGCGACTCAAATGTGACTTAGGAGTTAAACTAAATATTGTAAGCAATGTAAATTACTATGTTTTATGTTCGTGTTTTTGTTTAATTAGACAGCAAAATGTATAGAAATCCGACAAGAAATTTATTGACAGCTTATTCATAATATCGCGACGTCATTGTATCTAAAATGTTATATTTATTACTGAACAAAATTCAAGCGCTTTTCTAAACATGTTCATTATCCCGATAATCGATGAACTAAATTAATTTTGCTAAAATTAGCGTTCAAATCAGGGCTCGCTAATCGTTAGGTTATCGTACCGACATCTTAACTTGTAGACTTCTTCTAAACACAAAATTCCGATACACATATATTATGATATAGATATAATGTATTTGGTACTACACGATAAATGAGTTATTATAAGTAGAAATCACGTGAAATGTCTGGATGTAAGTTGATATGTACTTACGTCATTGTAGAAAACAATATCGAGCGTGACTGCAATGATTTATTATTATCTAGCATATTTTTTGTCTATGACATTGAATTTAAGTATTCATTTCAGAGAATCTTGTAACCTGATATATATTTTTTAAGTTTAATCGTTTGTTAGTGCATTTAAAGATAAAATAGACATTTATTAACTTTCTTCTGTTTTGTGACTGGTCATAATTGTAGTGCTGTTTTGAACGCTCTACACACTAACATCGCTAAAGACGGCCGTAAGCATTGGTCCACGTGCTGACTTCCACATATAACACTGGCCATCTGATGGTAAGCTCAACATAGTCTTACAGGTAATAATTAGGAGTGTCTACGTTAAAATGTCAATGGTTTATCGGGACCACAGAGCACCGCAGAATCATAAATCTAACAGAATATTCAATGTGTAGGGCTGAATTTGCGGATGGATCACAGATAACCATGTCAAGAGAACATGAATTAGTATTGGAATTTGATACCGCCAGGATATAATCTAGAAATTGGGACATTATCGTTTTACTCAAATAGATATAGCCTATACGTTTATATATATATATATATATTTGGTCTATATATATATTTGGATATATATATATATATATATATATATATATAGACCAAAGATCCAGAGGTAGACCACGAAGACGGTGGCGAGACGATATTGTTGAGGCAGTGGGCAGTACCTGGACAAGACAAGCACACGACCGAAGACACTGGCAGCGCATGGAGGAGGCCTATGCTCAAATTTGGGTGCCCAATAAAACATTAAAAGAAATTGAAATTTGATATTAACTAATAATGCTTTACTAACTTAGAACCAATAACTCCTGAATGTTACTTAAGTTGGGAAATAAATGGCTTTATTTATATATATATATATATATATATTGTGTGTATCAAAATAATAAAATAGTAAAGTCACTTGTTAATTTTATTATTTTATACAAAATAATATTACTAAAAACAAACTAATCCTACTTACCAAAATTTTTTTTTCATCCATTTGTCTTCTATCTTTACTCTCAATAATATGGAACGCATCACTAGGATAAATTAAATTAAATCTATCTATATGTTCCGGCTCAGAATACAGTCTTTCTGCATTATGTGCCTCCAAGCATTGCGACAAGAAAATGACACTACGTAATAGTGACATTACAACAATTTTTCTCATAAGATGCAAAACGTTATAATATGAGTAACCTTGCACGTTCATTTATTCATCTGTCCCATCCATTAAGCCCCTAACGCTGTGCCTACATTTTTCTCGTAATATTTAATACAATATCCGTAAACAAAACCCATCAGACCATTAGCGGGGGTAATTTGATCCTCTTTTTGTGTGGCTTTTAATGTTCAACATCCCGCAGCAGCTATCTCACTCGCACATTTAAATAAAAATATTAACTGATTATATTTGCTGTCAAAATCTTCAAATAAAGAATTATTCAATTAGGGTTTGTTGGTCTTGGTTTTAATACATCATTTTAACGGATGCTTTTAAAAGCTATGTACAATGATTATGATATTAGCGTTTCTTGAATACCATCATTTTTACCAACCAAAATCCGAGGTGGTAATATTTAAGCAATAAATTTGATATCCATTTTTCCACATAATTATGTACTCATTGGTAAAAATGTTCACAAAATTCACATTAAATCAGGTTGCTTCATATGTACACAAGTATAACGTACAAGAAGTAGCTGCGGTACGTAAAAAGCTTGTTAGCTCGAGGGCGGATCCAAACTCTGTAAATTGGAATAGTTGAGCGCGAGGTCCGCAAATTTAAATCGGCATCTCGGGATAGTGCCCGATGATTTGTGGATCGCAGCTATATACTCGTAGGTATAGAAGGTATTTGTACACCGTAGCTATGTTGGCTAGCTAGGCTGGTATTTGATGGCTAAGACTGTAAGGGAGTGTGGATTTAGATCTGAGGAGAGTAAACATTGCTTGGTAAGCAAGGAGTAAGAATTATTTTGTTATGTTAAGAATTATTTTCCATGAATATTATAGTCATCTCGAAGAAAAACAATATCAATTTATTGTTGAATCAAAAAAATGTGAAGAAATACTTGCATAAACAAATCGGGTGGGGTAATATTATGTTGAGTAAGAACTATCAAAAACATACAAATGGAATAAACAACATTGATAGTCGAAACGAAGCATACGCTTACTCAACTCGCTCGGTCAGTAAACGGTATTTGTACAGCGAAGTTGCGTATGTATTTTCACGTTGTATTTATTCACTTAGCGAGGTTTGGAAACAACGAAACAACGCGATTTCGTCCGCGTGGAATAGTTATTACCATAAAAACGGTTCTAGTGAGTTAACCTTAAAACGTAGACATATACTTTTGCAGACATTTTGTTAGATTATTTCAGGAAAATAATTCTTTCATACTTTTTTTTTGATATCTTGAACCGTTTTCGCAGCGCGTGCGACGGAAGCCCTCAAAGATGAATATTTTTCCCCGTTTTTTCCATATTTTCCATTGTTTCTTCGCTCCTATTGATGTAATATAGCCTAAAGCCTTCCTTGATAACTGGTCTATCCAACACAAAAATAATTTTTCAATTCGCACCAGTAGTTCCTGAGATTAGCGCGTTCACTACTTAAACTCTAATAACTATACTCGTATGCGTTACTAGTACTGTTGTGAATGTGTCTTTCTTGTCATTTTACATCGTTAAGTATCCAATAAAGCGTTAATCTAGCTATTAAGTCTTTATACATTTGTGTGTTTTAACAGAACAACATACGATGTAAGAGGCAGTTTCGTCAAGAGAGGCGTCCGCACATTCGGAGCTCATCGCGACTCCGTTAATTATCGCGGTCTGCGCTTTGATAGCTGGAGGGACCTGTGTAATGCCATTATGTAGGAATAGAGACTTTAACACCGATTTGGACTAACATTTACGAAAGGTTCCGTTAAGCAATCACATTTGAAGAAATGTATTGTCAATACATATTGTTTGTTTTACACAATTTGCAATATGAGAATTTACAATACTGCAATTTAGAATACTTGAATTATAAAGTGATCCTCCGAATGAGGCGCACCTGTATCGCTAGTTGCTTAGTAAGCAGTAATAAATTACTTAATTATATAAACAATTTTATATGAAATAATAATATCTTTATAAAAAAGTAAATGAAAGACATGCCATGATCATAAAGGTTGATGGAAAACATATTTTTTTGTAAAACTCAGACGCAGACACCCTCAAGTTTTAAAATTCAAAATGGCAAACAATGTCCAGTTATACATAGGTATATCTATTAAGATTACTTTTGCATCAGGGATTAATTTAGCTCGACAGCTAATTATTTTAATATAATATAAAAACAAAATATACCTAACAAAAAGTTCTACTAACATAAAATAAACTCAGTCACGTTGACAAGCTTTTACAAACAAGCATACATTCGTACATCCACTTTCAAATTCACAAATTGAGTAATTTGCACGAAGTTTGGATTGAATTGTGCAAAAACAACTCTACGGTTTGACTCGTGGAGTGAAGGGTTCAAACAAAAATTTAATGAATTATTTGGTTAGCAAAACATTTTCATCATCATCATCAACCTACAGTCGCCCACTTCTGGACGCCACTCCGCCAGCTCGATTTTGTGCTTCTTGTCTCAAACGGTTCCCTGCTATCTTGATTATATCCTCGCGCCACCTAGTTAAAAAATACTTTCAGTTAAAATTGTAAAATACTAGTAGCAGTAGTAGATGCCTGAGACTTTGCATGCGCTTATTCCAGAAAAAAGCAACCTATGTCACTCTCGAAAATTTTATAATCACACCTAAAAACACGATGCTTTAATGCGTCTTAAAAGAGAAGCAAACAGATCAATTAACAAAAAAAAACATTTTCTTAGGTACTGTAAACAAATCATGATTTAGAGAGTCACTAGGTTAAAAACGTATCATTTTACTTTAAAAAAATCCGCTGCTCAGTTCCTCTAAATAGCTGCCCCAAAAAATACATCGAACGAAAACAACGGTTTAATCCTTAAAATAATGATATTTTTCTACGGACGGTTTCAAATGGAAAGGGTTTGGAAGTTAGAATGACTGAAGCGAGCTTTATTTGTGGGAGTGGAGTTTATTTTATTTTGAAAATTTTACTCGTGCGAATTTTTTTGTTTCGTTTTATTTCACTCCTTTTAACTTCGATTATACATAACAATTAATATCAGCCATATTTTTTCTATTTATATACAATGCTACATATACTTACTAGTAATATTCTTTATAATTAATTTACTTATAGAATCTTAATTAAAATTACTATTGTGCTCTTACTTTTTACTTCAAAACTAACAAAACTTTTTAATGGACTAGAAACCTATTTAATTTATCATTCTATAAAAGCATAACTATTTCAATTACAAACTTAAATAAGTAAAACATTTTCGCAGAATGAAAGTCATTGGAATTGGTGGATTTCAAATTATTTGTTAAAAGTAAAACCAATTGCTTTTACAACAACAGGCAGTTAATAAAGCATAGAAGTTAGTATTCCAATTAATTAGATTCAAATTATCAGATTCTTGTGAGTAGGTATGTAACGAATTCCAGAAACAGAGGCAAGCAAAGCTATTTTACATTTGAAAATATGAAACAGCTTCACAGTGCAACTTTGCAGGTAAATAAAATTAATTAGTATGTATTTCTAAGTATAGTGTATGGATTAAGTTATCAAGATTTACATCTATTTTTTAAGCTTTGTTAAGATAAATAATCTAGTAGGAACATCTCAATCAGCTTAATTTGAACTAGGACATTACTTATCTAAGTTTATATTAAAGCGAACAATCTCATACCTAATCCGGCTCATTTGATGCAACTAGCTAAATTAAGCTCTTAGCTTAAGTTAGGGTAGCATGGGGATTAACTTGTTTGAGGTAGTTTTAAGCTAGATGTTCTGTAAAATTATGAGAAGTATCAAACTACAAACAAAGGGCAAGAGAAAGAAGTAAAAGAGAGGTTTAGTCAGTATATGTAAATAATAATATGCTGGTTGTGATTATTTTCGCTCATTTTCCAATAAAAGTTTAAGTTAAAACAACCATGGTGCGAGTTTAGCACTTAATAAATTAACTCATAATAAATAAGAGATTTTCTAAGCTTTTCATTCGTTTTCTAGAAATAAGTAATAGTGTATTTAGTTCTTTGTACTAATAGTAAAAACGAATTTATACTAACATTAAATTAAGTTACATTAATTGAACAAGCGTTTGCTTAGTATGGGGCTAGATGGCGTTGTGTGATGTTTTCTGAAATATTTATTTGTTATTTATTGATGTAGATTTAATTGAATCAAACATAGCTCTTTTAAAACCGAAACCGATAGCATCATTGTTGAAAGTATTTAAATTACAAGGATTTTAAAAATCAAATATTTCTACTTAAAAAATTTAGCATACTGGTCTGAGAGAGTAGAACAAATAGACATCGCTTAAAACAATACAAAAAACATTTTTGTAAAAAAATGTAACGATCCCTTTAAAACCCACTAAAAAAATTCAAAAATATGTTAAAAATGGTATATTCAAATTCCTCTTGGCGGACCACTTAAAGGTTACAGCTGTCAGATTTCATAATTGCATTAAATCCACTGTTTTGTTTTTTGCTCGGGGCGGTCTGCATTTGCATTGCTAATGCCCGTGACGGGGCCAGATGGCGCCATTGTCGCCCGAGCGTCTACATTTCATGAATATAGACAAAGCTCCAGAAACTTCGAGGATAACACAAAAGTTTAATATTAAGCCTCTTCTAGGTTGGGCTTTGATTGCGCCGGTTTGAGGATGCTGTAATGGCTGGGTTGTTTGTTTGCGGCAGGCTTGTCTTATTTAACTATCACTGGCTTGTCAGTTACATATAATATTTGAAACTAGCTTCACTTGTACCTACAGACTGATTGTAGTAACTTTAACCTTGACTTTATTTGCAAGGTTAAGTTACTACAATCCGGCTGTGGAGTAAACTTATTTTAATACGTGTTACATAGTTTATATTATGGTTTCATATTTATTAAGTTATCAAATATCTAAATTGAAATTAAGTTAAATTTTTGCTCCTCTTTGTATACGTCTCATCTTGTCTGTTTGTTTGCCTGCCTTCTTGCGCGTGCGTGACGTCACAGCCCAACGGAAGACCAGCGCTGGTTGCTTTCACACAACCAGCATTGTGCTGAGTTGGGGCTGTGTTGTGGCAGATTTTATGTTTGTTTGTTTATTATGTTCTTACTTGTGTTTGTTTCTCTGCTAAATATGCCAAAATAAATGTTTTATTTCTTTCTTTATTTCTTAAACTTAGAAACGGCTTTCAAATATCTTAATAACCTTATATGCCCAAAATTAGACGCTACAAAAGCTTCAAAACCTTCAAAATCTTAAACACCTCAAACGTTTCTTCAAAATACTAAAGTACCATTACCGAACCACCAAAACCAGCCACAAACAATTTGACCACCACAATTATCTGTCTTGTTTTCACGCCATTAAGTAATCGGTGTTGCCATTAACCTAATTTTAGACTTTAAACTTCTCAATGGTTTCTTGCGGTGAGCAAGACAAGACGTTTACAGATATAATGATTATATCTTATAATTTAAAGTAATTATTTGTCGTTTGTTTTTGTATTGTTAGACGGAATGTAAAGGTAAAATTTGGCTTTTATGTATTTTATAGTCTATTGGTGTATAATTTATAACTTGGTGTTTAGGTAAATACTTATTTTATGTTTTGTAATTTATTTTTATAGTCTTAACTTGTAGGTACATGTAAGTTAGCATTGTAGAGATCTTATTGATGCACTAAAAAGACAAAATATAGCTTATCTGAAACTAGATTTACTAACTAACGACTAATTTAATTACTGATTTATATATATATGGATAAAAAAATGGTTCCAGCAAAGCAATATTGTTCCAAAAAAGTCATGTGCTATGCGCATCTAACAGCTGCCGCGTAGCACGTAGCAGCATTTTTTAGTTTTTGTAGCTATCTCTATAGCTACAAAAACTAAAAAATGTAGACCTGCTACGAAAAATGAAGTACTGCAAGCTATGGGATACGAAGAACTACGTGCAACGTTAAAACATGTTTTATTTTATTTTATATCATGATTGTGATCCTGCTTGTTTGTATCTAAACAAAACATAATTATTTCAGAGTTTTGTTGTTAAAAAACTAATAGCGAGTTCGTATAAACTACTGAAGAAGGTTAATATTCTGTTAAAAAAAATATATTAAAAAAATAGTTTGGAGATACTTCGAACAAAACACGTTCTAACTATTCCTATAAATTTTGTCTGTTTATATTTGTGTCTCTGTTTTTCTGTTTATTCAAACGCTCATCACGCAGAAACGTCTGAACTATGATATGTAGGTAGTATGAGATCTTAGGAGTGTCAAAGGCTACTTTTTGTCCCGATAGAGAGAAGCCACGGGCGTTCACTAGGTTAAAATAAAACCATAGCAACTTTTCAACCTTTCAGAATACGCTCGGACAATACCGCTATTTTAAACATGATTTAAGAACAATCCCCGGAAGCATCTTGGCAAGAAAGCCTACCCGCGTAATGTGGCTCGTTTATATCGCAAGGTGGAGCTAAGCTGCTGTAATGTTGCCCGCTGAGATCTAATCTTAATTGTACACTTACCCGCGCTGTCTTTCAGGACAACATTGGAGTCATGTCGTGGATAGATTTAGTCAATTTTTAATCAAAAGGATATAACTAATTCAAGATTGTGATCTAGTTTTAGAATATTTACGAATTTCATATTACTAGGTAAATCATTATATGATATTGTCAAATCATTAATTTATAATGTTATTATTTGTTTTGTATTGATAAACACTGTTAATTATTTATTTATTTAAACTAATACATGATATTACTAATTTATATTCTTTGTGCCTTCTAGCATGCGTTTGACTAAATCACTCTCAAACCTAAAAACTGTCGAGCAGTGCGTTCCAGCAATCTCATTTAAGATGCCAATTCATGTAAAGTAACTGCATGTATACCTCAGGCACTGTTACTTGTCCTGCTGTTGCTTCAACAGTGAAAGCGGTGGTCAAATTATAGGCTGTCCAAAAATCTGTATAAAAAATAAATGTGAAATAACATAATATAAGTCATTTTATACGAATATATTAGAGCATAGTTATATTTCTAAAAGAATTTGGTCATAATAACGTAAACATTGTAAGACTGGCTTACAAATTTATGAAGAAGTTATTTCAATGTTCCTTTCAAACTATGAAGAAGATTTTAGTACAACACAATTTATTAACATGAAATAATGAGGTAGTTTCAAACCGGCACCGTAAAATACGATACAAAGTGTTGAAACACAAAACAGTATGTAAAACACCTATACCTGAGCATAATTTTATTTTCCCACGAATAACTTGCGATGGATGCGTCATTGAATATAAAGTTGTATACAGTTCTGTCATAAATTTGGATTTTGAAATTTTATGGTTGAGTGAGCGAGTAAAACTTTATAAGAATCTACTTTGTATTTGTATTACTGAAATGTGTTATAAATCAGAAATCAGAAATGACAGATTTATCTACTGTTCCTTAGTAAAATGTGTCATGTAGGATGTAGGTACATTAAAACATCTTTAGATTGATATATTAGAAATAATACGGGAGTTGATCACTAATCTTCCAGACAATGTACATATAATTATTATGTTAAGTAACTAACAGCAATTCAGTCCGAAAATAATAAGAAATCGGCGTTTTGTACGTACGGGAACCTCTAAAATAAAACTAAAAAAAATATACATAAAAGGCTGATACAAATACAACCGCAAATTACAAAAACCGGACTTTTCTACAATTTATAGATAGCCCCTGAAAAATTGTACACAAAACTTCCAAAAAAAAAGAACGGAACGACTATAGGAAATAAAACCGCTGTTCCATTTATATCCAAATCCTTGTAAATAAATGGATACGGCTTAGCTCAGTCCACCTGCGGCGATTTACGCGCGGTCAAGCCTTATGGTAATGCCGCTAAGAAGTGAAGTAGTTGTACGGATTTTTGTTCAGGTTTGAGAAAATGTAACACTCACTCAGACGCCTTCAATATCTAGTTTAACGTCTTATATCTGATCTTTGAAAATACTTAGTTGTAAATTACAAATAATCCATGGAATATGGAATAATTCATCGTATAAATTTCGTATTGGATTTTTTCAACAAAATAAAGTACTCATTTGCGTTCTCTTTATCAACAAACCCACAACTTTATTGTACAAAAAAAAGCAATACTATAAAATGTTTTCACATTCCACATCCCTCCATCAGATTATCTAAGTTTAACAAACAAACAAAATGCCCAAAAAAATCGTCAGCGAATGTTGCAAACAAACAAAAAAACTGCCATAAAAAATAATTAAAAGGCATAAATTACAAAGTTTTCTGCAATCACTGCGTATTTTTCTAACCCCATATTTCGTGCGTTAATTGTTCCCGGTCGTCGTGACTTTCGTGAACTCTGTTTAATTACAAGTAATGTATGAATCTATTATAACTCGTATGCGAACATACAAACTTGGAAAAGGTTATTAGCCTTGTTTAATAAAGCGGGTGATGAGGTTTCGTGATGATTTCACGGCACATAAGTAATTTTGAATTGTTGAAGGATCGGACCTCAAACTCAGAAATGAAACGATGATTCCTTGGATAATTGTCGATTTATTATCTTAGTTTTCAGTTTGTCCGACTTATTTTACAGGTGATCACCGAATGAATTCTCACAGAGTATCTAAAACGTATACATCTTATCAATCCAAATGTCAAAGTCAATTGGTGACGAGTATCTGTCAATGTCTGTGTCATTTGCTTAGCGTTTGTCATTGACATATACTCGGCACCACAAATCACAAATTATAATGCCAATATAAATAAATATAAACGAATTAAAGTGATAAGTCTTACATTATGTACAAAAGAATGTTTGAAAAATTTACCGTTCTGTAGTTTTTAGGTATCAGAATAAGAAGTAGTATGTTTTATTTTTTCAAACGATAATTTTTTGCTTGCCGTTTAGTGTGTTGCCAGGACATGTTATAGTTATTTTATCCACATGGATCTACCAGTAACTGTAGTCCTGTACAAAAGTGCATAATTTATTCTTTTACAGAAAGCAAATAGCATGGAAATGTATTTGCACATAGTAAATTACGTGATAAATTATGGACAACGCAAATATTCGTATAATCTGGCATCAAACGGGAAGTAAAACAATTTTACTACATTTGCGTTGCTCAAATATTTTTACCTAATCACTGGAAAATTTTGGGTCAGTTTCAATCACGGACCGTTACCGTTTTTGATATATTTAACATATTTAATGTTAATCTAAATATATAAAACTCAATGATGACTGACTGACTGATATAGTGATCTATCAACGCATAGCCCAAACCACTGGACGGATTGGGCTGAAATTTGGAATAAAGGTAAATGTTATGACGTAGGCATCCGCTAAGAAAGGATTTTTGGAAATGCAACTTAAAGGGGTGAAATAGGGGATGCAAGTTTTACTTCTTAATGCGAGCGAAGCCGCGAGCACCCACTAGTATTGTATAAATGTAAATAAATTAATATCTTATCTTTTCTTTGGAATAAAATATCTTATTTGACAGAATTATGGTTGTGTAACTTTCGGAGTTAATTGCTTTCGTTATACCGATGAGTAATATGTGAGTATTTGATTACGCTTCCGCATAAAATAATATCAAACATTTTCCATGACCTTGGATCTTTCCTTAGCACTACTTTATATTCAGTAGACACCACATAATTGTAATAAATATCTAACATATATGTCAGGTGTCAGATAAATTCACATGTTAGAAAAATACAAATATCGCGTCACATATTTTCTGTCTGATTGGTCCGTCACAACGCGCAGATGAGAGAAAGAGAGGGATGAAAGTCTGTGGTACAGATTGATAAAGATTCATTAATACTGGTAGCTAAACGTAAATAAAGTATATAAACTTCACTTAGAGCTTAACAGATTGTTTGTAAAGGAATAATTGCAGACCAAACTGTTCCAACTGGTCTGTCATAAAAAATCTGCCAGTCAAGAAGAGCGTCGTTTTCTATACAAATATATTTTTGAAACAAATGCTACCATATAACAAATCATTATAAAGGAGATTTTGTTTTATATTGCCTATGTTTTACACTAATGATACCATTCACACGTTTCGCCTCTCCACCCTAAGTAATGTGTGATATTATCGCTGACTATAATATTACCAGAAATTGAAATACACGCTTAAGGCCGAGAATGCTGCGACCAATTTATCACTCACCTAAAAGATTTACCCTTACCAAACACTTTGCAATGCATATAATAGATTGAACAACTACAACATCATGAAATTATTTAAAAGAGACACGTTTTGTGTATTCATAGAATATATACACACACATTTTCAAAAAGGTTCTCTAAAAATATAAATGGGAATCTTTGCTTATAACAAATATTGTATAAGATATTGAATCAGGCGTTACTTTGCGGAAATCCATTGTTACTGAAACTTTGGAGAAATATGTAGTGTTTTTCCGCTGCGACTGCTCCTTAACCGACATCAAACAACAAACTTGGTGGTTTTTAGGTGTGTTCCTCCTTATACCACCGCCACACCTCACCTCCTAACCTTTAAATCTTGCAGTGCCTATTTGACAATGTAATGTAGAAATCCTGTAAGGTTTTTTATAAATATATGTAACTACGCTTTTTAGAGTAGAAAACGAATACATTAGTTACAAGCCAATTTATACTGCGAAACAAAACTGGTTACAAAGCATATATTTATTTATCTTATGTATTTATTAGTATTTTATACGCGCGGGACATAGAAAACCTTAAAATACATTGCTTCTTGATTACGTAACTATGAAGGTAGTTGTTAATGTGTAATTTGTGGTTGCCATGGCAACGGCTGATGCGGTACTCGATAAATAATTGAGTTATGTAAACTGGATAGTTCCAATTTGGGTCTGACATCATGATTATGTAGCTGTTTGTGACGCTCGGCTAGTTTTGTTAAATTTAATTATTGTGTACCTGTTATTGGACATAATTCACCTGTTTCTGAGCCTAGTAGGCTAGTTAGGGTTGTTTACTGGTTTGTAGCCTTGTGGTAATGAATATGGTTACTATGAACATAACTATATCTGCAACTTATAGATACGGCTGCATGTACTTACTATAAATGGAATTAATTAAATTATACAGATGCTATCTCTCAAGATTAAGACTTGTTTTAACAAAAATGTTTGTAAGTAAGGCTCGAATGAATATCAAAAGTGCTGCCGAATTATTTAGTTTGAATACGGACATATTTAAATATGTAGACTGGAAAATTGTATGAGAAACACCAAATTAATATAAAAAGTATTATTATCTATAACACAAAGAACCTTATATCTTATTAGCTAGGTACTTGAGCTTGAAATAGATTACTCACCGAGGCCAGCAAGAAAATAATCATGCAGAAAATGTATTCCACAAAGTAATTACTCTTCTAAAGCTTGGGAAATTACAAACTGTGCGCCAAAACCTCATTGTGGGCGCAATGAGAGCCGTGAGGATGCATTTACTTCCATCTTGAGAATGCGGGACAAAAGCGGGGGAACGGGACGGGGACAAAAGAGAGAAGTAGAAGGTGAGATGTTTTAGTTTGTGGAGGAGAAATAACATGAAATCAAATGAAAAATAAAATGAGAAATAAGTGAATAACATATTATTACAATATTTATCGTGCACAAACGTAGCCCACTCCTAGATAGGATATTGAATCAGGCGTTACTGACCAAAATGATTCATGTGGCGTACACAATTTTTTAAGGCTGTTAATAAGTAGAAAATACATCGCAGATTACAAAGGCTACTGAAACTTTTGGATAAAGACTAGTCCCATAGTGGGCTTTAACAATGGGCGTATATTTTGTTCGTAAACATTGATTCCTTGATGAACCTAGGCTTAGTATATGAAGCCAACAAAAATCTTACCGTCCTTTCTTTAAATGATATAGGCTCAAGCTTGAATGCAACTTGCATGATGTTAAGCAACTTTATAATCTACGATATAGATTGATGAACATTGATTCCTTGAAGAACCTAGGCATAATAAAGAAAAAAGGCACGTTGCTGACGATGCGTATTTTAGTCCGTCTATAAATGATAACACCCCCGTCTGGGAGCAGGGCAGCGCGCGGCAGACGTGTGTCCGGGGACTAATCACATCGCGGCCGTGCGTGACGTCACACTCGTTAGCGAATTCAGAGCTTTGTACTACGCCTTGCATTTGCTATTTTATAAAATAAGAATATCCAAAATTGGGTTTATTTTTGTACAAAATAAGGAATTTTTGTTCTGGCTTTGTTTGAGACCTAGTTTCATAATTCATACTCCTTGGACCACAGTTTTCGCTTGTGCGGATATCACAAGCTTCAGGGAATTTGTTCACCTGGTGATCCTGTGCAATAAACAATAGACAACAATAACAATACGTTGAACAATAGAGTAATAACAAACCTGGGGAGACGTTTAACCGTTTCAGGAATAGTATTTTTGTATATCCACAGAGCAATTCGCTTGTGCACACTTTTCAATGAGTGTTAATAATATGTAATATCTGTAACAAATCGGATCTACATGAATCAGAAACTTTGAAATATATTTCAGCGCCATCTACCGTCCATTCCCCGCAGTCCACTCCACTTTTAGAATCAATTAAAACCCCCATTCATTCCAAACTTTACCAGCGCCATAGACATAACTTAGACCACTACACAAGCGCCCTCTGAAGATAATCCACACACAGTTAGAAACAAGAGTCCCCATAACATGCCCATATAATTCCCGAAATCAGAATCCGCACGCCGCCATTACAGTCCCGTCCTTTGCGACCGAACCACTATAATAAATTCGTGGTCGTTACACCAAACGAGGTTAATATAAAGGTGGCACTGTCTGGTTGGGGTTCCTGGCTGTTGTCTTGGTTGGGTAGCTAATGTCAAGGAACGTAAGGGTTCTATTAATTAAATAAATACTGTTACAAGAAAAGTTAAGGATTTGTACTCGTATGTTAAGTTATACTTTCGTACTCTTACTAAGTACGAAGCTGGACTTTACAATAAAATTAGATATATGTACATTTCACACTTGTGCAAATAGGATAAGTTTATTTAATTTCATACATTGTTTTTTCTTACATGCGTTACAAAAAAAAAGAATATCGATAATACTTTTCTTGTGCACTGTTCAAACTTTTAAATCGAATTTGCATCTTCCTAAAAATGGTCCATTTATCAATTTATATACATTATAAAAAAAAACATGGGTCCTCCATCACTCCAACAGACGTGGACCCTAATTCCCCAGAATTGTGCATTTAGCCCGTGGCACGATCGCGAGTCGCGGGAATAAAATTCCCCGGGAATTTCCCGCCTGATACGGAATGATATATTGAGGTTATGGTGATACGTTATTTTGAAAGTGACTAATGATGTTGCGACAGTTTTGAAAGTTTTTTGTTCCTTGCTGGTTTTTGATGGCTCACTGTATAATATAGATATTGTTATGGGTATGTAGTTCTTTTTGTTGTTCGTTAGTCATTATCATGCTTCGTATATCATTTTATACAAGTTTTTGTTCCTTGCTGGTTTTTGATGGCTCACTGTATAATATAGATATTGTTATGGGTATGTAGTTCTTTTTGTTGTTCGTTAGTCATTATCATGCTTCGTATATCATTTTATACAAGTTTTTGTTCCTTGCTGGTTTTTGATGGCTCACTGTATAATATAGATATTGTTATGGGTATGTAGTTCTTTTTGTTGTTCGTTAGTCATTATCATGCTTCGTATATCATTTTATACAAGTTTTTGTTCCTTGCTGGTTTTTGATGGCTCACTGTATAATATAGATATTGGTATGGGTATGGAGTTCTTTTTGTTGTTCGTTAGTCATTATCATGCTTCGTATATCATTTTATACAAGTTTTTGTTCCTTGCTGGTTTTTGATGGCTCACTGTATAATATAGATATTGTTATGGGTATGTAGTTCTTTTTGTTGTTCGTTAGTCATTATCATGCTTCGTATATCATTTTATACAAGTTTTTGTTCCTTGCTGGTTTTTGATGGCTCACTGTATAATATAGATATTGTTATGGGTATGTAGTTCTTTTTGTTGTTCGTTAGTCATTATCATGCTTCGTATATCATTTTATACAAGTTTTTGTTCCTTGCTGGTTTTTGATGGCTCACTGTATAATATAGATATTGTTATGGGTATGTAGTTCTTTTTGTTGTTCGTTAGTCATTATCATGCTTCGTATTTCATTTTATACAAGTTTTTGTTCCTTGCTGGTTTTTGATGGCTCACTGTATAATATAGATATTGTTATGGGTATGTAGTTCTTTTTGTTGTTCGTTAGTCATTATCATGCTTCGTATATCATTTTATACAAGTTTTTGTTCCTTGCTGGTTTTTGATGGCTCACTGTATAATATAGATATTGTTATGGGTATGTAGTTCTTTTTGTTGTTCGTTAGTCATTATCATGCTTCGTATATCATTTTATACAAGTTTTTGTTCCTTGCTGGTTTTTGATGGCTCACTGTATAATATAGATATTGTTATGGGTATGTAGTTCTTTTTGTTGTTCGTTAGTCATTATCATGCTTCGTATATCATTTTATACAAGTTTTTGTTCCTTGCTGGTTTTTGATGGCTCACTGTATAATATAGATATTGTTATGGGTATGTAGTTCTTTTTGTTGTTCGTTAGTCATTATCATGCTTCGTATATCATTTTATACAAGTTTTTGTTCCTTGCTGGTTTTTGATGGCTCACTGTATAATATAGATATTGTTATGGGTATGTAGTTCTTTTTGTTGTTCGTTAGTCATTATCATGCTTCGTATATCATTTTATACAAGTTTTTGTTCCTTGCTGGTTTTTGATGGCTCACTGTATAATATAGATATTGTTATGGGTATGTAGTTCTTTTTGTTGTTCGTTAGTCATTATCATGCTTCGTATATCATTTTATACAAGTTTTTGTTCCTTGCTGGTTTTTGATGGCTCACTGTATAATATAGATATTGTTATGGGTATGTAGTTCTTTTTGTTGTTCGTTAGTCATTATCATGCTTCGTATATCATTTTATACAAGTTTTTCTTATAGAATGAGAGAGACCAACTCTGGTGTCGAGAGTTTATCAAGCCGCCCTAAGGGCCTCTGCCATGGCTTATCGACGCCGTACTAGACAAAAAACCGGGATTTACATTTTAACGCGTCATCCGATCTACGGTGGCGCCCAAAATGGAATGCCACTTTGTCACCCGTCCAAGCTAACATATTAAAATGAGTTTATCGGTTAATTTGTGAGTTTGTTGGTCTATTTTTTTCCTTTTAAACGCTGAAAATTTATTTATAGTCACCCTTCATAAGAAAATAAATGTGATGTGTTTATTTTTTATTAGAGGGCCAGTAATTTATTCTAGAGGATAGGTGATCTTCAAGGTCACATATTTATTTATATGCCAAATCTCCCAAACCAATCTCTAAATTCAAAAATCAAAATTCGTTTATTTTACAAAATGCTTAGGTTATAATCTCTATACCTTATCTTATTATATAATTTCGATCCCTGATTATGAGTGGGTCAGTTAATGTACATAATTAATGAGTACAATAATTGTGTTGACCCTCATTAAGGCAGTCGTTAGCTGATTTGAAGAACGCGTTATGACTGCTTTGGGAGACCTACCTGTCTATAACTGGATGAATAGCCACGTTATATTGAGTTGTGGCTCTCGGGCTTGCGATGTAAATTATTTATTTTGAATATATGTAAGTGAGGTAAATAGTACTTAAAATGTTGGGTACTGCAATGTTTTCAATATTATCTAGTACTACTGACACAATCGTTGCCTAAGTATAAGGCAAGACGGCACTTTTTATTAATATTGCTTCGTTATTATACTAAAAATTCCGACTACAAGAAATCAATTTTAGTGATAAAGCCACCACTTGTATTGTCTATTTTATGCTAACAATACGTCCCAATAATGTATTGTCTATCTACAACACATTGTATAATGTATAACTTTATGAACTGTTTTTTTTCTGCGTGAACAATAAGGAGTTCATCGCATTATCTAACGTATCATTGTTAAACAAGGAACGTTGAAGTTCCTCAAATATTTTCCGTTTATATCCAAATGTTCATAGTAAGTCAACGCCAATATTATTCTTTCTTATCTGAGTATTTTATTTTTCCGCCTTTCCAATAGGTAATGTTACCAAGTTGCTAGCAAAATATTTGGCTCAAATTTTCTCATTCCTGGCTTCAACGCGCAGTATTGTCGACACGTGAGAAATATCTAAATGTCGTAGAACAAACTACATTGTTTCCTGGGGAAGCACCGAGTGGACGGCCAGAGCTCCATTGAATATTATACTGAGTTACTGCTAACCCGATAGTATACCTAGTATAGATATACTAGGTATACGATCTCCTACCAAATGTTATTTTTCATTCTCAAATTAGTGTTTTTATCCGACCAATCTAGGCATCCACTAAGTAAGTAAATAAATGGCCTTTTAGCTTAGTTGGTAGTGGCTCTGCCTTCTAATCTAGAGGTCGCGGGTTCGATGCCCGCATGACACAAGCATTTACCTATGTACTTTAAAAATGTATAATTACTTGTGTTGAGTCTGGTCGTTTGTATGTATAATAAGTATGTATTTACAAAAGAAAAGTATATAAGTATTATATCCGTTATCTAGTACCCACGATACAAGCGTTTGCTTAGTGTGGGGCTAGATGGCGCTGTGGGCAATGTCCCGGAATATTTATTTATTTAAATAAATAATGTGTTAATTAACACCTTTGTCTGGTTTGTAAGTTAAAAAATGTTTGTGTCTTTCTCAATCTGGATAAATGTTTAATTAAGCGTCACTCTCTTTGAGTCGTAGTTCCTCATGACTGAAAGTCGTGACTCCCACGCAAAATTCATTCATTAGGGGAGTTTTCTAGGGAAAAAACATTGTGGTGCTCGCCCAGATCTTTCCATAGAAGACACATATCCTTCGATTTTATCATACTATTATAAAAATACGAAAGTGAGTTTGTTGGTCTCTTTGTTCCGCTTTTACGCCGTAAAGAAAAGGCGGATCATCGTGATTTTCGCGAAAGTGATAGTAGGCAGGTCAGGCAGGTTGTAGTCAAACGTAAGCCAATTTCGTGTTAAAACAAACTGTAAAGTCCTGGACGTGACATACATTACCTTATTCCGGAACAACGCCAGCGAAGCCGACTGTATCCACTAATGAGTGTATAAGGAAAACAATTCATTTTTATGAGCCGCAGGTTGATTCGGATTTTTTAATGTAAAGTGGTAAATAATCACAACACACAAGTATTTATGCATTTTAAAAAATTATAATTACTTGCGTTGAGTTTGGTTGTTTGTATGTATAATAAGTATGTATTTACAAAAGAAAAGTATATAAGTATTAAATCCGTTACCTAGTACCCACGACACAAGCGTTTGCTTAGTGTGGGGCTAGATGGCGCTGTGTGCAATGTCCCGGAATATATATTATTATTATTAATCATAGATAATCATCACTAAAAAAACGATTGTTTCTATTACCCTGTACCACCCTGAGCTCAGGTGTGAGCGAGTGCATGTGAACATGGTTTACTTCGTCAGGCTAGTCCATCGAGTGAGCGGAACTGTACCTTATGTTGTATACTCAGTAAAAGGCGAGGAAATATTCAAGTAAAATAATAGATCCAAATTACACTCAAGAACTTCACACTTATATTATAAAGGTGAAAGTTTGTATGTGTGTTTGTGAGTATGTATGTTAAATTGGTTGTTTGTTAATAATAATATGTATTTTTTCATGCTCATTCATTGCATGTATAATTGATTTTTTTAATGTAAAATAATATCTTTTCCTACCTTCATCACAACAATCAGAATTCAACATCCGACCAACTAACTAGTTTTGACTTCAATCATAATAAGCAACTACTCAGACAAAGCGGCAAGAGACAAACTACATTATGAAATCAATATAAAACATCTAAATAAGTATATAAAACTTAAAGTTGACTGACTGACTGACATAGTGAATAGTGAACCTCTAACCACAAGTAGATGTTACGACGTTGGCATCCCCTAAAAAAGGATGTTTGGGAATGCCACTATTAAAGAGGTGAAATAGGGGATGCAAGTTTTACTTCTTAATGCGAGCGAAGTCGCGAGCACACATTGGTACTAAAATAAAACAAACTGTTCTACAAAGTCCCATCAGAAATAAAATAAAGTTGCTTGTACACTATCAGCTTTTTGCACCTCAGCATAATATAAGGACGTGTGCACACTGAACCGGAAGTCTCTAAACAGGAAGTTGAACGGGATTTGTCGTTCGTTTGTGACATTTCAATTGTTCTTAGAGAAGAGTCTTTTATTAAGTTTCCTTTGTTACTTTTGCTAGAAATTGTTATTATGTAGGTGACAAGAGAATTAAGAATGTTCTGATAAATGTTATATGTGAAAAGGTTGCATGGATTTATTAAAACAACGAGTAAAAGAAAGTTGTTTACACAACACTAATACGAGTAGAACAACACGATTCTCGCAAAAACAACATAATATAGAAACTATTTCCAATTAAAAATGCAATAGAAAGAATAAAGCACACACATCTCATTCTACTTTTAAGCAGAATAATTATATTTGGCTGCCCCAGATACTTTCACGAAAGATATTATTATTTATATTTTCAATATTTATACTCCGTATATGCTTTCCTTATAATGTTTTCCTTCAACACAAAAATCCTTTTAACCTAAAATATAACACTATTAATTATAATCGATAATTGAATAATAAGTTTTTTCTTACACAAAATACACATAATACTAAAAAATAAATAAAAAGGAAACGTAATCATTTGTATGGCTCTCATTTTACCCATCAATGTTAGCCTTATTGATTAAAATATGTACTGTAATTACTTCTTATAATACTAAATAGGTATTCACAAGTGTTAACATTATAATTAATGATGTTTATCGCTAATGGCATTGAAATATCTAATAATAATGTCATTAAACCAGTGAACATACATTATGTGTGCCGGTAACTATAGCCTAGCAGCGTGTTGAAGATAAATTATAATATATATTGTACAAAACAAACATACTCTCATTACATATATAAAAAAAGGCAACAAACTTCACGAACCTATTTGCTATTCATCAGTCTGCTTTAGTTTATAACAACCAATGTTTCTATCCGTCTAATATTCTCATCCGCAAAAACAACAATAAAAAGTTGCAGCAGTTCATCAGAGTAAAAAATCTATTTATTTTTACATCGAGGTTGTTTTTTGAAAGCGCTTGTTAAAACTACAGCTTTTCGCGTGAAAAACTAACAACGGTCTAACAAGCGGGTTTTTTGACCAATCGCGGTTCACGACCTAAGCCGGGGCTTAAAATATAACTGCGGTTTTTAATAAAATTGGTCGCGGAAATTTTTTTTATAATTTTTTTTTACAGTTAGTTATTTAAAGACAACATCTCCGACTTCTACAAGTTGGTGGATTGATCGACGAACATACAAAAAAGGAAAGTTAGAGACGGTATCCATCGTGGTTGGTTTTGCTTTCTCATTCTACACGTAGGTTTTATCCAGATTCTTTTAAATTTAATTTAAAATTTATGACCAACGTCTTAACAAATAGGTTCTTAATCGATTGGTTTTATGATCAACGGTTTTACAAATAGATTCCTAAATTATTGACAAGATGTAAGGTTAAAATATTATTCTGTACATAAATAATGATGATAAAAAGTTAAATAGAAGTTAGGTTATAAAATTATTGAATTCTAACCAGCGATTGAAACATCCTCTACAACCGTTTGAGTGAACCAACATATGTATGTATCTACTGAAATCCATGGAAAATCGCTGTCCTTATATAAGTACCTATATTCGGAGCCCTCTGTTGAAAAATGTTTTATTTTCCAAGCCTCTGTTTTTCTATGAAACGACGGTAAATTGTTACTTAAATAGGTAAGAAATGTGTAGAGATGACTTATTTTATTCACGAAACTATATTTTATTTTTATATTAAAACCTTCGTGAGACATTTATCAATATGTTAACTAAACGGATATATGTTTTATTTCCTAAGATATTTACTACGATTAAAATTACCAAAACAAAAATATTTCTTTATGGATAAATAAGGCACTGGATCATTATGAGTTACTTTTTTAGGAAATTTTCCACTAATACAAGTGTGAGTTTTTTTTTTTTTTTTAACTTGAACCGGTTTGCACTTGACCATAGTTTACCTGATAGCAAGTAAGGCTATGGCCTAAGATGGAGCGTGCTTACCCGATAAGAACCGATTCACTCTCGCTTTGAAGATCGCTGGATTATAGTGCGTGGGGAACAGAGAGCCAGGCAGGGAGTTCCACAACCTAGCGGTACGAACAATACAAAGTAACCCGGGTACAGCAGGTAATTAGTGTAATTAGTACTAACGCATGTAAAAAAATTCGTGTACAGGAGCGGTGTGACTCATCAAGAAATAACCCAATAAAACTTCGGAGCACCAGTGGTATTTTAATTGACGATGAATTTTTTTTTCTTTTATTTATAGCTCATGTTTCATTATCCTCACAGCAAAGATTAGCCTTAAAATATATAAAAAAAGCCAAAAACCTATAGTAAAATATTTGAAGCCCGTCGCGATACAATATCACCAGCTAGATGTCTCAACAACAATGAATGACTTGATATGATGCTGGAAAGATTCTTTTACGACGTTGTTAGAGCTTTCTTCGGCGTGTTTACGTACTGGCGAATACAATAGTGGGTTTAATAATTAATCAGCCTAATGGAAATATTGAATAGTGGTTGTAGAATAGTTATTTGCAATAATAATCTTCGCATTGTACTCGTATGTACACTATTGAGTTTATCTGTCTTACCATGACAAATTCAATATATTTTTTAAAATCGAATTCCAAATCTAAATTAGTTTTTATATATAAATGTTATGACGACCATTATATGTATACTATCAAAATGACACATTCAAGCAAATTACATTGAACACTGGTTGTGGTATACCTAGACTGTACAAAGTTTTATCACCCCTACAAAGAATATACAAGTAAAATGCGTACTTCGTACTTTACTTTACAATGGATGACAGAAACCATACCACTATCAAAGCAATAGTACCATTTTCAATAAAACTCATATCTTATCAAAATCCCAAAAAAATCGTATATAACATTCCACAAAACGCCGTAAGCCAAAAAACCGTACACAAAAACTGTATTCCACCTCATTCCCCCATCCATTCAGCTTTTCTTCCCGCCAGTACCTTCCCCGGCTAAATCACGTCCTTCTAAACACACAGCGCTGTCAGCGCAGGATTATACAGGCTTTTGTTCACGTAGATGAAAGAACCACTCCATATGAAAGGAGGTGGCTCACAAAAAAGGCCGCTCCTAGGCCACCGTGTAGAGAATATTCAACTAGGTTGGTTCAAGACGTGAATGCAACTCCAGGAGAGCTGTGACTTGTTTGAGTGGTATAAGTTTATGTAAAATCTTGGTTTACGTCTTCGTTGACTGTTTGCTTGCATTGCATTGATTGAAAATAACTTTGAACGATGAAACACCACCGAAGCGTCTTAATTGGTAGTTTGTGTAAATGAATATTGGATTACTAAGCGTGCTCACCTGCTCAGCACACATGTTAAAGCTGCAATCAACCATATTGCGCTAAATTACACTAAAAAGGTAGTAATTTAACAACAATCGTACTAAATTCAACGGTTTGTAATTATAACGGTTTTTACTCACTTTTAATTTTGCATATGTTGTTTACGTATTTCGGGTACAATGACACCCATCTTCAGAACATACCTTCTGGTTTTAATAATATAATACGGAATTCAGTTACATCACGTGTTGAAAACACTTTTCTCCCAAGAAAGTTTGAATCAAAGAATATGAACCGGCGATACGTCAGCTGAACTGAACGTAAAGTAACAATACCTGAGAGTGTATTTCATCTCTTCTACTTAATTTTACCTCTAAAAAGTTGATGGGCTAGGTATTTTCTGAATAGTCAGGGAGTAACTGGACCGCTGTAGGAACCTGGGATCACTCCACCATGTATCGGCCCAAGACAACCCCTCAAATGAATTAATTCTACGAGGAAGTCACGACCCTCAGTCGTGAGGAAATACGACTCAAAGAGTGAGAAAGAGAGAGAGAGAGAACTGGACAAGAGTGATGCTTGATATATAATAATAAAGAAGTAAGTTTAAATGTGTATTTCTGTTTGTCCATCGTCCTCATAAACAAAACTATAAGAATTACATGTTATTAAGATGAATTAAAGTACTTACTAATAACAACAAGGCAATGAATAATTTACTTATTTTTATGTAGAGGTTTTGGAACTTGAGTGTGTTAGGTATATGTTTTTTTGTAGTTCCGTCCATACTTCCTCCGACAATGGATGTCAGAGACATTGTTTCACTAAACATATGGCTTGCGCAGTTTCCTTTGTTCATTCAAATAATTTCACCTTTTTTTTGTTCGTTTTGATAATGAAAATAATCAAATAAATAGCAATACAGGTTTTTATATCTTACATACATTCCAATACTAAAACAATCACAAACAAAGAACCTCTTTCCGGCCAAGTGGCGAACCATCATAAACGAAGGAGCACTTTAATGCACCCCCGGCTTCTACGTCTATAATCTATGTGTATTTGTGTATTGCCAGAATAAAAATCAGGTAAAATGCTTACAACCTCATTTAAAAACTAAAAAGGCGGTTTTGAATAAGGTTGTTAGCATTTTTGAGGATGTAACTCACTCAAAAAGTCAACATAAGAAAATTTTCCACCCGCTCGTCGCCTAAACTTAGTATTTTCTCCGAGCTGAGTCCCGGCAAAATGCGCGCTATAAATTCTAGTCAGATTGTGAGCGCGCGACAACCGCGGCAACACAGTCGCTTATTGCCCATTACGGGAAAGCCACACTTCCCACAGCCACGTTTCTAAACAAACCGGCCAGGTACGACGGTTTTATTACATTTTTATTCAGTTGTCAAGAGAATCGCCTAATGGTAAACTGGGGCTTTCATTCACTAATGCGCTCAAAGTGGGTCGCGTTTGAATTTCGTTTTCTTTATCGCGTAAGCGAGCCTTCTTTATTGTTGCCTTATATCTGACTAAGCTAAGTGTTTTAGTATTTTGCACGGTTGCTACCGTTTTTATTATTTTGCCTCGTCTAACATGCTAACGTTTACTGGTAAGTTGATTAAAGTAAAAGAAGAGTTTGCTTCCCTCATACGAGCTTTTTATGCATACTTATGCTGTAAAAAATGGAATAAAATGAATATTTACTATCTGGACAACTAGGTATAATATGAAATAGAAAGGATACTTTTTTTAAAAAGACATCCGTAGGTATTCAATAATTGTAAAGGAAATTATTACTTATTTCTCTGTGAGATAAATAATAAAAGCAAACTGAAATAGTAGTTTATCGTTCTGTATATTGAATCATTCAAGTCATTAACATAGTAATTCATGTATTTAACTGTGTTACAAAATTATTATTAATTATATGTGTCAATTTGATTGTAAAAACAGATATCATTGTTGGCAATTCAAAATGTCCACTTCGGTTGCTGAAATTATATTGTCTCATTAAATCTTGCGTTCCAGGATATGCAAAAATATCCTGTTTCAAGTCATTTGAATTAAATTCTGTTTCAAAATGTTAATGAAATACTCCATTTTAATTAATTGTAAAACCTGACACTGCCTTTTATTTCAAAGAAATTTCGGAGATTTTTTTTCGAATGACTTTTTATTTTCATTTCATTTACATAGCATAGGATTTGAACGGAAATTATGGAAATCACATTGGAGACGTAACGGTACAGAAACTCGTAAATTGTATCTTTACCATTCAACATTTGAGTAAACACCTTTTGGGAGCTACTATGGGCTTTTTAAATAGCGTTTTTAGCATCACTGATTCAATGTTAACGTTTGTAGACGCAGCTGTGTATTAATATTCTGGTGTAAGTATGTTACGAGTATTAAAGTTACTGGTAAACGATGCGTTATTAACATCTGATAGGTTATGGTCTTATAAAGTACGTGAAATCATAGCTGAAGCTCTGAATTAAAGTTATTAATCTCACTGTTTCAGATTGAGTAACACAGAACAACGTAAACTACCTATTACAATCATATTTCGTACAACAAAAAACTTATAAAACGAAAACATTGGTAGCCACCCTGTTGTGTTCACCTTGAGAGGAGACTAAAGAACATTTTTTTACGGCTGAAGCAATAAAATGTTTATATTTAGCGAAGGCAAATGAACAAGAAATGTTTTACTCAGAACTTATGTGCTTTTACTTAGAAAACATGATGTTTGTATTGACATTATGCAGACGTTGGCAATATGAGTGCATTCTGAGAAGCTTGCTTGTATAAGTATGAATATTTCATATTTATGTAATTTAATTAGGTTTTAGATTCAATTTAGGTTAAGTGGTTTCTGTGAAGTTAGAAGTAGTTGGTATTTACCTACATTGTGTGGTTAGCTGAACTAAGTTGGAAACTTTGCGTGAGCTAGCTCAGCATGTATGGTTTGAGCACAGCTTAAGCATTTCTTATGAAAATTACACGTTTCACTTACATGTAGCTTTTACGTAAATCAACTAGGAAAAAGTTTATTAACTAAACAGTAAAAGAAAAAAAAACGATCAAACTGCTTAGATGCTTATATTAAAATGTGCAATTCCTATCTTTAATAGTTTTGAGAGAAAACCGTAAAAAACATAATCATTTTAAGCAGTTGTTTCATCTGTACTAATATTATAAAGCTGAAGAGTTTGTTTGTTTGTTTGTTTGAATGCGCTAATCTTAGGAACAACTGGTGCGAATTGAAAAATTCTTTTTGTGTTGTATAGACCATATTATATCTAGGAAGGTTTTAAGCTATATAACATCACGCTGCAACTAACAGGAGCGAAAAAACAATGGAAAATGTGGAAAAACGGGTAAAATTATTCATCTTTGAGAGCTTCCGTTGCGTGAGCTGCAAAAACGGTTCAAGTCGTGGGTAACAGCTATAATTTATAAAGCTGAAGAGATAGTTTGTAAAAATAAATACGATGCCCAAAATAACTATTCCACGCGGACGAAGTCGCGCGCACAGCTAGTCTTTGATAAAATTAATCGGTTTTATAGATTAAACCTAGCAGTACTTTTTACTTCTAGGTCACCTGAAACGATGCCCGAACAAGCGACCACTGTGATATTAAACTTAATATGAAATCTATTTAAATCTCCATCTTACCTCGTATTTTGGGATACTGACCTCTTAACATGGCTTTATACCTTTGAACTACGAATATTCGATTCTAAAGAAAATTAACTAAACCAAAAAAAGTAATTCGATGAAATGGTCAACCGCTGCCATCACGTTTGTGTTGCTGGCCTTAACTATTTAAGCGACCAATTGCGACCAAGCATTTGTCAGTGTTCGGCGATTACCAGCATCGTAACCAATCATGCAATAAAAGCAAGTGTGGCTTAGCGGTTTCAGTGTCTGCTTGTATTTTCAAGTTATGTGTGCACTCGCTTGACGGTGAAGGAAAACATCGTGAGGAAACCGACATGTTTGAGGACCACAATATCAGAGGACATGACTGTGTCTTCCGTTTAAGGACCTAGCCCACCACGATGTATCTGAGAAAACTTCCCTAACGAAATAATTCTGCCGTGGAGTCACGACACTCAGTCATGAGGAATACGACTCAATAGAGAGAGAGAGAGAGAGAATCACGAGCAAGCTTTGTCTGCGAGTGGTGTAAGTAAGTTCGTAGGAGACTGACCAACTCTGATGTTAAAGTGGTGTCTGGGAGAGATGAAATTCGGAAGCTTTTTCGACGTGATATTTGTGAGTAGTTACAATTCTATGTATAGTAAGTATCAATTATTCGTATCCTTCGAACCTTGCCAGTAACTCCAGTAAGCCTTCGACTAGAAACATATTATATGGGGTGATTAAATTTTCCGGGACCGCTCACCCGGAACAACGGACTTTTGACTCAGGCTAGTTCGGGTTCAAAACTAATGGAAAACTATTACTATCCAGGGATGTATTTAGGAAGAAAATAGATTTTACTTGCTTATAATAAAAGTGGCCTGATGCCAAGTTTGTTTAAAACTTTTAATCGAGCATAAATGGTATTATTCCCAAACTCAATATACTACCTAATTATAATATGATGTAAAAGTACGAACTCTGATCTCGCAAGTTTCCCTCTACCTGTTTGGAAAAGAGCTGACTTTGTTTATCGACTGCAGTGTTATGGTGGATAATTAATTGGAATTACTATCAAACTTGTAAAATACATCTCGGGACTTCTGTGGGTCAGAACAGTTGGAACCTGTAAATACTAGCGGGGAAAAAACCGTGTTACTTAAGGATCTAATTTATCTCAATATAAAATTTCATCCAAAACGGTTTAGCAGTAAATAAAAACTCACACACATGTGCTCAAACTTTCTACTATATAATATTAATGGGATTTATTAATGACACTATCCCTAAGAGGGTTATAAATATAACACCTTATTATGTTCCATTAGAAGTTACCTTTGCATAAAGCTGATCACTTATGAAGGGGCTCCCACTAGTCAATCCCATAACTTTTAGGTAGCCGCTCATAATTCATCACCTGCGAATATAAAGGGCCCTTTACGTACAATCGATGGCAATGTATCTTATAAAATAAGATTACAATACAAACTAGGTATATTTTTTTGCGCTATGAATCTAAGTCCTATATTATTTATCTATACTTATTGCGCATACTTTATGAAACGAAAAATGCAAGTTAAAAAAGATAACGTAATTTTAAAATCAATATACTATAACTATACTATATATACTACATAAAAAATGTATATAAATAATTGATATTTTTATTTAAATATTGGGTCACAAAATCCTGTCTTTTTGTCATTCATCATTCTGTCGTTTTGACCTTAAAATCAACAATAATTCAAATAATTTGAACTAGCTCATTTTATCACTATTGTATATATTTGTTTCTTGTTTCTCTCTGTAAAATATAAAATATAAACACACAGATGCCTATTTACTTATGTTCAACTTTTTATAAATTCAATTCTCTTAAAGTAATTCTAATTTACAATAACTTAGTTTCATAATAACATCGACCTTTGTGACTTGCTAACTACCAAACTACTTATTCAAATATTCTAATTTTAGTCGTGATTTTCAGTTTCTGAGAACTCTTCTCTGATACATTTTCTAGCTTCATTCAATCAAAAACAGCTAGTTTATCACACAAGATGACTTTTTTATTTTAATAGAAAATAAAAAGGATAATAAATAGCTTCACATTGATAAGTATCAGATTTTCTAACAATATGAATAATTTTGTTACTTGCTCTTGACAAATCGGCAGTAAAATTAAATTAAGAAAATAATGTTCATAAAAGGTAGCATATACACACAGCAGTTAGCTAGAGATGGTTGTGGTACAGTTATGTAGCATTTAGTATAAAATATGCCAAAATAATGTTGTAGTATGTTGTTTTAAACAGATAGAGAGAATGAATAATATGTTAAGTCGATAGCATGATCCTACCTTTTTTATAAATCAATAGATTCACTACCCATCAAGTCCCAAATTCAATTCAACACAAACAGACTTTGTCATGCAAACCACACTTCCTTACTCCACTTACCTAAAATTAATTTCCCTCAAACCGTGGACAAAGAGCAGTTTTCATATTCCGTCACGACAGTACCTGCATGAATATAGTATGGGTTTTGACTGGAGACCACCGATGCCATTATGGTTGTACGTGGCCTCATGAAATTTAGATGGGTGCCGTGGTCACTCATATATGGGGATTATTGCTTGGACAGGGGTCTATTGGTGATTTAGTATGCCATCTTTAAAAGTCTTGTATCAGAAAATATGGAGGTTTGAGTTCAATTTTACTTTTGTTTTTCTTGGGATTGCTCGAGATACTCGCGCTGAATTATATTGATTAAGGATCCAGGAAATGTTAGTGTTTGGGGGAAAATCTATTTGAATGCAAAATTAATCTGAAAAATCTTATTTATAACGCAAGCCAATTTTCACAAAATTTTCCTTCATTGTTATCATGTGCTAACCCTACTCTGCTTGACAATACACCACACTCACTTACTAGGTAATTACTTAGTTTCAAAGCTAACAGTCATCAAAACAGATTGTTTTTACCATTGATTCGAGCACTATTGTATAAATTTCTAAATCAAACTAGCAATTACAGTCTTAATGTCATTATTGGACAAGCCATTCACAAGTAAACAGATTGACGGTATAAATAAATAAAAATCTTTCATCATTTCAGTACACCATTATCATCATCCACAACCTTCTCTATCCCACTGCTAGGCATAGGCCTTTCTTTGAATGTGCCAGCTGCGTCGATCTTGTGCAGACCTTATCCATCAGTACACCACATTTTGATTTTTTTTACTGCTTTTTTGAATGAACGAATCAAAATAAAAACAGTCTTGCGAAGAATTTCTAACAGAGTAAGGAAGTTTAACAATAGCTCCTAAAGTTCGGAAGATTTTCTAAAGAGATTCTGAACCTCACCGACTGAGTTTACTTCGGAACTGTTTGTGTAATTATGCAAGTACCTTGTACATACCTAGTGTTTTTTACTCAACAAATATTGTAGATTTTTTCACTGAATCGCTTTGGTTGATAGCAAATATACTTCTATATTATTTGATGAATTTATGGTTAAATCACAAGTAAAGAAAAACATGCCATTTTGTATTATTTTGAACCTCAAAACCAATCAAAAACAAAATAATCACAGTCTGCTTTTCAAACCAAAATGCAACTCACAAAATCCTAGTTTTCGCGTCAGGCCATAAAAACATATTATAATTTATTCTATGATAGTAACGTTAACTATCAAGTCCCTTCCTTTCTAGGGTTACATCCTGTGTTTGCGATAAGTATGACATCCTAGTTCATGTCTTCATTTGAAACTATTCTGTCCGCAGGTAGATTACTACCACATCAGTCGAAGGGTTACGAGCTACGCACTGTACCTGATATTTGTATTTGAAAAACCGTACTATTTATCTGATAAATCAAAGCAAGTTGGTATATAGTAGTTTACTAAGGTAATGGCAACATTTTTATGTTGAAACATTTCAAAACGCCATTACCTATCAATTCCATGGAATTGATAAAATATCGTCGTCGTCGTCGATCATGTTACATGCGAAGATTCACAGTTATATACAAATATTTGGAATCACGAGGTTTATCAATCAAAATATTCTATAGTAATTACAATTATTTTGTGTACAACGGTTTCACTATAGGCTTATGGTTCTATACATTGAAAGTACCTATTATCTACCTACTTTAGATCTCTTACAAAATAACTTACCAAAAGGTCTAGTTAATTTAAAGTGGCATTTTGAAAATTCCATTTTGCGCGTTTCCGTGGGTCGCATAACACGTTAAATTGTAGGTCCCGGCTGTTAGTCTACTACGGCAGTCAATAAGCCATGACAGAGGCCTTTAAGGCGTTTTGAAAACTCTGGCACAATATTTAGCCACTCTCAAGCGAACAAACCAACTACGCGTATATAGTGCGAAAACTAAATCCACCCAATTGTAACCAACCATGGCCGTCAATTCGGCTTACAGTTTGGTTCAAAACTTAGTTTTTCAAGGGATTACGTTCCGTTCTGCGTGAATCCAGTTACGGGTTCATTTCACGCTCGAATGCTTCGGCAAAAATTAAAAGTAGTAAGTTAAAGTGGGTTAATGTGATACTATATTCAAACGAATACAGTGAGAGGTTTAAAATGCTATTTTAAAGTAGATTTTTGCTTTCACTTTGTTACATTAAAAAGCTGAATTAAATTCTGATTTTTAACTGTTTGTATGATGTAAACATTCTGTTATGGATTAAAGGATGGCAACCAAACGTTTAATTGCTAAATGTCACACTATAATCACTATGTGTTCTGTTAAAAAAGACACTTTGGACCAGAATTTATCGCGTCAACGTCATTCAATTGACATTTAATGACGCCGGCAGTTGTTATTTTCTTTAGAAAACATACATAACCCGTTCCTTTTTCAGGTTAAGGATTAACCCTAATAAGCTCAATAAATTTCAAATAAATTAGTAATTCCGCTCCGATCAACTGATTAGCGTCATGTTAATTATTTTTACTGGCCAATAAAATAGGCATTTGTTTCTCTTGTGACGTGACATTGGCAAAATGGCGGCGGTGCCGCGGAGGCTATAAAAAAACCCGTTCCTTCAACCGTCAATTAGCATTACTTTAATAAATAGTTAGTAAAATGTATGACATCAATATTTTAGCACTGTTGTTAACCTAGATGTCAGCAGATTAATAACAACTTCTATAGGTACTATAGAATATTATATTGAAATGGTTATAGAAGTTGTGTTTTTTGTTATTTTTTTCAGATAACACAGATATTAGCTGGAGCTTCATACGTTTCAGGAAAACCAATACTCCGAAGTGAAGTACCAACGTGACTCTAGCCAGACATCCCTCGTACAGACAGCACTATCGGGCAGTATCGGGAAGTTATGATCGAGCATCGAGCGAGCTTTTTTGAGCATCAATTAAATTTTACCTCGTTTTCAATTTGGATAACAAGGAAAAACAGACTTAACATAATTAATGAATACCTACGTCTTAAAAACAACAAACTACTAAATTATGGAACTCTGTACCGGATTTTCTGTTCCCCTTAACAATTGTTCTGTTTACATTATATAAGGAAACGATAATTTTATATATTTTTAAAATATATATCGCGAATTTCTAACAACAAATTAAAATATTTTTAAAGAAAATTTTGATAAAATATTTTAGCACATATCTTCCGGGAGCGAAACTGCAAACTCTGAACTTGTAAAATTTTGCAAAAGCCCGCGTTAGATATGCACAAAGTTCTCTCTGGTATAAATTTCCCGAGACGACTTGTTGTAAGAAAACCCCATGTTCGAACAATTTGTGTTCAAATATTTTTGCAAAAATAGATACTTGATTATTAAAACTTTCGTGAGACATTTATATCAATATGTAACTAATATGGTTTCCACTCACGTGTAATTCACGTTTGTTGTTTTCGCGTTTCGGGCGAGTGAAAACCGTATTATTATATTAATATTACATATTGATAAAAATATAAAGTAATTATCTATTTTTACAGAAAATTTTCTATTTTTGTAGTGAATATTTTAATAAGTAAAAAAGTACTGAGCATAAAAAATAATATAGTCCAAGTCCATAAGCCCTTCATGCAGTCAATAAATATGTCTTTTCATCATTATGTGTTTTATGTGATATTTTAAATTGTGAAATTCGTAATCATATCACAGATCAGCAATATTTTCAGCATGTCTGATGCCTGTAAGATTGTTAGAAAACTCTGCACAGTAGACTTTAGGTTTTTCGGTAACATTTCCATACAGAAAAAAAAACAAATTATTCCCTTTAAAACCAAACCACACAAAACTCCGCTTAGAGTTATTTTGTATAAGCACAGATGTATAAGAGAGTGACTGGCCAAAAGTTTAATTTCGCCAAATGGCGCTCCAAAATACAAGGTGACTTTTAGACGAATTAACTTCAGATTTTAGGTGTAACTGTATTGGATTTATAAACTTAGGAAGAAATATGTGTACTCGTAATTATAATATGGAAGTGTTGTCGCCGCTCGCTACGATTAATTTATTGCATACAATTATATAATTACATACCCATGTATATCAATCCAGTACCTGATAACTTCTATAATACATGTGCCGCAGGTAGTTTGGGTAAGAGATAACAATATTTATCTACTTTCTAATAGTAAAAAACCACATCATTTAATATTTTTTTTTAAACAGTTTTTTTATGGTATAAATAAGTTAGGTCAAGTCCCATCATGCGATATCCTTACTCAAGCGATACTCTGGTAGAATGAGGAGAATTTTATGCACCGCTATGGAACTGTCTCTTATACGCGAAAAAAAAACAGATGATTTAATGTCACCCTGTATACAAAAGTAGTGTATTTTGAAGCCAACTTCGTGCCCATTCATTATTGCACAAGTCCAGAATGAAAAGTTACTTATTCAGACTACGTTGAAAAGGTGGAGGCCTCACAGCCAGTTTATTTTCCCTTTTTTTGGGTAAACTATTTATTTACTCACATGTGTGGAGATTTTTTTAAATGAAGACCAAAAAGGTGTGTTTTTGCCTTTTGAAAGATGTGATTCAGGTTTAAAAGTGAGTGAAATGTTTTACGTTTAGACAATGATACAGTTAAGCTAAAAGTATTTATTTTTTATAAATACTTTACGAGATTTTTAACCGTAAGTTAAAATGTATTGAATACGAATTACTGTCTTAAAAACTATTATATGACAAATTATGTAATTGTATTATATTTGTATTGTATTATATGACAATTATGTAATTTATCGTATGTACTGTTAAAGGTTACTGTTACTGTTACTTGACTGTTACTGTTACTTACTTTTACTTTTTTACAGGCAAAATAAAGTAATTTATAGATACCTACACTATTATCTACGTGTATTGTTTTAGCCTCTTATGATCTTGATCATTATAAATCACAGGAAAATGTAACACTGTTGTACCTTTATATCTTTTTTACATGATGGCTCACGCTTGACTATTTGCCTGGTGTTAAGCAACGGTTATGTTATCTAGGTATTATTAGAGTTCTAAGCAGTCCTTATCTACTACTTAAGCAATAAAATTACTTTGAAAATTAGGTACATTAATAACCAATTCTTACCGATTTCGGAATTTTATAAATACCTTGGCAACAGAAAACTTTTCGCACTAAAATTAAACCTGGCATCAATATCAATGACTTTTGACATTTTCAATACATTTCGCCAAACAACTTGAAAGAAAGATTAGTGAGTCGAATAACTGACGTACAAAATGGCAACTGAATGTTAGGTAGCATTTGAACAAAATAAATCTACAACTTAATGTTGGCAGCACTTTTACCAAGCTTTAGTAGTTTCAGTAAAAATGGTTTAGTTCCATTTTAAGCCACCCGCAGAATTGGACTCTAGAATTACTTGTCATTAAACTCGGCTTAGGCCGCTCGGTAGCTTTTCACTTGAATTAATATGGCTCTTTTATGTTGGCAACACTGGTTTGTTAGTTATCTATGCGTTTTGATATACAAAAATGAGAAAATGTATGCTTATACAAATATACATAACATTATTATTAGAAATAAACTATGAGAGATCCAATGTACCTACGATGATAAGTTAGTCCATAATCGTAATAGTGTATAGTTTCTTATACTAAAAATTGGTAGAGTTGTTTTGGCGTAAAGCTTTGGTTTCCTAGGAAAGCGGTGCCATCGTATAGCGGCCGCGATATTACGGACGCAAAAATAATTAAAGTAAATTACGGTGCATGTTACCGCTCTCCAGGAAACCGCGCCATTTCGTTTACATAGACAACGTTTTAGTGACGTCATTCACCGGTGTATTACGGCCGCTATATGAAGGCACCGCTTTCCTAGGAAATCAAAGCTTAAGGAAGAATTGGAATAGGACTCATACAAACAACGTGTTACACCCTAGGCTGCAGCAATGCTTAACATCAGGCAGGCTGTAGTCAAAAGTAAACCTATCACACGTAAAAAAAAAACATTCACATTTGTTAATCTTATGCAGTTCACTATTTCATAAATCACCAGCGTAACTTAATAACTCTTTGAAACCAAAACATCATCTTCCTGTTACAAACTTACCTGCTTAGTAGATACACACACATTATAGTGGCTGTAAACAAAAGGACAAACAAATAAATGTCCTCAATGAACCCTCTCACTGTGTGGGTAGTTATTCACTATACAGGTTGTTTAAAAACGAGACACATTATTTATAATCATTATTTTTTAATACAAATAATAAAACAAATAATAAGAGTAGATGAGATAGTGATTAATAAAGTTTAGCTAAATTACAGCAATTTTTTTTATATATTTATTGGTTTTATCATCAAACTAAATATGTACATACTAATTGGATAGTACTGATTTCTTAAAAAAAAAACAATTGTGCCTTGTTGGTACGTGTCATTACCTATTACTTCTCATTAAAAACTCCATAAGTTGAAATTCTTCAAGAGCTACAAGTATTTATTTACATCTTCTTCTATTGTCAATAAGTACAAAACACTCTGTATAAAGGATTTATACGTCGTAAAGTATAACCATGGTCCACTGGGTAATCTAGCCGCTATATTTAGATTACACAAATCCTGTATGACAGTTTTACTGTAGGTATAAAATAGGGCATAGAGGGACGGTATGAAAGTTAGAGATATGTTTTGTGGCTTGTAAATGTTTAGATTTAAAGAGTTACGGTCTTCATTATAAACCTTAATAATGTGTTTTTATTACGTTATTAATAAAGCTCTCAATATGAGTAAACTACCATTATGAATGATCATCTAATGTACTTTTTACTAAGGTTTACATAAGTAATATTTTACACATTTTTAGATTGTATTGTTCAAGTGATAGTAAACAAATTTACCTAGTTTTACAGACATATGAAAGCTAAATAATTAAAACATTAATTGAATTGCAAAATCATTGCGTATAGTATACTACATACAAAAGGTATCTGGAGATCTCTTTAAAAATTCATAGCCTGATTAAATTTAAACAGACTTTCCAACGTAGCTCATACTTTTTCATGCTTACGTAAAAGAAACACAATGCTTTGATAAAATCAGTGTAAAGCACTAGAATAGATCCCGAAACGATTTAAAATCACAACTTACATCGTATTCAGCGCTTTAAGTATCAGTCATTGTAAAACCGCTGTAAGTGCTTCAGCGGCTTATTGGCATTCCCCCGGAGTTTTCTTTGAGTGTCTATTAATAGATCAGCTAAGATTAGTGTGTTGGTAAGCATTTATTTTTGGTAGCAGTTTCTAAATTGGGTTTATTAGTTATCTAAAAATTAACGCTGATTATGGACAACTACACAATTAAAAAAAACAATAAATAAATAATATATACTAATATTATAAAGCTGAAGAGTTTGTTTGTTTGAACGCGCTAATCTCAGGAACTACTGGTGCGAATTGAAAATTTTTTTTTGTCTTGAATAGACAATATAATTTATCGAGAAAAGCTTTAGGCTATATAACATTACGCTGCAAATATTGGAGCGAAGAAACAATAGAAAATGTGGAAAAAACGGGGAAAATTATTCATCTTTGAGGGATCACTTTGCGTGCGCTGCAAAAACGGTTCAAGATATCAAAAAAATGTGTATGAAAGGATTATTCCTCTTAAAATGATCTTACAAAATGTCTGCAACAGTATATGTCTATCTTTTAAGGTTAACTCACTAGAACCGTTTTTATGGTAATAACTATTCTACGTGGACGAAGTCGCGCGCACCAGCTAGTTTATTATATGCTTCCCAAACCACATTACTGCTGACCATCAAATATCTCCCCGTTTTCTTTGGCAGGCGGCTGACAAAGGACTGCATAATGCACGCTCGGTCACTGCCTATATAGGCCGCTTGTACAAGCTCTGAGATTTTATCACCAAAACTGATATCCACAGCTTTAAAACCTCCGGGACCTACCTACATACATACCAAAAATTATGAAGATTTGTTAAGCCGTTTTTGCGTGATGAGCGCTTAAAACAGAGACACAGATTAGCAGATAAACAGTCAAAAAATCTATAAATTATTGTTATTAATTTTAAATATCTATATATATCTCCAAACATTTTTTTAATATCTTTAACGTTCAGACTTTCCACCCTTTTCAACTTTTTATGTATGTATAAATTTTAAACTGTTTTTAAAAAAGAGAAGGCTTTCAAATCGACAGGTCTTTTTTTTCATAAAAATCAGATATATTTTTAAAAAGTACCGGGTACACTAATAATAGGACACTTCTATAGATTTACCACTATCAGGCCAGATTCTGTACAAGTTTACCAACCCACTCGACTACGTAATAACGTTACAAGCTATTCAAACCACCCGTGTTTACTCGCTATCCAATACTACAATAGACCGGAAACTCCAAGTTAGCTTCACAGTACATAGGATAATTGGACTACAATACTGCTAATTTCAGAGTTAAGTTTGTTGCTAATCACAGATATAATATATTCGTACTTCCAAGTACATGCTAATAACATTGACCTTTTTTTTACCTAACTTCAAAAAAGGATGTTATAAATAAAATAAATAAATATTCCGGGACATTGCACACAGCGTCATCTAGCCCCACACTAAGCAAACGTTTAAAGTCTTCTGAAACAGATAAACACATGAAAGTTTTTTTGTGTGTTGCGCAATTATTCCGATATTTATGAAACGATTTCGATAATTTTTTAATTCGAAATTCAAAAAACATTATTTTCTTCACGTTAACAAAAATAATGTGTAGTGATACAATTAATCGAATAATATAATTAGAGTGGTTAATAATTAGATTAAATTCGCTGTTTAAATTTTATAATTACATGGTTCAATCCCGGTCTTAACTTGTTTGTTTGTTTCTTGTTTACGCCGTACTTGTGCTAAAAACAAACGTGATTTTAGTATGGTAACTTAACTTAACCTTTTGTAACTAAACGTAGACGAAACCTAGATCACCCACTTAGGACAATATAACTAATTAATTATGCTTTTTAAGTATTTTAATATAACAGTAAGTGTACATTCTTAGTTATTGATATACGACAGTTGGCAGAAAAAATAAGCTCTCACATAACTTTAATAACTAAATAACTTCAATAATTAATAGAACCCCGATATGAAATAAAGTAAATCGTTACTTTAACCTGTAGTTAAAGCTGGAATAGTACATTAATCCGTCTCGCAGTCCTACAGTGGTTTAGTTAATTAGCACCTGCGTTTCAACGGCTTCTGAGCTAGGAATACTCTCTTTAGATTATATAGATTGAGAAACTTGAAATTACTATATGTCGGAGCGACACCGGGAGTCTCTCAATAACGACATCAGAATTAGGGCCTACTCTAGCTTAGTGATCGTATTCTCGGTAATATAATTTAAAAAACACTGAAGTAGTATTCACAAACATTTATTAAAATATTCACAAACTTCACTTAGAATAGCTTGAAACCAGACACATATTATATAACTTTTTTTGTTGTTCTTAAACCTGCAATCGACCTTGTGGAGCCTTAATCAGGTATTGTGTGTGCGTTTTGTCGTTTCGAAACCACCTGGACAGCATGTGGTACCCCCGTTTTAACCGAATTAAAGAAAGGAGGTTATCAATTCTTCTAAAAGTTATTTTCATAAATTTGTGCTTACAAAATACTCAATACATACATATACATAATATACTTTGTAACTGAAACATTTTTTTCCTTTCTCAAGTGATTCAATTCTCATTTTTAAGTAAAGGTCAAAGGAGTCTGCTCAATTTAACTGTCCTAAAACCATTAATATGATAACTTACAAACTTTATGTGATATCTGTATATATAGAGTGTGTAATCGTTTCATAGCTCGATTAAAGTGCTGTGAGCAGTAATCAAATTAGCAGAAATTAGTATTTACATTTGTACAGTACAAACTCAGTTCTAAGTTTTTGGTGAGAAATAATTTAAAGGAAAAGAAAAAAAATCTAAGAAATTTTAATGAAATAGTACCATTATAAAAGCGATCTGTGTTTTGTATTTTTTATTGCTAGGAAAAGGACAAAACCGTTATCTAAACAGTTATAATTGTTACATGTCACATATAAGAATTCATCATGATCCACAGCCTTCTCTATCCCACTGCTAAGCATGGGCATCTTTTGAATGTGCCAGTAGTATTAAAAAACCAGCCCTTACAATATTTTATATTACTTATCAACAAACCCTATAAAATAATATTGAGGAAAATGCTAATAAATTACATTTCGCTTATTCAATTGGCTGCTTGACTTGTTGTTTGAAAACTCAGCGTTTTAGACGGTAAGTGGTTCCTAGAAGAAAAATATTTACTTGAGTCTTAAAGCTTTCAGCTCTTCTTGGAACTTAGAAATGAACCTGTAGCAATTTTGATTTTGATTTATATTAAGGGTAATAGAGTTCGCATGAGAGTGGTCTACTCTGGTGTCGAGAGTTTTCAACCCGCTTTATAAGGTAACATTGTAACATACAATTATCCATATGCCAGAATATTGAAATTTTTTTATACATTTGATAAGTTAACTTTGCAATCCCAATTATTTATACTTAATATACTTATGTTTTAATTCTATTACCGTTCTACCAGCAAATTATACTTCCACATAGAAAATTTCCAAAACCTCCTGTAATGGGGTTGAAATAAATCTGGGGTTGCACGTAGATTAACTTCACCCCTATTAATCGCTCGTACATTGGAGGTAGTAAAAATACTCGGGCACGCGACTTGGGGTCGTATTCGATTATCGCAAGAGTGGTTTAAGTTATTTAAGGGCGGGAAATTGTTTGGTTGCTAACTGAAATGGAGAAGACCATGTTGGAAGTTAAATAGTCGAAGCGCCTGTAGTTCATTAGACTGTAAAAATAAAATCGATTAACCAAATAAAAAGAACAGTACCGTATATGGTGAAACGGTGAGCTAGTGGATGGGTAAACGAAAATAACTATTACAAATGTAAAATCTTCAATTACTTTAAGCCTGCTGCGGCGGGAGGTACTGCAGTCTTGCAATTCAGGACCCTTGAGGTACCTTGTACAAGACTCAGTTAACCATACCAACGTATGACACCGACGTAATTTATGTAAATTTTTATTACTCAAAGCTGTACCTACAACACTGTATTTTATGCACAATAAACAAATTATTTATTTATTTATTATTTACTTAGTTGGCTGCTTACTAAGTTTAAGGTATCTACTGGATTATTAACGTATAATCCATGGTCTGTACAAATAATTATTACTTTTATGCGTGGTTAAGCTACGTTAAAGGTCAGTAGAAAAACTTTTATGTGATTACTTTTTAACATATTAAAATCAATAAATAACTCGTAATCGTATTGTATCTTGGATTATTTATCTTCGTCTATCTACGCTAAAAGTGAAAAAATTACGCCTTTGTAAATGTTGCCATCCGCAGAAAAATGCGTACCCTTTCAATTTCATCTGGCCACAAAAAAAGAACACACCAATTTACAGAAACCCCTTCCGTTCATCAACCTTTCATCGATTTTGGCGGCTAGTTTCCTTCATCTGTAAATATTGAATTTGAACCTTATTGCAATGTAATAAAGTCTATGTTAGAACTGACTGAGACAACGTTTTGAGACTGAAAAGTGCCAGTTTTAGGAATTTGGTGTTGAAAAATAAAAAGTAGTGATTGGTGTGTTTGAACTTGAACTGACAAAATAGCAGTTCCAGAATGTTTAAGATTAAATTTATTTACCAATATTTGGTAAAAGTTTCTCTTTTTACTCTAATATTGACACTGATTGTCGTAGAAATTTAATTTAAGTCGTTATATTTAAACCGGAGTAAAGATGTATATATTTTCTTGGTGAATCAATTAAATTTTTATATTTGAATGTTGAACTTCATCCATTTTTGAACAGCAAATAATATATACTCTATTATCTGCCAAGCTGGCATGAACTACAGCCTTATTAGTTAAAACGCCCTTCTTTCACCGGACGAGTAGAGGTACGGCAGGACGACACCGGTTTATGGTGGAAGTTCCTAAGACCCGCACGAAACGGTACGCCTCCACCTTTATTGTTCGTTCCGCTAGGTTGTGGAACTCCCTGCCTGGCTCTCTGTTCCCCACGCACTATAATCCAGCGATCTTCAAAAAGAGAGTGATTTGGTTCTTATCGGGTAAGCACGCTCCATCTTAGGCCATAGCCTTACTTGCTATCAGGTAAACTATGGTCAAGTGCAAAACCGTTCAAGTTAAAAAAAAAAAAAAAAAAAAAAACTCAATTGAATGATTTTATACGACAATAAACATATTTTATAACTGAAACGAAACTGTATGCGTCCAGTGTGTATTTACATAAAGCTCTGGCAGTGCTTATGATTCCATGAAGTAACTGATTTATTGATTGTGTAAAAAATAGGTTTGGGTATACTTAAAATCCATGTCAAAAATTTATTGTAACGTAGAGTATGTTACTTACAGCAATTTTTAGAATTTTTGTCTGTTTATTTAAACGCCCATAACGCAAAAACGGTTAAATGTATCATTATGAATTCTGGTATGATGAGGTCATAGAAGGCTTTATGTATATCTCAAAATAATGCAAGCACAGCCGTGGGCGTCCACTAGTACTAAATTAAATAAAATATCACTCAGCAGTACAGTGCACGCAGTCTTATCTATGAATCACTGCGATCTTATTACTAGCAATTAACCTGTTTCGTTTTCTTTCCTAGCCTAACATAAAAAAACTAGAAAAGCATATAAATAAACCTCCCAATCCAATTCTTCAACCAATCCATGATGTCCCAAACTTGCACGATAAACCCAGAAAGCGTTGAAGGAAATGCCATACATTTGCCAAACTACTGAACCTATTTCATGCGCTAGTAGGAACTGTTGTCGTAGTTAGAGGAAATAAAGTTATACGTCCACCGCTCGCAGGCTGATTGGATTTTGTAGGTTTGTATATGTTTTGTGTAACCGTTTGTTTGAGTATATCTATATATCTACAGATACATATAATATAGCTGAAAAGGGTAAATAAAATCTACATAGAAGATAAAAAAAAAATTGGGTATAGGTACTTTAAATCGATAACAGAACACGTATTAGCAGTTTTTCGATTTTTATCTGTTAATTTATTTATAATGGTCACATTCTGTAAAACGGACCAATGATTTTCGGTGTGTAGGTAGTTTGAGGTCTAAGAAATGTCGTAAGTTACGGGCGTCCACTAGTTTAATAAAAAACAGATATATTTGTAATTTTAGAAAGCCATCTAGAGATATTTTTACTTTGGTCAACATTAATATGTGAACTAGTCATGCATAATATTTTTTGTAATTACCAATTACATTACAATTGCATTGTTCAAGATGTTGAGAGTTACAGCTAAATACTTATTTTTGTAGCTCTACAGTTTTATTTAACTTAATTATTTTCATTATTTATATCCCTGCCAATACCTATTTGTAAATTGTTATTTACACAAGCTTGTAGGTTAGTATGTATGTATGTACACGGCACCTAGCAGAATTACAACATACAATGAATAGATATATCTGTCTTAGGTATGGTTCACAAATTGAAAGACCTTCTTACATCAGAGTCTCTAAGTTTTATATGTTAAACCACAATAATACACTATCAACCAATCATTTTGAAACAGAAATAAGAGTAACTGCATAAAAATACCTTTATTAGCAAGAAATAAAAATATCGTCCATTAAGACATCAAAAATTTCCCAATTCAGTAGCAAGAAAGCCTCCCTCGGTTTCCAAGGGATGACACGGGGTAAAGCATGGGGTGCCAACATCTTGGGGTTGTTGCCTAGATAACAATTTTGTAGAGTGGCTTTGGGTATAATATACATATTATGTACTAGCTGTGCTCGCGACTTCGTCCGCGTAGAATTGTTATTACCATAAAAACGGTTCTAGTGAGTCTAATCTTAAAAGATAGATACATACTGTTGCGGACATTTTGTAAGATCATTTAAAGAAGAAATATTCTTTCAAACATATTTTTTTTGATATCTTGAACCATTTTCGCAGCGCATGCAACGGCTAGCCCTCAAAGATGAATACTTTTCCCCGTATTTTCCACATTTACCTGAGATTAGCGCGTTCAAACAAACAATCTCTTCAGCTTTATAATATTAAGTATAGATTAGAAAATGTGTTTTTATGATGTGCTCTAGATTTTTAACTAAACCTACATGGACTGTTAATAGGTTTTTTTTAGAAATAAAAAATAAAATAATATTTCAGGACATATCACACAGCGCCATTTAACCCCATACTAAGCTTACGCTTGTAGATAGCTAGATAACGGATATAATACATGTATACTTTTCTTTTTTAAATACATACTTATTATACATACAAATAAGTAATGTGTTATGAAACTTAAGTAGATTATCATATCAATTCGTAAATTTAACATAAATTCGGGTCGAGTAAATTAATCGAATATAAATTACGTATTTGAAATAAGAACTTTTGTAAACATTAATGACGCGGCTGGCTATTAACTGCGGTAACTACGATCTTAGTTAGTCTTTGTGTCGGTTGTTTGTCACAGTACTGAAATAATTAAGCTTTTGAAAATATTATTAACGTGTTATAAAAACTTTCGTCGACTGAGTTGGCCAGTTGGCCACTCTCATACAAACTTCACAACTAGTATACAAAACTTCCAAGATCCCTTCTACCCTCGCACACATCCCCGTGTCGTAGGTAAGTTCCCCCGGCAGGGGGCGCTCGCAGCGGCCAGATGAGTAATGGCTCAGGGATGATTGGATGCGTAATCGATAGCGGGATGCACAGGATTAGGATGAGACCTTAGTTGTTGCTGTTTTTAAGGAAGGGAGGTTTTATAAGATATCCTATGTACAATGTAGGATTACCTTATATGCTAATATATACCTATATAACGTAATCCTACATTATTTAGTCCTACATTTATAATAAAACTAATATCATATAACATTTGTAATGTTATATGAAATTAGTGCTATAATTTTAGAATCAATAACTTTATTTTATATAACTGTCTGTGTATAAAATAACTGTCGACTTGCTCCGCGAAAGATAATCATTCTGTATATTTAAGTGTTAAAAGTTACAACATTGTTTACTTTTAAAGTGTTTGATGCTTTTTTTCCGCAGATAAGAGTTTGTTTTGTGTTATTTCAAAAAGTGAAATTATAAACACTGAATGTTCGCAAAAATATCGATCTCTTTTATTAATTTATCATAACACTGTGTCTCAAATGTTCTACTCTTAAACTTTACTGAACAAGGTTTTTACCTATGAAATTGCCGATTTGTATGACGAAATTGAGAAAAATGATATTTCCATACAAACATTTTTAATGTATGAACAGATTTAGATGCAATTGATAACTATAGTTAGATGGAAAAAAAGCTACGCACTGCGTATATCAATTTCTCAAAAACAGAGTACCTATATGATAAAAATATACCTAGTTAAAGTAGTGAAATCGACGACACATTGAAAGAGGTGTTTTCAATGACTTCCCTAAAAGTAATATGCACTAGTAATACATTTTTTTTATCTATAGGGTTCATAATTCATCAATTGATACAATAAAAATTGTATTTGGAAAAAATATAGCTGTACGTAAAAGTTACAAACAGATTAAAATGTAAAAAAAACGGCAATTTCATAGGTATTATTTGCATTGCCTGTGGCCTTGCTAGGACTCATACAAATAAAAAGTAGCCTACATAATTCTGGGGATACCATATTTCCAAATTATAAAAACTTGCGATAATCCACATAACTGCTTTGTCTTCTTTTTATATTAACATATCAAAGTTATGATTACAACATCCTTTAAAATAAAGCTACCACTATCCAAGCTTGTGTGAAATAAATGCAAAGTTGATCGTAGCCAGTGACACGTCTCAACTGGGTCAAGAACTAAATATCATAAACTAACTCCATCTCCATGTTTGAAGAGCTGAATCGATTATAAAGCTTAGGATACACAATCACGTATAATTATTAGGAGCTTAACTTGGGTGCTAACGAGCGTCAAAAAATACGTTAATTAATCGTGGATTTACGTCGTCAAAACTTTACTGCAGTCATTAAATTATGTCAGCGACCTTTAAAACGAAAAAAACTTACTATAAACCTGTAAACCTAATGAACTTACCAGTATGTACGTATGTATGTATATGTTGTTAACAAAACTTCATACACCATTGTCACAATTCACAAAATTTTGTCTGTTTATCTGTATCTCTGTTTACTTAAACGTTTATAACGCAAAAACGGCTGAGCGGATCATCATGATTTTTGGTATGCAGATAGTATGTGGTCTTATTAGTGTCATAGACTACTTTTTATCCTGAACATGCCAGACAAACCGTAGGCGTCCACTAGCTAACTAATATTAATGTATGTATCATTCTATTCGCCATAAGTTTGTATTTACAGTACTGTACTTCAAAACTAAAATATTAAACTTTTAAATCAAATTATTTTATGAGGATATTAAAACTATTTCAGCTAATCTGTTCGCAGCCTTACAGTTATCTCCGTGAAACAAGTACACCAAGTAGATATTGTTGAACTAGTTAATGTATGGGACGAAGCAGCTGCCAATATGAAATTGGGTGAATGCAATTCTATTTATGCGCTAAATAATTCATTTAGGTATTATTTTGGACTCATATCTCATTATCTAGAGTTTAGAGTCCTCTATCGAGAGTTTAGGCTTAAACTTAATTTAATTTTACCCTACACCAATGCTAAAAAAACTTTTTAACAATTAATTTGAAGATAAGCAGGTGGAAAGGAGAAGCAAAAAATCTGGCTGAGTGGCGTGTCTTGGGAGAGGCCTATGTCCAGAAATGGAAGACTGTAGGCTGATGATGATTTAGCAATTGAACAATTGTAATTGTTAATTTTAGTAGTAGTTCTTAGTATTATACTTGATCAATTGTTACTTTGGCCTAACACTGTCCTACACTGTATTGGTTTTCTATATAGTAAGTTAGGTATAAGAGACAAAAAGCAGATGAACTAGTTTCATAACCATATGACACAGATATTATGTCATGTTTGCTCCACTTTTACAGCTCAAATAACCAAACTTATTACATAATAGTATGTTCTACTTTTTAACTTTAATTTACTTGGGATGCTGCGTATATCTTTAAAGCATAAAAACATCAACAATTTTTAGTTATCTTGTGAAAAACGAAACTTTTGAGCTGATTTTACATAACTTAGCTAAGCCACGTATGGTTTTATGATACACAAAACATGCAAATTGACTAAATTTACAGTATGTAGCAAAATATAGCAAAACATGAAAATAATACGACTATATTCCGCACGTTTTCTAGAGAATATTTTCTCAATCACGTATTGATGTCTTGCACTGTATAAAATTACGCGCTCGCAAGATGCTGGCTCGAATATACAAATTTAAAATACGTTCACATAAAAAAGTCTTCACAGTCGACGTTCAACAAAATTGAATTCGACTTTCAATCTCAAACTAGATAAAAGTGAGGAATCGCAGAAGATTGTCTCGTAGGCGCTCGTAGCACGTCTACGATGCTACGCCGTAGCAACTATGACGTAGATGTGGCCAATATGATAGAGTAGATCTATTTGTGTATAATATTAAATGAAACTAGTTAAAGCATTATTGTGCTTAATCTTATTACTACAAGTAAAAGCAGCCTTTGTGTCATCCAATACTAGTTATCGCCTAATTGGTTTTTTTACCACTCATTTAGAGGCTGACCAACCGACCGTGTAAATTGCAGCATAAGCTGCATGTAAATACTGCTCTAAGGCCCCTTTTGACAACTTATTATAAAAATCTCGCAAAAGCAACAAGAGAACAGTGAGTTTTCTTAAACAAAATTTTTGACACATTTTGTCATTTGACATTGCTGATTAGTTTCCCGAAAATGTAGCTTCATTAATTTCCCTTCTATCCACATTTCCCAGGCAGTGCAATCGTTTGAACTACGAAATATCGTAGCATCTGACAAAGAGGCCCGTCGCGATTCAATAACGAATGCTTCGCTGCATTCGCCAAGTATCCTCTGCGTTTCGCGGTGGAATGCTTGTTTTGATATATTGCACTTTTCACAGCACATTTGAGATAGGTCTAAGTTGCAATCTGAGTAATGCAAAGAAATACATATACCTAGTTTTTATTAAAAAAAACTTACACAAAATACAGTTGATGGTTGATTACGAGTAACTAATTAACAACTAAAATCTAATTCACCTACTTAATCACCTATGGAAAGTACTAAGATGCAGTGATCATCGCTGAATTATAAATCATAGGTTCAGGCTATTCGACATATTATGGATGTCGTAAATCATATCAGAGGCCCCTAGAATGGTTTTAATACTCTGAAAAAAGTTTATAAATAATAATAAAAAAATGATTATTAATGTTACTGTTCTATTTTTATTATTTTATATTGTGATAAGTACGCCAGCTTTACAGATTTTCTCTAGTGTTGTCCAAACTAGGTTACCTGGAAGAGATTACTTTAGTGATAAGGTCACCCAATGTCACTGATTACCTTCCACCTTTATGATAAATATTTTCTTTTTTTTGGTGAACAATAGAGTATATTTGATTGATTGAAAATAGAGTTGGTCACTCAATTACTAACTAAGTTACTACATACTTACTGAACTTAGAGTATAAAGTAGATTAAATACTTGTGCTTTTTTTTAATACATGATCATAATACTTGCCAAAAAGCCTGCAATATGTATCGTAGAAACTTGTTTATTTAACTATTTAAATAAGTGAAAAATCCTTGATAACTCCTATTCACGTTTTAAACTACCAATAGGTATAATATTTCATTTTTCTAAAACCAAAGCTACAGTACTCAATTGAAATTTAAATTCTTAAAATTTAAAATCTTCCATCATAATAAAACTAAAGAATCGTACCTTCTTAGCTGGAGATTAACATTTTTAAAGAATTTTAGTGCAAGTTGATAATTCTTGTATGTTTTAATAGATAGCTAAATTGGAAATCTCTGAATTGCCTAATAGTACTGGATTGTCAAATGTAATAATGAAATATACATTTTTATTTCATATTAATAGATATGATTCTCAATCGTGTAAACATCTTAGATATAATTTTGTATTATTTGTATGATTTGATATATATTAAATAATTATTAAATTATTGTGGTTTTAATTATGACTTGATCATGCATATCAATTTCAAAAGATTTTAAAATGTCACACCGAAATTTAGTTTGAGTCAACCCTTCATGTCACTAAACAACGCCAATTTTAAAAATCCGATTGAATCCAAATTAGTTTTCAATTTTCTATAAACATTCTGCAGGGGTGCTTTACACAAAGTGCAAAGTAAGCCGCACTAAAACCCCAACCGTTTAGCTTTCAGGAGCTGATAAAATCCGTACGTGCTACGGAAAAAACACTAATTGCGCTTTTTTACTACCAAAGTCTCAGATAAGTGGGCGATCCCAAACAGAAAAATAAGTCCCGATATCGTAGGGGTGGTATGGCCGCCTGCGCGACGCCTGCTCCCCCCGCGCACCCGCCCCCGGCTCAGTCTGCCTTCGTCCCGGCGTCGACACCACGTCCCTCTGCCCTCCGTCATAGTGCAATAAACAAACGACAGTAGTGCATTATCTGTATTTATAACATGCGCCTGCAGTGACGTGAAGTGCAGTGTGTGAGTGAACTTACTGGGACAGCCCCGCCACTGGGGCCGGATCGCAATGGTGCGCCTCACGTATGTATTTATTCAGATTTTTTGTTAAGAGAATAATGCGGTTTCGTCTGTCTGAAAAATGGAGTGCTTTTTCAAAACACGTGTTGTGGGATGCTGTAAAGTGAAGTCGGTGTACAATGTATATACATATTTATATTATGACATAGTTATTCGTCGGACGTTATCATTTATCTATCATCATTTATACCTATACACTAAAAGTATACTTGAAAGCTCCCATTCGAGCACGCTGTGTATTTTACGCAATAATGGGTATTTTATTAATACCTACATATCTGCTTTATAGATGAAGCACTAAAAATAACGCATGGAAAGTAGCATCCATAAATAATAATAAATCACAGTCCATGTTTTATTTCAGACACACATAACATTTTTACATGCTTCCATTCATAATGCCGTTACTTAAGTTTTGATGCAAATTGCTATGCGTTAAAATAATTTAAACGGACAGTATATCCATTTATAAATTTAAAGATTAATTGCGATTTATTGAAATCTTTTAATAATCTATTCTACTAAGAACGTGATGTATAGTGACACTTTAGCATTATATCGCTGCATAATATTTAATCCATCAATTTGTTAAATTGAAGTGTGGATTGGATATGAACGACTGCTGACGACTAATCCATGGTTTATAAACGAGGTATAAAATAATTTCAGATTAAGAGATTTCATTCACGTTTGATTACTTAAGATATTTAGATTTTAACAAACTATACGTACCTACCTAATGACGAACTTTACTTGGTGTTGAGATTTCGAGCTGATGTATTTAAAAAAATCAATGCTTGATTATATATCATCATCATCGGGTGCCATCTTCATATTGAAGTTCGGAGGTCAGTTGGCAAAACTTCTTGCGATCCCATGCTGCTTCTTTTAGATGCGGGTAGCTTAGCTTTGTCCATTTCTTGATGTAGTCTAGCCATTTCAGCCTTTGACGGCCAGGGCTTCTTTTTCCCGGAATCTTGCCTTCGAGGATCAACCGTGGGAATTCATACAGGGATCCTCTTTGCATATGTCCAAAGAAAGCGACCTTACGTCTCATGACAATCGACATTAACTCTCTCTTGCGATTGGTTTTCTGCAGTATCTTGACGTTTGAAGTGAAGCTAGATTTATTATATATATGGGACAGCAAAACAATAATAATACGATGAACCTTCTCGTCATCATCATCATCGGCCGCGTTCTATATACAAGAGGTGACACCTATAAAGCGTATTATTGGTTCAACGTTGTTTCTCGTTAGCGCTCGTGTCTATATACCTACACCGATACTCGAATAGTAGCTTTTTAATCGATTAAACAAACATATAATTGATTACAAATAGTATACATGTATTAAAAGAGAGTGTGGCTCAGCGGTTTCAGTGTCTGCTTTTCATTCAGAAG